>WOXC01010714.1:0-309725 GCA_011680675.1 Gymnobelideus leadbeateri
TATGTCTTAATAAGATAATGCATGTGAATGTGGTTTTTAGATTCTTAAGCTTCTATATAAGCATAAAGTATTCAGTGGCAAAATGGCTTTATTCACTTTTTTTTTTGAAAGATAAGACATTTTATTTTACATACAAAAAGGATGCAAACTGAGTCTCTTCACTTTATTCACTGTTACTGACACGGAATCAAAGATCTATCCAATGACTAACCAAATGAATAAAATCAGAACATGCCAGTTCCTTGGAACATAGGCAGATCTGGCACCATTCTTCTCCTTAGGGTATAGAGTCATCAAGGGAAGAACATTCATCTAAGAATTATCCAAAGCTTCAAGACAGAGAGGTATAAAGGCTGCCTACTAAGCTGGCAGAGAAAAAGAGCCAAGAACAGATCTGTATGTGTATATAAATACACCACATGCATGCAGACCCACATAATCTTTGTATATATTTGCACAGGTATGTATATATTCAGCTGAAGTTGACAATAAGGACATATGTTATACTCTTTATTAGTTTATCTCATACCCAAGCTCTGGGAAAATAAGGAAATTCTTTACAATGGAAGGAAGAGGATGCAAGCTGTCACTAATTAATGGGTGTGCACACATTCTATGCATAAACCTGAGAGGAATTCTATAGTCAGGCTAGCAAGTAAAAGACCTGCTTTTACTCAGGTTCTATTTGTCACTGAGCACTTATATAACTAGTGTTATAGCCCAGAGTCTACAGCTGGCCTACAGAATAGTAAGATCTATAACCAGGAAGTCTGACATTCTGAGCAGATTCTCTTAGGTTAAGGCTTATTGTGAAGGACAATGTACCCCAGTTGGATTAGGTCACACTGGACATCAGTTGGAAGGAGATGGTGGTATATGGAAGACAGTCTGTATAGTCCCACTGGGTAAACCCGATGAGAAAGTGGGAGGGAGAGTTGAGGATGGGGTAAGTCAAATCAACAAACAATTATGGAGAACTTTAGGGTTTGTGTAGCAGCAAGCACCCCAGTATACCCAGGGTGGCTGCCAACACAGGTTCTTAGATCTGCTTTTCTAAAGGAAAACAACTCAAAATGGGTTAACAATCATGCTTTAATTAGTCAAACATATCATTTATCCAGTTCAGGGGGAAAAGGTCAGCACCCTGAACTTCAGAGAATACAGAGGTTACAAGCAGAAGTTACAAACAGAGAAACAGATCATGCAGATAGGCTTCCAACTATCTTGACCATTACGTCCATACCTATTCAGTTACCAGAGAGGGAAGCACCAACATCTGGTTTTTCAAAGCCAGGGGCTCAACAGCTGCCCAGAATCTCATCTGGTCAAATCACACAACACTTCTCAAAGTGAGCCCCAAAACAAAACCTCACATCAGGGTATATATAGTCTTCTCCTGGGTCACAGAATGTCACAACCCTCTTGACCCACTGCCCAATCACAAAGCACCAAGGTGTGGGCATTCCTGAAAACCAAGCCTCCTGCCACAGGCTCCAGGTGCACTTAAGCCTATCAAAGGGCCTAGGGGCAGGGAAGATTTTAAATTCCCATTCCCATAATAATTTGCAAAGCATTTTACAGATATCTAATTTTGTCTTCACAAAAATTCTGGGAGGTAGGCATTATTGTTATGCCCATTTTGCAGTTAAGGAAACTGAGGAATCCAAATTAATTGACTTGCCCAAGCTCACAGAGGTAGTCAGTATCTGAGACAAGACTTGAACTCTGATCTTCCTGACTATAGATCCACTGTTCTATCCACTGTGTCACCTTCTTTCCAATCACACAACCATCAGTCTATTGTGAGCCCTTATTACCTCTTGCCTGGACTACATTAGCTTTTTGACTGATCTCACTGCCTGAAGTCTCTCTACTCCCATCTACTACCCACTCAGCTGTGAAGGTGATTTTCCTAAAGTTTAGGACTGACCATGTCCCTCTCCTGTTCAATGAGCTCCAGTGACTCTCCATTATTTCCAGGATCAAATATAAATGCCTCTTTTTGCCATTAAAAGCTCTTCATAACCAACCCCCTTCCTACCTTTCCATTCTTCTTATACTTTATTCCTTTTCACAAATTCTAGAGTGGAGCGATGTTGGCTTACTCACATTTTCTGGAACACTACCCTCAATGGCCTATCAACATGGTTTTATATCAGCTTTTTCTCAAGACTAGAATACTCTTCCCTGCCACCTCAGCTTCTTAGCTACTGACTTTTCCTTTAAGACTCAACTCGAATTGTACCTTCTGCAGGAGGCCTTTTTTAGTGCCTCCAGCTGCCAATACCCTCCCTCCTGGACTGTTTTCCATCTATTTTACAATTATCCTGTCTGTATCTAGTGATTTACATGTTGTCACCCCATTAGAATGTAATCCCTTGAAGGAAGGTGTGGTTTTTGCCCTTCTTTGTATTCCCAACCCTTAGCATAGTATCTAGCATGTGGTAAATACTTAATAAATTATTGTTGACTGACTGATTCGTAGCTAGTGTGTTTCAGAGTCAGGGTGTGACTCTTGGTCTTCTTGGCTTCCAGGCCAACTCTCTCTCCATTATGCCTATGCCTCTCATGAATAGAGCTTTGATAATAATGGCAAGAGACACTAAAACAGACATAGAGATGTGAACATAAAGTACTGAGACTGAGTTCATAAACCAACCTCATTGCTTTTTTTTCTTTTTTTGTCTTTATTAATTTGTTTGTTTACTTTTAGTTTACAAGATTCAATTCCATAATTCCTTGGGTTTCAAATATTTTTTCCCTCCCTCCTCTTCTCCCCCTGCCCCACGAAGGCATATAGCCCAATATAGGATCTGCAAGTACTTTCACATTAGACATTAGTCAGGTTACAAAGCTGGGTTGTACTAGATGGAATAGAAAATGGTAAAGAGGAATTAAAGCCAAACAACAAAAAGAAAGAAGTCAAGTAGTTTGCTTCAATCAGGATTCAAACTCAGTTCTTCCTCTGGATGTATACATCTCTCTCCCTCATGAGTCTTTTGGGATTGACTTATATCACTGCGTTGCTGAGAAGAGTCCAGTCTATCATAGTTGGTCATCACACAAATGTTGTATCTGTGATTGATTGTGTACAAATTTCTCCTGGTTCTACTCTTCTCACTCAGCATCAGTTTGTATAAGCCTCTCCAGGTAAATTTGAAGTCTATCTGCTCCTCGTTTCTTATAACACAATAGTATTCCATTACATGCATATACCACAACTTGTTCAGCCATTCCCCAATTGATGGGCACCCCTTTAATTTCCAATTCTTTGCAACCACAAAAAGAGCTGCTATAAACATTTTTGTACATATGGGTCTTTCTCCCACTTCTATGATCTCTTTGGGATATAACCCTAGAAGTGGTATTGCTGGGTCAAAGGGTATGAAATTATTTATAGCCCTTTGGGCATAATTCCAGATTGCTCTCCAGAATGGTCGAATCAGCTCAGAACTCCACCAGCAATGCATTAGTGTTCCAATTTGCCCACATCCTCTCTAGCATTTGTCATTTTCCTGTTTTGTCATCTTAAGCAATCTGACTGATGAGATGTGGTATCTCAGAGTTGTTTTGATTTGCATTTCTCTAATCAATAGTGATTTAGAGCATTTCTTCATATGCTTATAGATATCTTTAATTTTTTTTCTCTGAAAATTGCCTGTTCATATCCTTTGACTATTTATCAATTGGGGAATGACTTATATTCTTATAGATTTGACTCAATTCTCTGTATATTTTAGAAATGAGTCCTTTATCAGAGACATAGGATTTAAAAATTCTTTCCCAATTTCCCACCTCCCTCTTAATCTTGGTTACATTGGCTTTGTTTGACCTCATTGCTTTATAACCACACCCTGCATATCCACATGTTCTTAGAGGTCCTGGTTAGTGTGTGTATATGTGCATGCCTGGGTGGTGATGGTGGTAGTGGTGGTGGTGGTGGTGGTGGTGGTTGGTGTGTGTGTGTGTGTGTGTGTGTGTGTGTGAGAGAGAGAGAGAGAGAGAGAGAGACAGAGAGAGACAGAGACAGAGACAGAGAGACAGAGAGAGACAGAGAGAGAGAAAGAGACAGAGAGAAAGAGACAGAGAGAGAGAGACAGAGAGAGACAGAGAGAGAGACACAGAGAGAGACAGAGAGAGAGAGACAGAGAGAGAGAGAGAGAGAGAGAGACAGAGAGAGAGAGAGAGAGAGAGAGAGAGAGAGAGAGAGAGAGAGAGAGAGAGAGAGAGAGAGAGAGAGATGGGGAAGGGCAGGAGTGGTGATAGCCAATTGAATTCAGTTCACAAGTACTTATTTAGTTCATTAAATAAATGCTTACATTTGGAAGGGTAACATATAGAGGTAGCTGGCTTTTAGGAAGGACAAACAGATCATCAAGCAATGTGTGGGAAGAGACAAGCTGTTCCATTGCTAGATCAGATGAAGGGAAGGTGTAAAGACCAAAGATGAAGGAGTATACAGTTATCTCTTCTATATCATGACTTTCCCCATGGCAATTTCAATATATTATGGATCGGCATAAAAAATGAAATGGGAATTTTTTGCAAATTTTGTGGAAACTGCAAATAACACACAAAGGCCAGCAAAACAACACAGAAAACAGTTTAGAAACTCAGAAATGCAAAAAAAAAATGTATAGTATTGTATAATATCAATAGCTTTTAATATCATAATAACTCAGACATTTTCTCTGGTACAAAGGGAAAGTCAAAATTTTAACATAGATCTTCCAGATCATGGAGGCACTGAAGCACTAACCCCCATGATGTGGAAGGGTAACTGTATAATGACACAGTAGAATGAGTGTTGGATTTAGAGTCATAAGAAAGACTTGAGTCTGAGTCCTGACTGCCATTTCCTAATTGTATGAACCTGGGACTGTTATTTCACTTCCCTGGGCCTCAGTTTCTTCATATATAAAATGATGAGGTAAGACTAAGGTTTCTTCTAACTCTGGTGTTTCATGAATTTGTGACTGTAGGGAATGGCAAGGTTGACTAAGTCAAATGAATAGCTCCAGGATAAATGACTAACAATGATTAGAGAGAGTAGAGAGGAGAAAAAACAGTGGAGGAAGTCAGTGGTTAAGAAATTTCTTTTTGTTCTGGAAAGCAACCAGGAGCTCCTTCAGGGAACTGAGAAGGGGATAGGGGTAATCAAAATGGTGCATGTAAAGTGTCATTTTCTGAGCAACAACTGCCACCAGGTTGGGAAGAAACAACCAGAGATGTGTGTAAGGTCCGGAATTCCCCTGGCGAGGGAATCCTGTACCTACCCCCATAACCTTGGGGTGTTCTTTTGAATACCAAAGGAAGAGGCCATGAAGCTCTAGGTTGATTATAGTTAGTAGTTTAATCAATCATTTTAAATACTTACAAAAGGGGTCAATGTTCTGTCTGGATAAGCAACCAGACTATTCTGTGGATCCCCACTAAAGAACCTCAAAATCCCCACAGTAATTAGAGAAAACAAAAGCAAAAAGAGCTAGAGAATGCATCACTACTGACTGGTAGATATTTTTGGTTTTTTGCTTAATAATAAGCTTGGGAATTAAGCTAGTATTATGCCCAAACATAAGTTTGTGTATGGATCATGTATTGGTCACATATGAGTCACAATATTTTTGTTTTGGCTTTCATAGGTCATAGTATTTTAAATTATGACTCAGAGTCCAAGTTATGAGTATAAACAGTTCACCATGTTTGGGCTTCCACCTTTCACAGAGTTTAAGTTTTTCTGACTTTTCACTTTTTACTTTATGACTTTTTTCCCAATTTGAACCCTAAAATCCACCCCTGGAAAGCCTACCAAACATTCTTTCTGAATATCTTCTACAATGTCCCTAGGATAGTTCTATATTAGGGTGTTTAGAACCTTTTTGGGTACAGCCAGGATGATCTCATTCATTAGCATAAACCACATAAGCAAAACAAGCACAGATAGGAAAACAGCATGACCAATAAGAAAATTATCACAATTTTTGCAATTTTCTTCCATCCCACCCCTGGGGAAGGGAAGGAAAAACCAATGATATTTTGGCATTAAGGGGTGAACTGAATTTCTGAACTTGGTTCAGAGACACATAAACATGGCTCTCACAGTTTTAAAACATATTGGGGGTGACAGAGAATAGAATCAATTACAAAATGGGATCACAACAATTTGATATTCTCAATTTTCCCCTTTTTGTGAAGGGGAGACTTGTATAATGATGACCCACCCCCAACGTCCATTTAATCAGCAAATTTTATCATGGAATCCAGACATCTCATGTAGTTGTCTGATTTCTGGAACATCTTTTCTTGGGGCAACCTGGAAAATGTCTTGTCCTCAGGGGCAGCCCTTCAATAGAATTGCTTTTCTGGTTCCAGGTTACTTGTAGAGACTCCTTAGATATTTCTGCTAAATATCTTTTATAAAACAGATCTCAATACAAGTTTAGTATAGCCTCTCAAATTTTACTTTTCCAATAACTAGTTCATATTGTGAAGACCAGTTCAAATCTTGGAGTTCTGATCTTAACAATAGAACTATAAGGGGGAAACATCAAAGTAGGACCCCAGAGTTTGCTTGAAGCTTAAGAAAGTTTAGATTTTCTTTCTTTTTTTTTACATGTTCCATTAGAATAATTTATATTTGATATACGGGCTTGTCTGATCTTGTTACTTTCTCAAAAGTTTCCACTCTTATTCCAGTTCCTTTAGGAGGATTGGATGCTATGAGGATTCAGTCCTATACATGAAAATATATTCTTGCAGGTAGAAGCTTTCCACCCCTCATTTCAATAATTTTACAAATGAATTTACTAATAAGAGACTGACTTTACTTCAATTATAATAATAAAAGACTCAGGAGGATACTTAAGTAAATAATTCCAAAACAGTGTATATCAATAAATTGTTTATAATAAAACATGTTTGTACCGTAGGGCACACAATACAAATAGGTGTTATTTCCACATTAGTAATAAACTTGAATGAAATTGACTTTTCCATTAATGTAACACAAAATATTCTATAAGTTACCTCCAAGAAAATTGATTACATTGAAATTCTCTTCCCCAAACCAAACTGAAAATGTTTCTGATTTAGTTTCAGTAATTAACAAAATAACAGCTATGTCCTCCAGTCAGTCGTAGCAATACTCAGCTATTCTTAACATTACTTTGAAACATTCAAGAACCTTATTTTATCTTTGCCTAATTATTCCCATATTATTTGGAAATTATGAAGTATTTCAAGGACTTAGTCTTTCACATGACTATGTAGGCAGGCAGATGACAAGCCTGATTACTAATTTACTTAGTTTCAGATATGGAATTACTACACATTCAGATTGAAAATAGCAAGGTCTCACATACTTGCATTGGTCTCATATCTTTTACTGACCACTTGTTCTGATTATAGAAATTTGCTATTAAAGGAATAAGAAGGAAAATTATTATATCAACATAAAAATGGTCCTTCAGGCTTAAGTCTAAGAAAGATTTAATTAATAAGAAAGTATGTGGTTTACATCAATACTAATAAAAAATTAGTCTTAGTTTGTTTTGCTCTGACTGAATTTCCCCTGTATCCTTCTATTCCCACTCACCAGATTGTCTTTAGAGATTCCCACATAGCATCATGCATTTTGCACCATTATCTACCAGAGTGGATATCGTTTGTTGATTTTTAGGACCCCAGTAAATGGTAGCTGGATTATGGGGCTTCTGGTCACTTCCTTTAGCTTCACATTGGAGGTGACCTTGGCCATCTTTATAAGGGAGGGGAGTCAGGGTGTATCCACCACCTCTACCTTTAGAGTTGCTATGGGATGTTCTTTGATAGCCCTCCTCATCCCCAAGAGGGGATAGATAACCCTGCTGCACTCTCTTATATCCCAAGGAGGACTGCTCTGAATGGACAGAACAAGTCCAAATAAGGCTTCCACCTCATCTCCTTTCCACATACAATAATCAATGACTGGTTTTAGGTTTTAGCATCAAAACAATAATCTCAAATAACTTAGTTAACAGCTGTACAACTTTCATAAGTGACAGCCAAATATTTTTTAGCTGTAACTTCCTCTTAACTATAAGCAAAGATGAAAATACCCAGTTTTTTAAATGGCAGTTACAAAACATTATAACCAGTTTGAAACAATATTATGTATTTGAAACTTGGAACAAACCCACTACCAGTCAGGTGACTCCAATTCTGTTGAATGCATTTTCTAAATTACCTCACACAGAAAATTGGGCATCTCATCACCATTGGCATTGCATACTGGTCACTCAGATGTAAAAGGAAAATAGTCGTTGATGACCATCTTAAAATATTTTAACTGTAGTAAATAACATTTAAGAATAGGAGAAATTGGGGCAGAGTCAAGACGGTGGACTAGAAACAGCACTTCCAAGTAAGCGGAGCTCCAACCCACACCACTTAAAAATTATGTGGGGACTCTGAACAACTTCTGGAGCTCCAGGTAACCCACAAAATGACACAGAGAAGCTAACCTCCTGCTCCGGAAAGCCTGGCAGCCCAGCAGGGAGCAGCTAGCGCAGCGCTCTGGGAGCCGCCAGCGCAGCACTCTGTGAGCTGCCAGCGCAGCATACTGGCCAGGACCACGTGAGTCGAGGTTTTAGCCCGAGGGCAGCCAGACCAGCAGCTGGCTGGAGGGACCCCAGAAAACCAGGAACTGTGGCATTTCCAGAATTATCAACACATAGATGCCTAGGACAAAGTGAGAGGGTAGTGCCCTATGGACTTTGGGACTGGTTGGGAGAATGCATTGGTTCCTTCCCCTGGGGGCGAGAAGCTGATGAGAAGCCAGATTGCAGCTTCAGCTCTTGGCCTGCAAACTGTAGGGGGAACCAGCAACCAGTCTGCTGGGGAAGCACTCTTGCTTTACCTGTCTTGGATCTGGATTGCAGTCTGGGGTGGAGGTCTTGGGGTGTGTGACCAGCTTGCCAGAGTGTGTGGAGGCTTCACAGAGGCCACCCAACTAATACCTCTGGCAGTTGAGAAAACCCCAATGTTTGGGGTGGAAGTTCCCCTGGCTGGTGACAAAGTCCTACTATGGCAACAAGCCCAAAAATCAAGTAATTGAATGGTGACATGCCTAGGCAAAGGGAACAAAATAAATAGAAAAATGCAACATTAGACTATTATTCTATTGGAATAGAAAAATTTTTTGGCAATTTTAAATAGATTTTATTCTCCAAGACAATTGCATTTCTACTTGTTTACAGTACTGATAAAGTGCAATGTTGTTCACTTCTCTCCCTCTGCACACATTCAAGTATTCAGAATGCCCAGATTTACACAGTAGCCTAAATGTTAACTTTTAAACTGCTACCAATTTAAACTTGGCTACAAATTTGAGTCCTTCAATTTTTGGAAAGCTGTGTGGAATGCTCTTTCTTCTGGTGTGTTTAGTCGACCTCTTCAATAGCGGGTCCAGAAGAAGCACCTCCAGATGGGGCTGCTTCACCCCCTGGGAACCCACCAGGCATACCTCCTGGCATGCCCCTTGCACTCTGGTACAGCTTAGTAATAATGGGGTTGCAGACCTTCTCCAATTCTTTCTGCTGATGCTCAAATTCTTCCTTCTCAGCAGTCTGGTTCTTATCCAGCCAGTTTATTATCTCATTACATTTGTCAGGGATCTTCTGTTTGTCTTCATCACCAATTTTGCCTTGCAGTTTTTCATCCTCTATGGTTGCTTTCATGTTGAAAGCATAGGATTCAAGAGAATTCTTAGAAGACACCTTGTCTCTCTGCTTTTAATCCTCAGCCTTGTATTTCTCAATATCCTGGACCATAGGTTCAATGTCTTCTTTGCTGAGACGTCCTTTATCATTGGTGATGGTGATCTTGTTCTCCTTGCCTGTGCTCTTATCCACAGCAGAAACATTGAGGATACTGTTTGCATCAATGTCAAATGTTACTTCGATCTGAGGAACACCCATAGGTGCTGGAGAAATTCCTGTGAGCTCAAATTTGCCAAGCAGGTTGTTATCCTTTGTCATTGTTCTCTCGCCTTCATAAACCTGAATAAGCACACCAGGCTGGTTGTCCGAATACATGGTAAAGGTCTGTGTCTGCTTGGTGGAGATGGTGGTATTATGTTTGATCAGAACAGTCATAACTCCACCAGCAGTTTCAATTCCAAGGGAAAGAAGAGTGACATCCAACAACAGCAAGTCCTTCACATTCTCAGATTTATCTCCAGACAAAATGGCAGCCTGGACAGCTGCACCATAAGCAACAGCCTCATCAGGGCTGATACTCTTGTTGAGCTTCTTGCTATTGAAGAAGTCTTGCAGAAGCTTTTGGATTTTGGGAATTTGAGTAGAACCACCCACCAGGACAATGTCATGAATCTGAGACTTCTCTAGCTTGGCATCTCTTAAGGCCTTCTCCACAGGGTCCAGGGTGCCACGGAAGAGATCAGCATTCAGCTCTTCAAAACGGGCACTGGTGATTGATGTATAGAAGTCGATACCTTCATAGAGGGAGTCAATCTCAATACTGGCCTGGGTACTGGAAGAGAGGGTACGCTTTGCATGTTCTCAAGCAGTGCGGAGACGGCGAATAGCCCTCTTGTTCTCACTGATGTCTTTCTTGTGCTTTCGCTTGAACTCAGCAATGAAATGGTTGACCAGTCGGTTGTCAAAGTCCTCCCCACCCAAGTGGGTGTCACCAGCTGTGGACTTGACCTCAAAGATGCCATCTTCAATTGTGAGAATGGAGACATCGAAAGTATCACCTCCAAGGTCAAAGATCAACACATTTCTCTCAGCACCAACCTTTTTGTCCAAGCCGTAAGCAATAGCAGCAGCAGTTGGCTCATTGATGATTCAGAGCACATTGAGACCAGCTATGGTTCCAGCATCTTTGGTGGCCTGACGTTGGGAATCATTGAAATAGGCTGGTACTGTGACCACAGCATTTGTGACAGTCTTCCCAAGGTAAGCTTCAGCAATTTCTTTCATCTTAGTCAAGACCATAGAAGATACTTCTTCTGGATAGAAACTTTTGGTCTCCCTTTTGTACTCCACTAGGACCTTAGGCCTGCCTGCATCATTCACCACCATAAAAGGCCAATGCTTCATGTCTGATTGTACAACTGTGTCATCAAATCTGTGACCAATCAGATGTTTGGCATCAAAAACCATGTTGGTGGGGTTCATTGCAACTTGATTCTTTGCAGCATCACCGATTAAATGTTCTGTGTTGGTGACGTAGCTTGGGGTGGTCCTGTTTCCTTGGTCATTAGCAATGATCTCCACTTTCCCATGTTGGAAAACTCCCACACATGAGTAAGTGGTGCCAAGATCAATACCAACTGCGGGTCCCTTCAACATGGTTGCTGGGGAGTCGGGGGTCGTAGCTGACCACAGTGGAGAGAGAAGGGCTTCTGCTGTGCTGAGTAGGAATAGAAAATTTGACATCCAGATAGAAGAAGCAAGAGATGCTTGAGAAGGTAAACAGGGAAAAGAAATCACTATGAACTTATCAAAGTTAAACTATTTACATTCCTACAGGGAAAAACAATAACTGTAACTGACGAAACTTTTCTCAGTATGAAAATAGTTGAAGAGTATATGGGTATATGAATACATATGTGAATGTGTGTATATATGTTTACAGGTATACATAGATAGACGGCACAAGTCAAATTTAATAGGAAGGGATGATACTTAAAAGGTGAGGTTAAGAGGTGAGAGAGTAATGTGGTGAGGGGGAATGGGGAGAGACAATGGGGTGAACTGTCTCATGTAGAGGAGGCAGGGGAAGGTGGTTGCAGGGGAGGGGAAGAACAGGAAAGCAAAAAGGCAAAACCTTATTGAATTTGGACCAGGGAGAGAATGACATGAATACTAAATAGGGTGTCCCACCCTACAGGAGTGTGGGGGGGAGGGGGATGGGGGAAGGTGGTGGAGGGGAGGGTGGGCTGGGGGGGAGGGATGTTGGAAGCACCCACTTTTGAAAAGGGACAGGATCAAGATGGGAAGTGGACAAGGTGGAAGGTGGGATGGGAGGGAGGGAAATATAGTCAGTCTTTTACAATATATCTACTATGGTAATGTTTTGCATAGCTACACATGTACAGCATATACTTAGTTGCTTATCTTCCTTTTAAAATCAATTAAAAAATATAAACACTATGATTAATACTATTTTTCATATAATTGGGAGATAAGATGTGCAGGCAATGGGGCACAGGGATTCACCTCGCCCTATTGGAAAAGTCGAAGGGGGTATGGGAGAAGAGATGGGAGAGAGCAGATTGGATGAGGGGATAACCTGTATGACTGTTATTCTGGGGTGGTAGGTAGGGGAAAAATTGTAACTCAAAATCTGACGGAAATGAATGATATAAACCAGAAGTTAATAAAGCATCTGGGAAAAAAAAGGAAAGAGACAAGGTCAAAGTAGAAAATAGAATAAGTTGGGGGTGGGATAGGATGGAGGGAAATATAGTTAGCCTTTCATAATACAACTACCATGGAAATGTTTTGCATAACTACACATGTACAACCTATATTGAATTGCTTGTTTTCCCAGTGGGGGTGGGTGAGGAGGAAAGAAGGGAAAAAATCTAGAAATCAAAGTTTTAAAGATAAATGTTTAAAAAACATTGTTTCTTACATGTAACTGGGAAATAAGATATACAGGCACTGGGGTATAGAAATTCATCTTGCCCTACTAGAAAGTTAGGGGTGGGGATGAGGGAGGATATAAGAGAGAGTAGATTGGGGGAAGAGGTATTCAGTAGGCTTGCTATCTTGGGGTGGGGGTAGGGGAAAGACGGGGAGAAAATTTGTAACTCAAAATCTTGTGGAAATGAATGTTGAAAATTAAAAATAAATAAAGATTAATTTAAAAAAAGAATATGAGAAATTATGCCTTACTTACAGGGAAGAGAACATGTGGGAGAGAAAAAGTCCTAATTATTCAGAAATGGAGAGAGAAAGAAGAAGAAAGACTCTGACAATTACATGCCTTGTATCTTTCCTGTCTACATATTTAACTTCCTTCAACCTGGTTAAATGATATATTTCTTTTTTTTTTTTTTTTAAGCAATTGGGGTTAAGTAACTTGCTCAAGGTTACACGGCTAGTCATTTGATTTATGCGTGGGTGCTCATTTTCTGAGGCCGGATCTGATCTCGGGTCATCCAAACTCCGAGGCCGGTGCTCTTACTCACTGTGCCTCCTAGCCGCCCCTTTTTAGGGCAATTGGGGTTAAGTAACTTGCCCAAGGTTACACGGCTAGGTTTTTGTTTGTGCGGATTAAGTGTCGGAGGCCGGCTCCGAACTCAGGTCCTTCTGATTTCAGGGCCGGCGCTCTATTCACTGCGCCACCTAGCCGCCCCAATGATATATTTCTTCTAACTTGAATTCCTTTCTATTCTCAATCTCTGATCTAGGAACTTGGTAGTGGCTTTTTTTTTGCTGTGAGAAGGGGCTAACATACTGCCATGACTTTTTTCCTCCTTTTCCCAACCTGATGAAACATACTTCCATCAGAAAAGACTCTAGGCCTTTTTGCATTTTCAGGACATCCCCCTAATCATCACCCCTCATATGGAGGCCTTCCAGGGATTCCCACTCCCCACCCCTTGCCCTATTTTCTACTCCCTTAGCATTCCTTTGGTTTTTCTGCCTAACTATGCCAATGTAACATCCAGAATTTCCCTAGCTAAGAAATCCTGTACCTCCTCAATAACCATGGGGTGTTCTTTTTAATACCAAAGGAAGAGACCATGGAGCTCTAGATTGATTATAAGTAGCAGTTTAATCAATCATTATGAATACTTACAAATGGGCAATCTTTGGTCTGAGGTGGCAGCCAGATCATTCTGTGGATCTTGGCTAAAGAACCCCAAAATCCCCATGGTAATTAGAGAAAACAGAAAAAGGCAGGAGGAGCTAGAGAGTACATCACTACTGATTGGTGGATATTTTTTGTTTTCTGCTTAATAATAAGCTTTTGAGGTAAGCCATTGTTATGCCCAAATGTAAGTTTGTATATGGATCATGTACTGGCCATATATGGGGCATTATATTCTTGTTTTGGCTTTAATAGGTCATAGTACCTTAAGTTATGACTCAGTGTTTAAGCTACTATTATAAACAGGTCACCATATTTGGGCTTCCACCTTTCAAAGAGTTTAAGTTTTTATGGCTTTTCACTTATTACTGTATTCTGTAATTTGAAAAATTTCCCAATTTGAACCTTTCACACGTCATGTTAAGTCAGGAATAAAATATCACTGTACTATTAAAGCTTGATGGTAGTGAAGTGGTCTACTGCAGCCTGAAAAATCAAATATTATATAGCAGAAATGAATCCATCTATCATAGATCTAGGGCTGGAAGAGACCTTAGAGGCCATCTAAATCAACCTCTTCATTTTGCATTAAAGGAAACTGAGGCATAGAGAGGTTAAGTGATATTAAGCTTAAGTTCCCAGGGTCACACAGATATTAATTAAAGCGCTGGAATATGAACTAAGGTCCTTAGATTCAAGATACGATGCTTTTCCCACATTATGTCTCTTAATTCATAAGATTTTTTAATTCTGGGTTCTTGGTGTCTTAGAACAGAAGCATTAAACACAGAGGCTGACTACCCCTACCCCATCCAAGTACAGCTGGAATCAGATTAACATGTAATTGGGAAATATTTAACAAAATAAATAAAAATACAACAGAACATAGAAAATATTAGCATGTGGTTTTTCTAAGTCAATATGTGGCATGCAGGGATCTTTATGCATGGTTTGGGTATGGCCTCTATTTCTATTTGAATTTGACACCACTGTCTTAGACCCTGGAGAGAGGCTGAAAATGCTCTATGTCTTGAGCATAACTCCTATTTTGGAGGGATTTGAAGGGCATGCCATCTTGTTGGTCACATGACCTGGATGTCCTACACTGTCCCTCTTATGAGTGCAGAGCAATCTTTTGAAATATCACTCTCTTTGAATGCCTGGTGGATTTAGCCTAGATCATTTCAGAGCCTAAGTGTCTTCATGTATAAAATGAGGGGGCAGAACTAAAAGGCCTCTGAGATTCTGCCTAGATTTAAATCTGTGATGCTATAATCCTATGGGGATCAAGGTTATCAATCTCACTATTCAGATTTTGTGCATATGATTTTTGCTTAGACCATATCAACTTACTTGCCTGAATGAGTAGCTTCAAGAACAATCTTGCCTGTCAGAAATTTTTTTTTCTGTAGTTTGACTCATCAAGCCATAATGTAGCAAACAATGAGAAGAAGCTTATTGTCTTTATTAATCTAGCCGAACTATATTATCCATGAGCTGTGGCCAACATAACATTTTGTTGACATGGTTTGGTACCATTTAAATATACACATTCATGTTAGGGCAGACAGCATTAAAGCAAGCTATATGTCTAAATGAAACACCATTACATTGTTAAAATGAAAGATAGCTATATCAGCAAAGAGAATATTAGTGCTGGGTACTGGGTAAGTAAAAGAATATTAATCCCTCACTTGATTCTTTATAAGATTTGTCTAATATAGCTCTTTAACTGCCTTGAGTGTTCATCATAAAACTGAAGATTCTCATTGTATTAGAGGAATTCAGAAACTATGATAGGAAGACCTGGCAGCTTGATTTAAGGGTGTGAGGTTAATTTACATGACCTTTATGCTAAGCATTTTTTGGAGGAGGAAAAAAACCTCTCAAAACATTTTAATTTACTATAATTTCCAACCTTCTGAACATCAAAAGAATAATAAGTGATAGGAATCATTTTAAAAGCTATACTAGTAACAAAAAGAATATATCTTCATTTCATCAAAGTTCACCCAGAAAAGTTCCAACAGATGGTAATAAATTTGTCCAGTAACTTCCAAAAAGCAAATCACTGACAATTTAATAAAACAAAGCAACATGGGCATAATTTAAATGTGAAGTAGATAAAAATATAACACAGAGTTAAAAGGTCAGCACTAGGTCATTCCCAGAAACTCACACACTGATATTTGGTGAGAGCCAAGGCCTGGTGCTTTTAACCCTACAAATAGTATTCCATGATGTTTAAAAGCTGTAAGGGATTATTTATTTTGATGATTACTAAAATGTGTGTCAATTGTCAAGTCACTGGGTACCCATCAAATAGATTACCAATGTAAAAAAAAAAAGGTTGCACAACTCTGCAAAGGAATGATGTCCATTACATCACAAACTTTATAAATGTTGGGCTTGTAGTCAAGAGGTCCAAGTCCAAATTCCAACTATGACTATTGCTCCTTGGGGGACAGTAGGCAAGTTATTTAACATTACTGATATTTATTTTCCTCATCTGGAAAATATGATAATTCTGTTTACACTGTCTATGCCTCAAGGTTATTGTGAGCAAAATACTTTGTTAATCCTTCAGAATTATGTAACTGTAAGCAATTATTATTCACCATATTCTATGTTTACTTAACTTTTGTATTTTGGAAATCAACTCTACTTGTTCCTTTGTCTGACTGGGATTGGTGAAGTTGGAATTTGATTTCCTATTGTATAGCTTTCTAGCTAAACAGAATACCAGTTTGACAGTTGGCCGTTATTTGCTTGTTTTGGCTAGTATCTGATCACAGAACCTGGTTGCTTTTCATTGATGAAAATTCATATATTGCCTTTTTTAAAAGTTTTAGTTTTGACTATCTTAGGCATAAAGGATCCTCTACCTATGACTATTCTCTTCCCATCCCCCACCCCTACCCCCCCACCAGCCCCCATATCTTATTTTGTGCTTTGTTATTGTTGGTAAAAGAAGGCTGAAAACACAAAGGTATAGTTCTCATGCCTTTGCCTTAGTTTTTTTTTTAACTGAAAAAGTGTGTATTTTCCACATCACCCATCACCAATTAATTGGTTCCAATTTTTGGAGATTCTTTCCCAACTCATTATCCAATGAAGAGTTGTAAAAGAGTTTAGAGGATTTTTGTATAACTTCAATAAAACACACTAGGGTTCCCAATGCTCTTCTCTACAATATTGCTAGTCAGGTCTATAGATATTAATTGTCTTGCAGTGCCCAGAACTTCCTCTAAATTAGGTATCATTTACAGAAGGTGAAACATACCTCCCTTCTCTTGGTAGACAAGTGCCAAATGAGACTGTATCAGTTGGTTTTACTTGTTGGACTTTTTTTCCTTTTTGCTATAAGAGACGGTTCATTTTAGTGTGGGGATGACTAGATGAACGGTGGGAAATCATTGTGTTATGAAAAACAAAAGGCATCAATAACATTAAAAAACAAAATATTATAGCTCTCTTACTGATGAATTTAGCTGCCAGAGAATATCACATTTCTATTTGAGAAAATCACATAGGCATAAAAAAATAATGATAGCTAACATTTTATAGGACTTCATGGTTTGCAAAGTGCTTTGCAAATATCTCATTTGATCCACACAATAGCCTTGGGAGGTCCCCACTTTACAAATGAGGAAACTGAGACCGAGGTTAAGTGATGCCTGGGGTCACATAACTACTAAGTGTCTCTGAGGTGGGATTTGAACACAGGTCTTGCCAACTAGAGGTCCAGCACTCTATTCACTGTGTTACCTAGCTACCTCATAAAATATGTATTCATAAAAATAAATACTGTGTGTTTTGACATAATCGTTATAGGATTTGTCAAATGGACCAAACCGGTCTCTAACCTGAGGCTAGCTGGGGCCAAACAGGTTAGAGACTAGAGAGTCAGGAATCAAACAGAAGTTTTAATTTCAAAGTGAGAGAAACAGCTTGCAAGCTGTTCTTGCAAGCAAGAACAAGTGAGCCAGGGGCCCGTCCCTCATGGGGGGACCAAGGAGTGTGGAGAGATCTCAATACTTATACCGATGTTGTAGCCCTAACCATTGTCAGGTGTAACAGCGACAATGTGCCAAATTTGAATCCTAGCAGGGTTTCATGACCCGAACTTGTGTCTAGTGCATGTCTGAGCTCAAAGAACACCGGGATTGGTCAAAGCAATACATTATGTGATTTTTGCCAGAGGATGAGATCATCCAGAGGATAAGTAGAAAGGATTGTTGTTATGTCAAGTTCAAGGCATAGCTTGCTTGCTGGGTCTTAGGTCTGGAAAATAGGGTGTATCCTGATGTCTTGACAGATTAAAAGAAATCAATTCTCTATCCTACCATATCATTGCTTCCCTGATTACATCCTGCCCCCTCTGATCTCCATATATTCTTTCTTTTCCTCTGATCTCCATTTTTCCTTCTTTTCCTTTCCCACATCAACTCATGAAAGTGTTCCCTACTTTCTTAGTTACTTAAAGTATTTTGAATGAATTTATCCTTTGCCATAATCACATTCTACCTTGTATAATACTTACTTGTGCATATTATATTATTGTAAGCTCCTTAAGGGCAGGAACTGTGTCATTTCATCTTTTAATCCCTAGGGCCTAGCACAGTGTCGTGCCCCTAGTAGATCCTTAAAAAATTGAATGTTGATATCAAATGCTGGTGTACAGTATTGCCAAATGACTCAAATTTATGCTTCTTTGTGGCATCAGGTAGGTAGACATCTTCAGTGAAGGTACTCTAAAGGGAGGAAATTATATTGGATTAAAAAGTTGATTATCATGGAGATTCCAAGCTGAAAAACTATTGTTGAGGAAGTGGGGCTAGGAAGAGATTGTTATTCAAGTCTCAAATATTTGGAATGAATTCAAGCTATTAAAGTGAATCCTTTATATATGAAAAATCCAGGCTATTCTTGGATTATTTTTTACTCTTTATTGATACCAGTTCTGCTGATCACCTTTCCATCCCTGTTGCTTAGAAACATTCTACTAGCTTTGGTCAATACTTCAGTGTGATCTGATTTTAAATAGTTGCTTTTATCTCTGCCTTATAAAATGGAACTCATTTTCAAGTAACTGTTTCCCATGATATTTATAAGTTTAAAAATATTTTTATTGGCAGAGTGAGGATGGTCAAAATGATGTCTAGGTCTAAGACCTGCCCATTTTCAAAGCTCTGTGTGTGGGTTCTAAAGGAAGAAACTGCGACAGGGAAAAATCAGAATCTCAGGTCTTTCTGTGGCTCTCTCTCTGTCCCTGTCTCTCTTTTTCTCTCTCTGTATTTCTCTCACTCTGTTTCTCTCTCCCCCCTCCCAATCTCTATTCTCCTTCTCCCCCTCTATCTTTCCCCTGCCTCTCCCTCTCTCTTCCTCCTCTTTCTTCCTCACCCTTCTTTCTTCTCCTTCCCCTTTACCTCTCTCTCATACTTTCAATATTCCCGATCCCTGACTTTTCCAGCCTTAGGGCTGGGAAGGTTTGAATTTAGGAACAAGAATTACAGGGGTAAACCTACTGCTTTGAATTGAGGGATTCTGGGCAGTGTCCCAGTCCAGACAAGTTCTCCCACTAATCAGCACCCCCTGAACAGAATGAAGAATGATGCTTTTTGGTCTTGCAGATATTTATAGGCTTCAAGAGTCACCTCTTAAAAATGAAAATACCCCTAAGACGTATAATAGCTGAAGTTTATTCAGTTATTCAAACATAGAATGTTGGCTGTTTAAAGAGATCTTGGGGATCAACTTGTCCACTGTCCTCATTTGACATCTGAGGACTAGAAGTTTAAGAGATTAAGGGGTGTAACACCAATACAATATTTACAATTCCCATTATCATAATAAAGACTGTGACTAAATATCACATGATGTTTGATCATAAAATATACCAAACTCTCCATATATAGGACAGAAACATTAAGAAGCCATAATAACACTGAGAGCCACAGCATCCTGCAGCCTTCTCACAAACCAATATAAGATCAATATCTACTCAGGAGCCTATCTGACCCCTTGCCTGAGCATCCTCTCTCCCCCACCATCTCGCTAGCTCTGACCAGCTTCCTTGTGGACTCTACTTCCCTTTAGCAAACTCTTCCCACTACAGGCTTCATGTGATTATATTTAGCCTATTAGGGGACAGTTTATCTTCACAGCAGGGAAGCTTCCTGTGGGCTCTGCTGCACACTTCAGCAAATTCCCTCCATCACAAACTCCATGTGATTACATTCAGCCTATTAGGGGGGCAGAGTTTATTTTCAAAGCTGTGGAGGTCTTCAAACTCCCCCCTACATCTATTAAGCAGCAGGAAAGATCTTCAAATTCCCATTCTCGTTACATTCAGCCCCAAGATCTTTCATATCCCTTACATAGCAAAAGTACATTAACAATAAGTGAGAGTTTAGGAATAACTGGTGGAAAAACTGGTGTCAACAGAACTTTACAACAATATAACAAGATAATAGAAAAACTTTTCACATAAGACAATAGCTTAGTGTGGGGGGCTTGGTCACAAGCACCCCATCCTTCTGGGATTCAGTTTTCTGGTGTCTAAATAAATGCTTCAGTCCTACCCACTAGCTAGAGAGTTTGGTATATTTTGTGATCGAATGTCATGAGATACTGATAGTTATAGTCTTTATCATGATTGTGGGTGCTATAAATATTGCATTGACCCTAAAAGCAGTTAAGTGACTTTCCCAAGATCACATTGGTCTCAAACCCAGATCTTCTAACTTCAAAGTCTAGAAGTCTTCCCCCTGTACCAACATATTGAGGTATATAAATATTAGCAGAAAACAATTAACTGAGGATAGTTGATAGCTGACTAAATTAAAAGATTAGAAAACAGGGGCAACTGGGAAAGGTGGGGATGTCAGGAAAACAGTTGGAGTTTTAAGGGCAGCTCAAAGACAATTTGAGTCCACTTTGCAATAACATCAGCTATGTTTACTTCATCACTTTTGATAGGCTTGTCAGAGGCTGGAGGATGCACACTGAGATGGAAGTAGAGACAAGGTAATGACACCAATTTGCCCCACCCTCCCATTTGTCTTCTTCCTAAAGTGCTGTAAGAGATCTCAAAAACTTTCTCACTCTGAAAAGCACAATACAGTTGTGTTACTCCATAATATTGCAGTCAAGGGTTTACTTAATGTAAATTCATAAATCTCCAGAAATTTGCTTCACTAGTATGGTTTCCATTAGCATACACAGAAAGTTATTCTCAGCCTCAATTTCATTAAGAGATTTTTCCTAAAAAAGTTGTTTAGATGACTCACACAGAACTTAAGCTACTAGTCCAGGCAGGCACTAATTGCTCTCTCCAAATGATGCAACCAAGTGACACCTTCTGAACAAGAGAAAAAATGGATTTAGGGTCATATTAAGATTGAAAACTGTTAACCTGTCTGGTTGTATGATGAGGCACAGATTCCAATTATTGAATTAGTAAAAAATGATTAAGCCTAATGTAGTTTGCCTTTGTTTTTGTTTTTACAAAGTATGCATATATTTTCAAGCATTCCATGTAGTCTGGAATGAAGGTACTTTTTAGCATCGTGGATTAATAACAATCACAGTTATTATCATAAACACACATATCATAGACATGTACATATATCCGTATATGTACATGTATCTGTTTAAGCTTACACATATATAACATGTGTGTGAGCATGAGGTACCAAATAAAAGACTAGTCTCAGAGCCAGACCTGGATTTAAAGTCCTGACTCTAACACAAGCTAAAGATGTGACCCCAGGCAAGTCATAACCTCTCAGTGTCTTAAGTAACTCTGTAAGATTGGAAGTATAGATGATTTTGCTGACCTATGCTGGCAGAAGGAATTTCCACACTAGAAATCACCTATCTACATAACAAAATCACAGAACCAGGGGGAAAAGTGTATATGTGTGTTTATATACAATATATACACACGTCAACATGCTATGCACACACACACACATACATATAAAGGCTTAGCTCAAGTATTACCTCCTTAATGAGGTCTTTCCTTATCCCCCAACTGTTAGTGCCTTAACCCTAGTATTTAACCCTAGTGTTTCTAGATTAGATTAAGTTTATATTTTGAAGGGACTCTGAGGCCATGCCATGCAGCATTTCCGTTTTTAGATGGGGAGCCAAGACCTGTAGAAATTAAGTGACTTGGAGGAACTAGGCAATAGAGCATAGGAGTCAGGCGCTAACTAGCTGTGTGACCCTGGGCAAGTCACTTAACCCTGACTATCTCCAAAAGCAAACAAACAACAACAAAACAAAATTAAGTGGCAATTCTGGTATTCAAATCCATATCCGTGAACTCCAAATACAGAACCCTTTATATATCCTGAATTGAACTTTGAAGGGAGTTATAGGTCCAAGAGCAGGAAAGGAGGGAGAGCATTTCAAAAAGGCTGAAAAATGACAAAGACAGGGAGAATGGAGACCAAGCTGGTTGGCACATACATAGAGTGCATTATGATTAAGAGAAAAGTGTCATCATCCTGGAACCCAACCATGAACAGCTTTAAATGTTCTCTCCTAGGGGGGGCAAGGAATTAATCATGTTCTTTGAACAGGGAAGTGATATGATCAAATGCATACTTTGGTAAGATTAATTTGAAAGCTGGGTGACACAGTGCTTTGCAAAATATTGTTGACTGTTGTTATTGTATATTCTATTGGCAGATGTTACAACCCCTCAATGACTTAGTGGATAGTGTTGAAGGATTGCTATTGAATATTCACCAACCTGTGACCAACTTGATGGTGAGCCTCTCCAGATTTAGCAAGGTTGGTTCTTGGACAGAAGACATACATTTCATTACTGAGCCCAAAATGGAACCCTTTCCAGCATGATAGAACCTATTAAAATTTGTTTTCTTCTATTATAACCTTTGAAAACCCAGGGTTGTAAATGCCACAATGAGACATCAGTGTAGGACTTTGATGGAGGGTGGGAGAAGATAAGATGTGGGCTCTCTTCTCATGAAGCTTATAGTCTAGCAGTAGTGGTAGAAGTAGTAGTAGAAGTAGTAGTAGTAGTAGTAGTATAGTGCCTGGCACAAAGTAATAATATGTTTATTGATTGATTGATAATAATAATAATAATAATAATATTGTTTATTGACTGATAATAATAATAAATGATAATAAATGTTTATTGACTGATTGATAGTAACTAAATAAGACCTACAACAGGTTACTATTGTGAAACAAAGTATTGACCTTGACCTTCTCAGACTTTAAAAAGATGTGGATAAAGGAGCATAGTACATTTTAGTGTGTGCATTGCCTCAGTTTTATCAACTATAAAATGGAGCTATGAATGGCATCTATCTCCTAAAGTTATTGTGAAGATCTAATTAGGAGATATTTACAAAGTACTTAGTATAGTGTGTGACCTCTACATAGTGGGCACTAAATAAACATTAGTTATCATAATTATATTATTAAATTTGTTTTATAGCACTTCCTATGAGCATAAGAAGGTCTTGTATTATCATTGTTCATGGTAATAATATTTAATGCTTAATTTTTAATTTGATGTTTAATATTTTCAAAAGATTTAATTTTTAGTTTTATAGATACGCTTACATTTATTTTTATTTGAAATATGATTAGAAAAGAATGGAATGTGGCCATTCACTTGCTTAGATAATTTAGGCTCACCATCTCTGGTCTTGTTAGACATGTATAAGCTTGATATCCTGGATATTTTAACTAATTCCCTCCACAGTTCAGTGCCAGGGTCCGATTGCCAATAAACTAGATTGGGATGCATTTGGCATGCAGTGGATTACTTCAAGGCTTTCATGCTGTCTGGAAAGTACACAGAACTCTTTCCTCTTCATGCTTAGTGTATCACATATATTAACATGAAAATATCAAAAGCTGGGCAATATGCAATATTTATCTTACCCCAAACCTTCAATATGCATCATGCCTTCTTCACAGGGTGAACAAAATTTCAGAGGCACAGATAAATGGGCATGGAATTCATGGGTAAATACTTTCATGAGCCTGAGAAAGAAAGGTTTCAACAAACCAGAGATGGTCTAATTTATAGGGATGCTTTTATCAAGTGAGTGTAAATGGAATCTAGCAATTCCTTAGGCGGTGGAAGTTGAATCTCTATTCTAACCACACTGTAATGATCATAAGTCATTCATGATAGAAACCAATGACTTCACTTTTTATGACAGCCTTTGTGCATTGTTCCCAGGAACTACTTTCTGGTTTTCCTCAAGAGGGTATTTAGAATTTAAGCTTTCTCTCTCCGCTTGTTTATTATGTACCGTTCGTCTGCAAAAGAACAGGCAGAGCCAAGTTCCTTCCAGTTTGGCAGTCTGGGAAGACCTTCCTTTCACAGTCCCTAGAGAATACATTTTAGATCTCTGGCAACTTCAAGCTCTTTCCAACTGAGGATTGTGCTTAGAGTGGCCAAGAACTTTATTCTGATCAGTCCCAGTTTCTATGACTACAGAGTTCCTCCTGAACCAGCCACGGCTAAAAGGGGCTGATTTTCTCAATTTCTTAATTCAGTGAGATAGAAAGTTGAAAAGTTTGTTCTCTTGTGAGCTGTGGTCTCTTGTGGCAGCTGAAAAATGAAGAACAGCAGCCTGACAGGGTACCTGAAGAGTCATTTTCTCTAAGTTTGCAGAGTATGCTTTGATATAACTCTTGCTCTGCATCTGTGGAGAAAGAAGTGCTGCTTCACGGAAAATAAACTCTGGGGCCTGCTAGGCTTATATCTGTCTTTATTTTGAGGATAGGAAGTGTTCCTGCTCATTTCTATATCCCATTGGGTTCTTTTGAAAGCTTTTGCCGTGAGGGAGCAAGTGTCTTGACAATGAGACACATCTGTTAGCTTTTGTGATATGGGAAGACAAATATGAGTGGAGTGTTTTTGTTTTATCAATATTACGCCAAGTTAAGCCTTTGTGTGTTTTCTACCTGTCAGTTTTAGTTTGGACCTACCTGCCACATAATAGTCTGCATTTATGGCTCTAGTTTGAAGCCAAAACTTGGAAGGCTCGAACCATGGAAAATTTGACAAAATGGAGAAGACGTTTAAAAAAATAAGAGGGCTTAAAAAAGAGGAAGGGCAGCTAGGTGGCACAGTGAATAGAACACCTGCGCTGGAGTCTGTAGGACCTGAGTTCAAATCCAGCCTCAGAATTTAACACTTACTAGCTGTGTGACCTTGGGCAAGTCACTTAACCCCACTTGCCCTGTCTTCCCCCCTCCAAAAAGACAAAAAAACAAACAAAAAGGAATTTATAGTTATGTTGCAATGACACATGGGGAAGGGGTATTGAGATATTTGTTTAGAGGCTGTCACCTGCAAAATAAATCAAATATTTCCAGGGAGGGCTATGAAGTTGTCCCACATCTGAAGGAGAATTTAAATGAAAGCTATGCCTCAGAATTTATACTCCAGATCTTCTGTTCAAAGAGATATAAATAGGTCAGAATGAATGGGACTTTACCTCAGTGTACTAACATACTAGAAGGGATTGTTTATGCCTAAGACAGTCTTCCAGCCTGCTGTGCACGTGTCTTTTGGTCTTCTGTTGTTCTACCAGGGCTACCACCCCTGCCATTTGCCTGTTCTGGAACCCATATACCCAGGGCCCAATTCTGTGGTGTGCCTCTTTGTGGGCTCATCATCTCTCCTTGTTCCTCCACCCCTCCAGTCTCCTTCTGAAGATTTGGGGCATCTAGGCCTTTAACTGTGCTGCAAGGTTTCAGGCCAGACTCTCTGATTTATAGGCTTTTGCCTCTCCCAGAGCAACTATATTTGGGATGGTCCATTTTTTTGCAAGTTCCCTCAAGACTCCTCTTCTGCTCGATTGAATTTCTCCTGGATAAAAAAATTTCCAAGGCATGACTCTCTTTTCTGACCTCTGACCTATTTAGCTCATGCTTCATCATCACAAAAGATGTGTTTTGTTTTGTTTTGTTTTTGGTCCAGTAAATAAACCTGTCTGTAGAAGATTGCTTCCTTCCTTCCTTCCTTCCTCTCATCTATTTATTCAAATTGATAGCAAAACAAAAACTCCCATTGAGAGTGAGGTAACTCAACTCAACAAAGACAGATGGTTGTGAATTTCACCTAAGAGGAAAGTCCCTGAAGTTTCTAGAGAACCAGGCTGGGAATCTGGACATGATGGAAATTGCCCACTCCTCTTAAATCTTCCCAGAGTTTTTTCCTTCAGAAATCTTAAGTAGAATTGGTTTTTCCATTTTCTCTCTCAAAGCTAGAATCTAGGGATGCTGTAATGAGTCCCCAAAGAGGAACTATCTTAGAACTGAAGTTCTCCCTTCTTACAACTCCTGTATCTCAGGAAGAGCAAGGTCTTCATCTCCTGTGACATTTTCTTTACACTGCATGCCCTACATGACATTTTTCTATGTAAGTTCTTTCATACAAGTCATCAATAGTAATGCTATAGCCTACTTATGACAATTCCATCATCTCTCCATAGCCCTTTGAATTATCTGTCATTTTTATTTTTCCAAGATCAAGCTATTCCACGATTCATAGCTATTTACCACCCCTGAAAAGTACTTGAAATTAGACGTATATGACTTCAATCCTGGAAATGATACTTACTAGCTGTATGGTTCTGGGCAAGTCAATAAACCAGAGACTCAGTTTCCTCACCTGTAAAATAGGCATAGAAATGTGTTCATCACCTATTTCCACAGTTTCACTGAGAGGAAACTGCTTTGCAAACCTCAAAGTGATATAGAAATTTGAGTCATGATTATGATTCCACAGATATACATGGTTATTGGCAAGGAAGGAAAAGGAACTCAATGAATATGATTTTTTTTCCTAAGCAAATTCAAGTGCAGGTTACACTCCAATCACTTGTATAATTAATAAAATTGAGTTCTAGGAAAATTAGCAGGAACAATGAACTTTAAATTTATACCATGTTCCCCTGAAAGAAAAATAAAATTGTTGCCTTCTATGGGCATCCAGATCCAATGGCTCATGCCAATAGTATTATAGGATCATAGATTTAGAGCTGGAAAAGAACTTAGAGGACATCACATCCGTGCTCTCATTTTATAAATGAAGAAACCGAGGTTCAGAGAAGATAAATATCTTGTCCTGGTTCCTGGTAGACATGTTAAAGAAAGCACAGAAAACAACAGAGTGGAACTGGGACTGATTAATGAAAGGAAGTTCAAAAGCATGCTTGTCTTCTAAAAAAATAGTGGCTGCAGATCCCTTCCAATCTACAAATAGGACAAAAATGATTTACCCACAGATTGATCAGGGCTATTAAGGAAATGGGAACCAGATTCAGCACCAGACTGATGGAGAGCTCTAATTGCCAAGAATTACAGAATTGGATTTGGAAGGGACTTCAGAAGCCATTTTGTCCAACTCATCCTTGAATACTAATCTCCATTAAATCAGACCTCCAGAGCTTTTTTTTTTCTTTAAAAACAAATTTTTATTGTTGTCTCTTGCTTTTACATCACTTACATTTCCCTATGTACTTTCCTCCTTTCTCCTAGGGAGCCTATAAAGAGTGAGAGAGGAAAGAAACAATTCAGTAAAACTAATATATAAAAAATCTGACATTATAGGTGAAGTCACTCTATCTATAGTACTTCAAAACTGCAAAGAAACCAGGGCAAGATGTTTTCTCACGGGTCTTCTTTGGGGTCAGACTTGGCCTTTATACTTTACCAGCATTCATTTATGATCATTTGGTGTAGCTATTTCCATTTACCTTATTGCATTCATTATCATTAATCTTTTCTGATTCTGCTTACTCTACTTTGCATCAGTTCATTAGTCTTCCCATGCTTCTCTGTATTCACTATGTTGATCATTTCATATTCTATCACATCCAGCTATCACAACATTCCCCAATCAATGGCCATGTTCTTTTTTTTTTAGTTCTTTACTACCACAAAAAGTTCTAATATAAATATTGTGGTGGATATAGAACCTTTTTGCATTGTTATTATGCTTTTTGGCATATATACCTATCAGTGGAACCTCAGTGTCAAAGAGCATGGGCTTTTCAGTCTCTTTCATAATAATTCCAAATTGCTTTCCAGTATAGCTCAGCTTCTTATTGAAAGTAACTATTAAACTCAACAAACTCAGCTCAGGAGAGTGTTTTAAGATGGCTCGAGGAAGCTTAATCATCTGCATCTTGGCTCTGAATCCATCTCCATCTTCCTCACTAAGGGTATCGATTAAATGTACATGCTCAGGAGCATAGATCAGTGGGAGGGCTATGGTAAAGCATTATTCAGGATAGCAGTTGGTGTGATGTGTGAACGAAGAACCATAGTTTCATGATGCCAAATATTACTCATGCAACATTCATGTATGAGGTTGTGGTTTGCCACCAACAACATAGCATCTTTTTTTTTTCTTTTTGGAGGGCAATCAGGGTTAAGTAACTTGCCCAAGGTCAGACGGCTAGGTCTTTGCTTGTGTGTGTCAAGTGTCTGAGGCCGGATCCGAACTCAGTTCCTTCTGACTCTAGGGCTGGCGCTCCACTCACTATGAACAATATGGCATCTTAAGATTACAGGATTCAGTTGAAAAGGGAACTCTAGAAGTAATCAGATGCAAACCCAGTATTTTGGAAGTGAATAAAGTGAAGCACTCCCAGAAAGGCTCACTTTCCCATCATTTTAATGCAAGTAAATTCCAGAGATATGATTTGAACTTAGATTTTCTGCCTTCATCAACAGTACCTTTCCCCAGTACTAGTTCTTTTCTTGTCTCTCCATTTATGGAAATGACCACAACCATATCCGTACTTCTTCCTCTTTTCCAGCCCAGGTTCATTGTTAAAGTGTGTTTATTGATGGTGGGGATGGAGGGCAGAAGATGATGGGAGGTGGTGAGAGTGGGGAAAGTCAAGAGTATACTGCTAAAGAGAGGAGGAAGGAGGGGGTATATATGTATCTTGTATTTAATTGCTAGCATTTATATAAAGTCTATTCTGTGCCACTGTGCTAAGAGCTTTACAAATATGTCATTTGATCCCCACAACAATTTGGAGAAGTGGGTGCTATTATTATCATCCCATTTTATACCTGATGAAACTGAGACAGTCAGATGATCAGAAACTTGCCCAGTGTATACAGATAAGTGTCTAAGGCCAGATTTGAGCTCAAGTCTTCCTGACTCAGGACAAATACAATATTCCAGATGTGGTCTGGCTGGGGCAAAGTAACTATTTTTGTCTGGGTCATACTCCTAACTCATATTGAGCTTGAAGTACCCCCAGAATATTTATTGTTCAAGTGAATCTTTAATCCCAGAAATGTGGGCATTCTTTCCAATGCTGTGGCTCACAATCCATCTATCCCTGCCTATTAAATTGATTGCTCTTTGTTTCAGAGGATCAATGAAATCATGGGATGATGTCTTCATTCATGCATGAATTTGGATATTAGTGAGGCAAAGATGCACAAAGTTGCACAAAATCTCACTCTCTCTTCTAGAGTCAGTGAAGTTCAGTGGCAAGACAAAAGTCAGGGAGACTGGAGATGGCTTGGGATGTAGTGGATGACCTTGGCATCTCAGATATCTGACCAGGTTCTAAGTTCCCCATAGAGCCTGCTTCAACTATCTTCATGGCTGTTGGAACAAATTTCTCTCCTTTACCCATTCTTCCCTGGGAAAGTCTTCACATGCTCAGGGTAGACATCCCTCCAACTCACCAATAGACCCAAGGCTGTTGATTACCCTCAATCTTGTTTAGTCTGTCTGATAAGATGGTTTTACTTGGGTGTGGCCCTTTTATGTGCTACAGCTTCTTGGAGTCACAGGTGATAGTTGAGACACGAAAGGTGAATGAGCATCCCTGAAAAGGGCTTGGCAAGCCCTCACACCAGAAGTGCTAGTCCTCCATGAATACTCTAGCCTATTATGTTTCACTCTTGTCAGCGACCTCCCGTATGTTAGCTATAGCATATCTACCCAACATACTGGGGCTCTTTCTCATTTCTTCTTGAAATTAGGATACTAAACAGAGGATGCCAATAGTTATCCATCAATTGGGGCAGCTAGGTGGTGCAGTGAATAGAGCACCAGCCCTGGATTCAGGAAGACCTGCGTTCAAATCCAGCTTCAGACACTTAACACAAAAACTAGCCGTGTGACCTTGGGCAAGTCACTTAACCCCAATTGCCTTCCAAAAAAAAAAAAAGAAGATAGCTATCCATCAATTATCCTTCATTCTCACCACATGGACAGCTTACCTCTTCTTTTCCTCATTTTTTTCTTTGATAACATTTTGTACATTGCTGTTACTTCCATGTAGCCTCTTCTATTAGAATTGGACAAGGGGCGGCTAAGTGGCGCAGTGAGTAAGAGCACCGGCCTCAAATCGAGATCAAATCCGGCCTCAGAAAATGAGCACCCACACATAAATAATGACTAGTGTGTAACCTTGAGCAAGTTACTTAACCCCAATTGCTTTAAAAAAAAAAAAAGAATTGGACAAATTCCTTGAGGGCAGGGACTGCTTTTTTCCTTTCTTTGAATCCTTAATACGAAGCAGAATGCCTGCTACATGGCAAGTTCTTGAATGCCTTTTGACCGACTGACTCTACTTTTTGTACTTCTATTTCTTTGATGCCATTGTTTATATTTGATAGTATGCTTGCTTGTAAGGGGCTGTAGCCTGATCACACTCACTTTATACCCCTACATTGTCCTCTAGATGATCCCTAGTTTCAATTCTTCAGACTCTGCAGAGTCTCATTACTCATACACCAGCCATACAATAACACTGGAAGGATAGTGCTATTAAAAAGTTGAGCATTTGATTTAGGGGTTATTAAAGGAATTTCACAGTTTCCCAAAGGCAGTTCAGCTTACTTTCCTCCTCTTATTCTAATCTAGGCCCAGGTGATTGTTCATTTGCAGCTTTCCAATCTACAGTGCAGCTCACTAAAACTCCAATACATTTTTGTGTAAAAGTGGCATTTCAGTTATTCCCCACATCATTTGTGCCCTGAAAAGGATAACAAAGAAAATTTGCGGAGTAAAATTAATGAAAGGAAGAGATAGGATAATTAGAGAACACTTGGTAAGAAACTATAGATTGGCTTTCCATAGTAGCAATATCTACTTTGTTAGGAAATAATCTCATAGGAGGATTCTTCATTTTCATCATTTTCATTCCTTAATCTTTTGCTTCATTTGGCACTTGATCCTGGAGGTGACTTCAGAGAAAGAGTTCATAACATTTTTGTTTATGGCAGACCTCTTAGGAAATTGGGTAAAGCCTATGAAACCCTTCTTAGAGTAATGTTTCTATATGCATAAAATAAAATACATTAATTTACAAAGAAAACTAACTCATATTGAAATAAAGATGAAATTTTTATTTCCCATTCATGCTCAAGGATCCCCTTAAATCTATCTATGGACCTTCTGGGAGTTGTGGGACCTTAGGTTAGGAAGCTTTGCTTTAGAAGGAGTTGGGTTTAGCAGGGACTATCTTTGCCAAAACCTGACACAATTCTCATGGCCATGAGACTCAGGCAGAGTGAAGCCAGCTATATAGTGTAAGTTATAGTTCAGGGAGGGAATTGTGGCTTACAGGAGCTGACTTCTGTATTCCTGTTTTTCACTGGTTTTATTTTTATTTTCCAAAGGAAAAAGAAATCTGAAGCAAAGCCAAGGTATTTTGGCCAAAACAATTCACTGAAGTAATGACTATCTGTAATCCATTTGCTGAGGCTGAGGATATTATGTTCAGGCAAGGGTGCATTTTTACTCCCCTGGCCAAATTCACTTGCAGAGAACATGACAGTGTAATGCTACCAAAGTCAACATCATAAATTCTTTCCTTTGGATTTTGTGCTGATTTGTAAATACTCAAAATTGCCTGACAATGAGAACCCAAAAGTGGACAAAGGCCCTTTTTTAGTGGATGAAAGTGGCCAAAAAAAGAGAGGAAAACTGTAAGAGAATTCAATTCTATTATTTAAAGAAGGCATTTATGTAGGTAAACAACAATAACAACAACCTGGAGATGAGATAGATGGGAGTTATAAAAATCCAAAGCTCAAAATGCTTGTGTCTGTCTGCTTATGGTTGTCAAAAAGGAAGGAAGGAAACAAGCATCTCTTAAACACCTATTTTGTGCCTGCTACTGTGCTAAGAGCCTTATAATGTTCTCTCTTTTGATCCTCACAACAGTACAGGTAGCAGAACATAAAATTTCCCAGTCAGGGAAGGCTTCAAACTTCAGAGATTGATGTACAGATCTATTGTTTGACAGCCAACCTAACCGAGTCCAGAGACTCACAACTAGGTTGGCTGAATAGTGCTTAGTTAGGGAAGTTAGTTAGTTAGCTAGGGAAGCACTCCAAGATACTTTCTGAAGAGCAGTGGAGGGGTTTGGCTCTGTTGATAGAAGGAGGAACAGTGGAGGAAATCACAGATCCTTCATGAATGGAAGAATAAGACCCATTAAAATGCCTTTAGACAAGATTAGGGAAATTCAATTCAGAGAAAACCTGCTAAGACCCTATTCCTGGCAAAGCAGTGCCATTCTCTAAGGCTGAGAAGTAGATAATTTTCATTCCAAGGCAATTCTACAGAGCTTGGATTGAACTTTCAGTTAAGTGGAAAATCCACTCTGGAGTATATATAAATAACATAACCATTAGAACTGGCATAGCTCGAAGGGGAAAGATATATATCAGGAACACTAATGAAATGTCATGTTGAGAGAGTAAGAAGAACTTGATCATAATGGGTTGTCTTAATGTGCCACACTTAATGAACAAAGAAGCATTTTAAGATGTTTTAGTACTGCTGTTTAACTAGAATCTTGGCCTGGGCTTTCATAGAAGGAATGGAGATTTTTTTTTTCAGAGGTTGCCATCTGGTTTCATTGAAAGGAGAAGGTATATTTTCTTTGAGATTTTTCAAATTTTAGCAACCTAGGTTTTATACCAGAGAACATTAACTTGGATATTTTCTGTTGGATCAATCCAATCTAATCTAATCCAACAAGCATTCATTAAGCTCTTGCTACGTGCAAGGCATTTTATGTGCTAGGCAAAGGGGATACCAAAAAATCCCCCAAAACAATTTCCTCTCCCAAATCCCACTACTTATGTATTCCAATAGCAATAACAGAAAAGAAAGATCCCCTGTATTTACCAAAATATTCATTCTAACACTTGGGGCAGGAAAGAATTGGAAACAAAGTAGATGTTTATCAATAAGGGGATGGCTAAATAAACAGTGGTATATGAAAGTAATGGAATGTTGCTGTGCTATAAAAAATGGTGAATGTGAGTAATTCAGACAAACATGGAGTTAATTCTGATCTCCTAAACATTGGCCATATCCTTTGCCATTTCTAAATTTTCCATCTCTAAATGAGCCCTAGTGATGTAACTTCCTTTTTTTTTTTGCTTTTTGGAGGGGGAAAGTAAGGACATTGGGGTTAAGTGACTTGCCCAAGGTCACACAGCTAGTTTTTGTGTTAAATGTCTGAGGTTGGATTTGAACTCAGGTCCTCTGACTCCAGGGTCAGTGCTCTATTCACTATGCCACCTAGCTGCCCCTATAACTTCCATTAATGGAGTTGTCTTTCCACAGAAGCAGACACAAAAGTTTGAATACTGAATATAGTATTTACTAGACTGAGAGTCAATAAGTAAGTAAGAACAAGGGAGCCTCTTTCAACCCTACCTCAATAATCTCTTCTGTTCAGCTCTAATAATGCATTTGATTTTTGGTTCTCTGTAAGCTATAGCTTTTCCCACTGACTGCCTTTGTATTTATCTTTGCACTCCCACCCTTTCACTCCAGATCACCTTTACTTTTTAAATTTGTGAAACTGTTTTGAAGTGGACAAAATTATCTTGGAATCATGTGAGATTAACAGAATTAAATTCCAGCCAGTAAATAATGAGATGTGTTCTCATTTAGCAAACATAATAGGGCTAAGTAAGGTGGGGGTGATTTTTACTCCATTTTAAAACTAGGCTCCTAGATTTAAAGTTGGAAGGGCATCTTAGAAATCAAGTCCAATCCTCTAATTTTACAGGTGGGGAAATTGAAGCCCAGTGAATTGAAGTGACTATCTTGAGGTAGAGATGAGTTTCAGATCCAGTTCTTCTGACTCAAAATTCCATGCCCTTTCCACTATACTACTGCATACTACAATAATGTACATATAATAATTTTTAAAAATCTACCAAGTGACTTGAACTTGTCACCAACCCAGATTACAAAAACTCCCTCAAAACATATGATTGATCTGTACCTTGGTGTCCTAGGAAGTCCATAGTATGAATTTAACTTCCCCTATAACTGTGGTACTTGTGAGTAAGCAAGAGAGTGAAAGTAAGTTTCTACAGGAGGCAGGGCTCACAATTCCAGACTGTTCCTCAGATGCTGACACAAGACTCTGGAGAGATTCTGAACCTAGAATTCATGGCAAAAAAAGTGGACTTGGTGGGGGGTAGAGCCAAGATGGTGGAATAGAAACAGGACCTCCCTGTGGCTCCAGCTTCCACCTCCTCCAATACATGTAAAAAATGACTCTAAACAAATTTCAGAGCTCCAGAACCCACAAAGTGACAAAGAGAAACAAATCTCCTGTTGAAGGCAGCCCAGCAGGCCAGCAGGAAGGATCTATCTCACAGAGAAGAGAGCCAAGCCCAGCCCCATGTGAGCCATGTGGTTTTGGCCCCAGGGCAGCCATGACAAGCAGGGGCTGGAGCAGATTTCAGGATAGTGAATCACCAGCAGCTGTGGTGGTTTCCAGACTTCTCAACCCATAAATGCCAAAAAGGAAGTAAAAAGTCATTCCAGAACTCTGTTGGAAGAGGGGGTCAGAAAAGAGTGATCAGGCCCCTACCCCCAGGGGAAGAAGTGACAGAGGTGCAGCAGCCCCAGCTACTGCCACGTTGCTGCCTCCAGAGCTCCTGGTCTGCACATTGTAAGTGGGCCAAGCGACCATTCAAGGGTTATTGCTCTTGCTTTGACCTGCTTGGATCTGGATCACAGCCTTGGATGGTGGTCCTGCGGTGTGTGACCAGTGAACCAGATCTTCTGGGGGCTGTACAGAGGGCACCCTCCTAATAGCTCTGGCAGCTGCAAAACCCCCAGCTATTTCGGACAAAGCTCTCTCCATTCTGAAAGCAGAGTTTTACCATAGCAAAGAGTTCAAAAGTCAAGTAATTGAGTGGCAATATGAGCAGGCAGAGGAAATGCAATCCTATCATAGATTCCTTTTTCAGGGACAAAAAGGACCAAAGCATGGAATGGAAGGAAGACAGCGAAGTCAGAACTCTTGCATCAAAAGCTCCCAAGAAAAATATGAACTGCTTACAGGATATGGAGGAGCTGAAGACAGATTTTGAAAACCAAGTAAGAGAAATGAAGGAAAAATTAGGAAGAGAAATGAGAATGATGCAATAAAATCAAGAGAAGTGAGTCAACAACCTGACTGAAGAAAATAACACCTTAAAAAATAGACTTACTCAAATGGCAAAAGAGGTCGAAAAAGACAATGAGGAAAAGAATGCCTTAAAAAGCCGAATTTGCCACATGGAGAATGAACTTCAAAAAATTACTGAAGAGAATAATTCTTCCAAAATTAGATTAGAGGAAATGGAAGCTAATGACTTTATGAGAAATCAAGATACTATAAAACAGATTCAAACATGTGAAAAAATAGAAGGCAATGGGAAATATCTCACTGGAAAAACCACTGACCTGGAAAATAGATCCAGGAGAGATAATTTAAAAATTATTGGACTACCTGAAAGCCATGATCAAAAAAAGAGCCTAGACACCATCTTTCAAGAAAATATCAAGCAAAATTGCCCTGATATTCTAGAACCAGAGGGCAAAATAGAAATGGAGAGAATTAACCAATCACCTCTTGAAAAAGATCCCAAAAAGGAAACTCCTAGGAAGATTATAGCCAAATTCCAGAGTTCCCAGGTGAAGGAGAAAATATTGTAAGCAGTCAGGAAGAAACAATTTGAGTATTGTGGAAACAAAATCAGGATAACACAAGACCTAGAAGCTTCTACATTAAGGGATTGAAGGGCTTGGAATATGATATTCTAGAGGTCAAAGGAGCTAGGATTAAAACCAAGAATCTTCTACCCAGGAAAACTGAGTATAGTGCCTCAGGGGAAAATATGGTCATTCAATGAAATAGAGGATTTTCAAGCATTCTTGATGAAAAAACCAGAGCTAAACAGAAAATTTGGCTTTCAAATTCAAGAAGCAAGAGAAGCATGAGAAGGTAAACAGGGAAAAGAAATCATAAGGAACTTATTAAAGTTGAACTACTTGCATTTCTGCATGGAAAAACAATAATTGTAACTCATAAGACTTTTCTCAGTATGAGAACAGTTGAAGGAAAAAAATATATATGTATACACATATATGCATATATAGGATGGTGTAGGTGTATATAAATATATATGTGAGGGTGTGCATATGTATGTACATGTATACATAGGCAGAGAGCACAGGATGAGTTGAATATGAAGGGATGATATCTAAAAAATAAAATTTGGAGGTGAGAGAGGAATATATTGGGAGGAGAAAGGGAGAGATAGATTAGGGTAAATTATGTCATATAAAAGAGGCAAGAGAAAACTGTTACAATGGAGGAGAACAGCAAGAAGATGAAAAGGAATGGAACAACTTTACTCTCATTAAATTTAACTTAAGGAGGGAATAACATACACACTCAATTGGGTATCTTCCCCTAAAGGTAAAATAGGGGGTTGGGGATAAGAGTGGGGAGGACAGAAGGGAGATTGGGGGAGAGGGTAGTTAGAAGAAAACATTTTTGTAAAGGGATAAGGTCGAAGGAGAAAATAGATTAAGTGAAGGGCAGGATAGGATGGAGGGAAATATAGTTAGTCTTTCACAATATACCTACTATGGAAATGTTTTGTGTAACTACATGTTTACAACCTATATTGAATTGCTTATCTTCCCAGTGAGGGTGGGTGAGGAGGGAAGAAGGGAAAAAATCTGTAACTCAAAGTTTTAAAAACAAATGTATATAAAAAATTGGTTTTGGGTTTTTTTTTTTTACATGTAACAGGGAAGTAAGACATACAGGCACAGGGATATAGAAATCTAGCTTGCTGTACTAGAAAGTTGGGGGGAGGATATAAGAGAGAACAGACTGGGGAAAGGAGCATTCAGTAGGCTAACTATTTTGGGGTGGGGGTAGGAGAAAGATGGAGAAAAAATTGTAACTCAAAATCTTGTGGAAATGAATGTTGAAGACTAAAAATAAATGGAAAAATAATTGTAAAAAAAAAAAGTGGACTTGGGAGCTGGGTGAACTCAGTAGAAAATACCTTTGACCTCTAGAGTTCACATCTAGCCCATGACAGAACAGGTAGAAGGATCCAGTGGCTGACCCTCAGCAAAGAGAAACCTGACCTTATGGCTGCTGGCCCAGAAATCTCTTTTACTAATTAAAAATATCCATGTGTATGTGCAGTTCACTTAATATGTTTCTTTGTGGTTTGGATTATTGACTTATACACACAAGCACTATTTTAGTTACACATCAAAAATTCACTAATCTCAGGAATATTGCTGGGCATGGGCAAAATTGTGGAGAATTTTAGCTTTATTGTGCTACCACATTCCTTCCTGGGCCTTTCTTCCACCACCCCCTTGGCCTTCAGTACTTACTTCAGCCTCCCACTAGAACATCCCACCTAGTTTTGCCCTCCCTAAGAAATGCTCTTGTCTCCAATATTATATTCCATTCCCAATAGAAACTCAGATATGGATGGCACCCTGTCCTCTCAGCACAGTTTGGGGATACTTCCCTAAGAGACAGAAAGGCCTGGGCTCAAATACTAACTCCTTGCTTGGAGGTAGTTGTTGGTATAGTTGTCACTGGTCCTGTAGTTAGAAAGAGTTGTATTCAAATCTAGCTTCAGATACTGAATATCTGTGTGACCTTAGGCAAGTCACTTAACCTTTATCTGCCTCAGTTTCCTCAACTGTAAAATGGGGATCACAATGACACCTACCTCCTGGGGTTGTGAGGATCAAATGAGATAATATTTATAAAGTGCCTGGCACAGAGTAGGCATTTAATAAATGGTTGTTCCCTCTCCTCTTCCTTCTTGCTCCAAAAGGCTAGAGGATAAATGATGCTAATCCTGTAGTTCTCATCTTTTTCCTTCTACAATGGTTTTAAAACAGCATCAAAGTTGATTATCCATCCTTTGCTGGGCTCTGGATATTGAATACTCTCTTGCTTTGAGATGGAAAGGTAATATGAGAGTCTCACTTGGTGACTGCCAGTGGGGATTACCCAATACCTTCTTTTCTTTCTGAGGACCAGAGAGACCACTTAGAATGCAGTTTCCTGCCTCCTTGAGAATAAAGGGCAAGAAAGAGATGTCACCATTCTGCCCTGTGACCTCTGCCTTTTAGCTTCCAAAGATGTCCTGGGTAATAAGTCTGATACAAAACCAAATTAGATCTTGATGGTCTTACAGTAGTAACAATGTCTAAACAGTGGATCAGAATCAACTGATGACTTATGAGAGACACTTCATCTAGAGCAAAGGGTTCTCAGTCTGACTTTTAAAAATATTCCAATGAGTTTTTGATAAATGTTTCAATATGATTGGTGTCCTTTGTGATGCTATGTATTTTATTTCAGGCATTTAAAATTATTCTGAGGAGTCCATGACACATTTTTCTATATATTCTGAGCCATAGAATTAATTTGTCCTTTAAATCCCTCCCCGTCAACCAACTTATCTTCCTTCAAAAATGAAAAAGAAAATTAAAACACAAAAGATGGGGCCTATGATATTGGCTCTGATTCTTACTTCCTTTGTGACTGTTGGCAATTTGCTCAATGCCAGTTAGTTCCCTCCATTTATATAACATTAAAATGGTATATAACAAGCAAACACCAACATGGTGAATGTTTTGATCTCAGAAATGAAGATGTAACCCAAAGAAAAGACTTCCTACAAATTTTGCTTACTAAGATCTAGAAATACATTAAAGAGACAGTTTCCCTTTAGATTTTAATATCAGAATTCAGCTCAGAGAGATAAGGGATGATTCCAGGGCACTCATTCATTTTTACATGGATCCTGAAGTTTAACCATGTTTGCCATCTCCAGTGTTATTTAACCCAGTTGCACTGAGTAGTTTCTTCTGAATCAGAGCAGGAAGTTTCAAAGATTAGAGTAGGGGAAACCAATGGGATAAATGCTAAGCCTTATTGTGGATAAAGTGTTAGACCTGAAGATGTGGACTCCAATTCCACCTCATACACTTACTGGTAGTGTCAAAGTTGCTTTACTTCTCTGGGTCTGTTTCCTGATCTGTAAAATAAGGATGAGCTTTGAGGTTCTTTCCAACTCTAAATCTATGAGCCTGTGACCAGTGACCAGTGGGAAATACAAGGAAGAGAAATAGAGATTTTACTTACTTCACTTTCAATTACAAGAGTATTTAAAACTTCCCGAGAAGTCAATTTACTATCATCATCATCATCAGAGGCCTTTGAGAAACTCTGGAACTTTTTCAAACATGAATCTAAAGTAGTTTGATAAACCCTAGGTTAAAAGTTTGATTCTCTGAACAACTGAATTCCAGGTGTCACAAGAGGGTGAGGGGGTGGGGTTGGGGGTAGATTGTAATCTCTTTAAGAATGAGGCCTATCAGGGGCGGCTAGGTGGCGCAGTGAATAGAGCGCCGGCCCTGGAATCAGAAGGACCTGAGTTCGGAGCCGGCCTCCAACACTTAATCCGCACAAAAAAAAAAAAAAAAAACCTAGCCGTGTAACCTTGGGCAAGTTACTTAACCCCAATTGCCCTAAAGGGGCGGCTAGGTGGCGCAGTGAGTAAGTGTGCCGGCCTCGGAGTTTGGATGACCCGAGATCAGATCCGGCCTCAGAAAATGAGCACCCACGCATAAATCAAATGACTAGCCGTGTAACCTTGAGCAAGTTACTTAACCCCAATTGCTTTAAAAAAAAAAAAAAAAAAAAGAATGAGGCCTATCTATAAATAATTTCATACCCTTTGACCCAGCAATACCGAAGACCCATATGTACAAAAATATTTATAGCAGCTCTTTTTGTGGTTGCAAAGAATTGGAAATTAAAGGAGTGCCCATCAATTGGGGAATGGCTCAACAAGTTGTGGTATATGCATGTAATGGAATTATTATTGTGCTATAAGAAACGAGGAGGAGACGGTTTTCATATTTACCTGGAGAGGCTTATACAAACTGATGCTGAGTGAGAAGAGTAGAACCAGGAGAAATTTGTGTACAATCACAGACACAACATATGTGTGATGACCAACTATGACAAACTGGACTCTTCTCAGCAATGCAGTGATATAAGTCAATCCTAAAAGACTCATGAAGGAGAGAAATGTGACATCCAGAGATATAACTAGAAAGAACTGAGCTTGAATCCTGATGGAAGCAAACGAATTGATCTTTTTCTTTTCATTGTTCGGTTTTATTTCTCCTTTACCATTTTTCACCCCACCCAGTACAATACTCCTTTGTAACTTGACTAATGTCTAATATGAAAGTATTTGCAGATCCTATACTGGACTATATGCTGTCGTAGGGGGTGCGGGGAGGGAGGGAAAGGAAATTTGAAACTCAAGGAACTATCGAATTGAATCTTGTTTACTAAAAATAAACAAATTAATAAATAATAAATAAATAGATAGATAGATAGATAAATAAATAAGGTGGCAATATAAAAAAAGAATAAGGCCCATAACTTGTAATAGACCCCTGTGGTAATGCAGACCAACGTCTCTGGATATATCTACCCCTGGTTACTCCTTGGTATTCCCCCTTGGGATTCCTGTTCTGTCCTTTCTCCCTCTCAATATCTGGCCAAAAACTTTCAACTTCTTGGCTAACTGTTATCTATCTTTCTGGGACATCAGAGGTAGGAAACCAGCCAAATCCACCTTTTAGGGAGCCCAATCCTTCCTAATATTTGGTGTTCTTCAACTCCCTTTTCTGTGGGATGGATTCTGGGAATGCCCACAGCAAACTGGGAAGAGTGGTTAATAAATCAATCAACAAACATTTAAGTATCTACAGTCTTAATACTAATAAATACTTTAAAAAATAACTAGCATTTATTTCGTGCTTTAAGTTCTGCAATGTGTTTTATAAATATTATCTGATTTTATCCTCACAACCACCTTGGGAGGTAATATTGTTACCTTTGTTTTATAGATGAGAGAGCTGAGACAAACTGTTAGCCTTAGGAAACTGAGGCTCCTCCTAATGCTTCACTTTTCATAGAATTACAGGCATGAGAAACTTTTAAAAATTACATTTTTGAAGCTTTTACATTGATATTCAAAACAGATTACATGATGGACCAGTTTTCTCATGAAATCTCTTCCGTAATAATATTTTGTATTCTGAACTAACATTTTGCTTCATCAGATGAACCTAGCTTTACCTTAGGATCATAGATTGAAGAGCTGTAAGGGACTTTAGAGGTCATTTAGTCTAATCTTTTTATTTAACAGATGAAGAAACTAATGCCTAGAGAACTTAATCTAAGATCCTAAAGGTATTAAATGATAGAACCAAGATTTGAACCTGTGACCTTAAAATACCACATCACTATTACTTACGGGCTATGGAACTCAAGTTATAGCTATTGCTTTTCTTCTGTTGCTTGTGTATTGAGCACTACTATAATAATTTTGATTTTTCTCTTCTTCTATTTGTTTTCCATTTCTTTTCCTTATTGCTTTCCTCGTTCCTTGGTTCATCCTCATTTCCCTGTTTTCTTCATTCTTGGTCTATAAGCAGTCAGTTACTAGTGCCTCTTGGTTGACTAATTGACCAATCACAGCATCCCCTTCAAATCTGCTTCCACTTTAGGGCTTTTTGGTAGGGCCAGCTCTCACTGACAGTGAAATATTCCAGTTATTTTAGTTTTCTGGATAAAGGGGAACTTTATAGATTAGGCTTGAGAGAGTCAAATTTGGTGGGGTGGATTAAGGAGGGGTAGTGCTGATAGTGGAGGATTAAAGCTGCTGTCTTGTAGAGTCCTGTCCCCAAAATTAAATTCTAAGATAGATAAAGTATATACATCATGTTAAAAGGAGAGTTAAGACTTCCTAATTCAGATAGAGATAAGTTTTATAAAAGTTATTCCAATTTACTACTTCCTCCAAAAGGCTACACAAACATAGAATGTGTTCACAGAACTAATTGTGGACAGATTCACAAGTTGGAGAAAATATGGAAAAATCCACAGTAGGCCTGCACTTGTTTTCTGAAAAACTGCCCTTCAGGAGGGACACAAACACACTCAACAAACCCTGTGCAAATTCTTTATTTAAGCAACAATCAGTTTACAGGACGGATCACACTTTTTTGGGCTTTTGTTACATCCTCTTAGATGCTGCCATTTGTTTACATTTTCGAACTTCAAAAATGAACATTTACAGTTCACAAAATCACCAGACAATTTTATGATATTTCTGCTCAAAGAAACTCCTTTTTCTTTTACTTATATACCCATTACATGGCAACAAAGGACTCCCAGAATGACTGAAATATAACAAATACGACCCAGTGTCATTTTCTTTTAGCCTAATGAGCTTTTAACCACTCTGTGATGTCTGAGAGATACCTTGAAAGGCTTTTGATTTTTTTGTTTAGATGGAAGGCAGTCACGACAGCATTTGAGTAGAAATGCTGCTTCAGAGCTTTTTAGGCGCTCTATTCATTTTTTGAGTATAGTAATACTCTCTGGGACTTGACCATTTACATCTTGGCCTTTAAAAGTCTCAATTAAAAGCTCATTGTTCATTGTTGTCTTTATATAGCATTTACTTGTATAATATTCAGGACACTCATACCTTCGGATAAGATAAAAAAAATAGCATCATTAAAATCCAAATCTCCCTCCCCCATCCCTCCGTAATACTTTGTTTAATCCAAACCTATTTCCATCAATATTTTTTGTAGGGGCTGGGATGGAGGGTGGGGGATGTATAGACCCTGTGAGAATGTGGAAACCCCTTTCACCTTTGCAAAGCTAAAACTCAGCAACAGCTTAGTCTTAGAGAGTTGCCCGGTATTGAGGGCACTCAGGGTCACACAACCAGTATATGGAAGAGGCAGGATTTTAACCTTAGTCTTTCCCACTCCAAGGGCAGTTCTCTATCCATTAAACTACCCTGCCTTTCATCAGCATTGACAGCAACAAAAAAAATGTTTTCTGTTGATTTTAAAGTTAATATATCATTGCAAAAGTAACAAGTATCCCAAAGCCAATAGGTGCTCAGTATATAATTATTGAATGAACAAAGTTTTAAAAGGCAACTTATCAGTTAGCATAGAAGCTGGACTAGAGATAGGGGAATTAGTCTTCGAACAATAGTAAAAGCCTGTCTGAAGACTGAATCAAATAACTAAACTGCATTCAGAAAGTAGATTTTCAGAAAGCTGGCTCCAAAACAACATGACCTTCCCATTAATGAAATGCTTGGGGTGAAAAATATGAAACCTCCATAGGTATCCAGTCAATCACAGACTGTAACTTGAAAGTGCGAGCACTGATTCAGTCCTGTTTTCTAGTCTGACATATGTTTAGAGTTTAAAAAAAAAGGTGTCTGAATTCCATTTCTAAAATCAGGTTCCCTCAGTGATTTAGGTTGGAGCTTCTACATATAAGTTAGTTGACGTTGGTCTAGATTTTTTATTCATAACATGTTAAAATTAGAAGCTACTTTTGAGAAAATCCAGTTCCCTTCAGTTTACTCGTGAGACAATGAGACCCAATGAGGTGCCCACAGTCACACAAATTTATATAAGGACATTATTACAACAACTCAGGTCCCTTGGCTGCTAAACCAGAGTTCTTTCCATTACACCTCACTGTTTCTCTTGCCTAATCAATAACCCCCAATATTTTTGGCACCTCGAGATGATCAGTAGAAATAGGAAGCCTGTGCTGATCTTACAATCATGAAGTAACAACTGAAGCACTCACTTAAGATATGTTATTTTTCCATTGAAACATCTACACAATTGAAATAGACATAAATTTGTATACTTATAATCATTTTCCCAGGTGAAAGAGTCTGAACTTCTACCAAAAACCAAAATTTATTTCCAATTGAGGAAGGGATCAAAGATCCAGAGCTAGACGGGACATCAGAGGCTAACCTCATTTTATATTTGAGGAAAATGAGGCCTAGGGAGAAGTGACGTGCCCAAAGTCACAGGTAATAAACATCAGAGGAGGAATTTGAACCTAGGTCCTCTGATTCCTAAGCCAGTGCTCTTTCCCCTTTAAGGATCTACCTCTTTGTACAGGATATCAGGCCCCTACACTTTTGTCCTGAATAGCATGTTCATAAGCATCCCATACACATTCCTAGGGATGTTAAAGTCATAGGACAAGAGTACTTAGGATAGTGAAGAACATTCAGATACTTGAGAGAGATTTTGATACACCTTGTACCACATTTGGTTCCTAGAAAGTTGAGTCAAGTATTGGTATTTATTTCTGTTCATTGTAATGTACAAAAGGATGTGGACAGTAGCATATGTGCCCTAAGCATATGAAAATATAATATATAAAACAGAACTATTATAAATTACATATTATTTTCAATATAAAATTCTGTATTTTCCACTTAGAGAACCCAATAAAGGTCAACCAAGCTGACAGGTCATTTAAATGGACCAAATATACACATATTTCTGAGGCTTCTACAGTCTTTTAAGAAGCACACAAACAAGGAGTCTTTAGAGATAAGACAAGCATCACTCAGAAACTTGAGCATCTGCCTGGTTTTAGGGTGACTGCCTAAGATCCAAAGGACATGGCTTGGAATTAATTTGCTGTTAAGCTTTAAAAAACATGTACACTGGGTGCACTTCAGTTGGACTGCTCTAAATTTCTGTACCATTTTTTTCTGACATCTTTGAAAATTCAGTCAAGAAAAAGGTTTTTTTTTTTTATTTTTCAGATCTCAGACTCCAGCAGGAGAGGCTCCGCAGGACCCAGATCAAGCCACCAGGATGGAAATAAGTAGGTAGCATTGATGAAGGGAGAACTCCTCTTACCTTATGTTACAAAGGAACATTTTAGATGTTTTAAGGAGTTAGTGGGTTAGGAGAATCAAGTTATCTCCTTTAGCTGGAAATGAAGAAAACCACTCTTTCGAGTACCTATCTCTATTCCTGCTTCATGGGAAATCTCTAGTTAGCTACCTGTTGCTAAATAAGAAGCAATGTGGAGTAAGATGCCTCTGAAAGGAAATCCACCCATGGTTGTGAGAGACAGAAAGAGAACATTCTAAATCATAGGATTACAAGATCATTGATCTATAGCTGGAAGGTACCTCAGGTGCCATCTAGTCTAGCTAGCTCCTTCATTTTATGGATGAGGAAACTGAGACCCAGAGAGGTTAAAGGACATGGCTAAGGTCACACAGGTAATAAACATCAGAGGCTGGATTAGAACCTAGTCTCTCTGACTCAAGAGTCAGTGTTCATATGTAGATGTGTACTTAATAAATTTATCTCTTACTCAATATACACATCTTAATTCTTGGTGATATCACATCACCATGAAATGTTAAAAGACCTAGGAAGGCCTCCAGTATGGCAAATTGATACTGGGTAATGTTTCCTTGGGAGGAATTATCAGATGATATGGGAAAGGAATAGCGCAGGATGAGAAACTGTGGATGTGATCTGCACCAAAGGAGTAAGCGTCCACATTGATGGGATTATGGTTCTGTCCTCCTAGGGAGGAATATCACTTTGGTCACTGCTCATGGCAGGAAATCCATACATCTGTTACACATTTTGTAATTCTGCAGAGTGAGGGTTAGACCCCTCCCTCTATTCCACTTTTATCAAGTCAAATAGTCACCCAATGTAAGCAGCATAATTCATGACACTGGAAATTGCAGATAAATCCATAATGGATATGCTTTCGTGTGTTCAAATAAATGACTTCTTTTCATGCAGATGCTATAATGCTCACTTGTTGGAATGATATCAGCACTCTCATACCAATAAGCCTCTCATGCCTTCTAGGTGATCCCTAAACCAAAGGCCCTTCACAAACTAAGGATACTGAGTTACCTTGGCTAAAAATGGATCATAGTTCAAGAGCAGGCAGGGTCATCTGAAGCCATCTAGTTGGACACCCTCATTTTCCAGATGAAGAAAATGAAATGGAAGTTGAATGATTTCTAAATGTACTCAGCTAATGAGTGTCAGAGGGAGGATTTGAACTGAGGTTACTGGATACTAGAATCAGTCACTTTCTGCAATGACAGACACATTTATATACCCAAAACAAGAAGCATCTGGGAATCACAGATGTGGGTCTTTTTTTGGTGTGCATGTGTACGTGTGCACACATGTATGTGTTTTCTGTTTTTGCTCCAATGTGGCTGTAGATTGTATAGTGAAATACTCTATTTTGGAGATTAGACTACTGAAATCCACTTATTTTTAGTTTGCTATTCCCACCCAACTCATTGTTTGGTGAAATTTGGACACTGAATATTTTGAAGGAGGGGGTAAGCTACTGCTCAGAAAGGGGAAAGGCAACAGCTTTACTCATTCTTCAAGCAAAACATAGGTCGTGTTAATTCCTTTGTTAGTTCCTTTTCAAAGAACATTCCAAAGCATGAGAAAAAGGCTGATTTCCTTCTTGTTGCTTTTTATTTTAGTTCTTTTGGTTTTAAATGTTAGGATTCCAAGGAGGAAACTCAAAAGAAATCCTCAATTAGCACACTGCCTGGCATATAATAAGTGTTACATGCTTATTTCCTTCCTTCCTTCCACTACCACCCACAGTATCTTTTTTTTCTGCTAGTTTGTAATCCCATCATAGAATTTTTTTAGAGCTGAAAGTACCTTTAGAGATGATTTAATCCCATTTTCCCACAAAGAGATCCTTATAGGATCACAGATTTAGAGCTAGAAAGTACCTGAAGAGACTTGTGCTTAACCTTCTCATTTTGCAGATAAGAAAACTGAGGCTAAGAAGTTAAGTGCCTTACTCAGGGTCACTTACTTAAGCTGGTTAGTGGCAGAAGAAGGACTAGAGACAAGGTCTCTAGTTTTTTGTTTCGGACACTAAACTACTCTGCCCCCTCAGGTGCCTGTTTTCCTCCTACAGACTCCAACAACAGTTTTGGTAGGAGATCTGATATGAGCATTCTATTGAATAGAAGGCTCCTATCTCATTTCTTGGGCCAGGAGTTGTCTAGATGTTCCCTTCCACACACCTAGACCTAGCCCTTCACAGAGTTTCATGTCATGCAATCTCCTCTTCTGTTGGAGTCACCTACTGGCTAATTTCCAGGGAGCTTCTCCAAAATGACTCCTCAGAGATTATGCCTGATGCTTTTCTATTCTGAAGCCATGTCTCTTTCCAGGATCTTAGTTTATGGGAGATGACATTGTTTAATTGTGAACAGAACTGCGTCAGAGTGTGGGGTGTCAGGGAATGGATACATTTAACCTTCGAAAATTTCCTTCCACATATCAGTGGGACTTGCCAAAGGCCCTCAGAATCCAATTGGTAAACACGTTTTTATTTGGCTCTTAAAGTGCTGCTTCCTGGGCAGGAGCCTCACGTTCACAACAGCAATGTCATTGTACAAAATTCAACAGAGGAAAGTAGGGAAGGGGTAGGGAAAGAAAGAGAAACACGACTTCTTATCTTGGAAGTCTGGTCACTCTTTGCAGCACTACAAACGGCTACTAGATGTCAGCCCTGGAACAAGGGGCTGATACAAAAAGCCTCTGAGGTAAATGTTTCAAGGGGAAAAAATGATATATGTATATAGAGAGATAAAAAGGGCAAAGAAAACTAAACCAGAAAGAGCAATTAATATTAATATAATAACAATTACTCCATCATAACCAAATAGCATTGAAATGGGGGAGAAAGTGCCAAATAATTCATGGACAAGCTTTTTAAAAGGGAAAAGAAATGCAGTGTACAATTACTGGGAGAAGGGAGGGGACTTTCTGGCAGCAGAAAGCAAAAGGAGCTCTCAAACTCAGAATGACATACCACAGGGGTGCCTTCTGCCATCAGGTTAAGCAGCCTAGAAGAGAACATGGCTTAAATCATCTATGCCCACAACTTATGGGCCATAGTCCATCCAATGCCATCTCTTCCACACCCTGATATCTCTGGTGCACTTTTCTAGTAGGGGAAAGGCAGAGAGGAGGAGTTCCAGTCACACACACACACACACACACACACACACACACACACACACACACACACACACACACTGCACTGATATCTTTTCCCTTTTAAAAGAGCATCACTCCTATGTATGTTATGATAAGTCTACTGGTAAGGCTTTAGCGGCAAGTACATACTATATCTGTGTTACAAGGAGCAGCCCCTGATATTCTCGATATGCATAGTTTTTTCAGAGTTAAGTATTATACATGGCTTTCATAAATAATACAGGTATTCGTTACATTTGTCATGGCTGGCTCAGTAGGCTTCAGATAAGCAGGTGCCAGCTGCTCTATAGGGGGCACAGGTTCTGAAGGGGGTGCTAATTCTGAAGGTGCTATGTCCCCAGAAACCTCAGTTTCTGCTGAAGGCTCAATGGGCGGGTCTGGCCCCTCTGATACTACAGCTGCTTCTAGCACCTCCTCATCCTTGATCTCTACCTGTACCCCTTCTTGGTCTTCCATGTGGTCCTTTTTGGACAGTGGGTGAACAGACACCTTGATGGCAATCTGCTGAGGCTGCTCATGAAGGGATGAGGCATCTGAATCGACAGTGGGTGAGTCGCTCCTCTTGAGAGCATTGGGGATCGTATAAACCTCATCCCCATCAGTGGCCTCCTGGCCCTCAGGGGTGTGCCTCACAAAGTTCTGGCCCTGCTCCTCCAGGCCCACCACTTCCATGATTTCTTCCATTATTGTTCTACAGTTCATAATGAGGGGAGGCAGAGGGACACTCCTGGCCAGCTCCTCAATATAGCGGGCAAATTCCATGGTTTTGAACTGGGTGACTTTGGCAAGCTCGAGGGTTTTGGCTGAGGTGATGATTGGGATACGCTTAGCAATCTCAAAGGCCTTTTGCAATTTCTCTGCTCCTTCTGTCCTAAAGAATTCATTGATTGCTTTCTCTGTCTTCTTTAGGTGGCTGCTCATCATGCAGAGTCTGGTGATGTTCAAGACCATGACGATGGCAAAAGCCACCAGGCAGACGATCATGTAGTAGATGCCCATGTCCCCAGAGGTGAAGATGACTCTCAATGTCACTGTATTGTTCACAGTGCCATAGATATTAGAAGCGACACATGTGTATTTACCTCGGTCTGAAAATGACACCTGGGTTATATTCAGTAGTCCATTGTCTTGAATCCACCATTTTCCTATTGGGAAGGAAGAAAAGAAGTTCAGTCAAGGATGGACAATGACTATGTTTCAGCACTTGCTGTGCAAGGCTAGCTAACATACTCCTGCAAAGATATTCCCAAGTCAAAGATCAAAATGTTTATGTCAGAAATAAGCACTTAGGAAAGTAATTTCTGTTCTTCATACATCTTTAACTGGAGATATCAACGTTTTTTTTTCCCCCCTCAGGTTTGAAGGAGTTTAAAATTCATCAGAGGAAACCTTTGATTTCTTTTGTAATTCCATGAATTTTGTTTTATGCACTTAAAAATATTGCTCTGAAAAGGGATTCATAGGCTTAACTAGACTTTTCCAATGACAAAAAGTTTAAGAGCCCCTGATCTAGCGGATCCAAGGGATATGTGTGGAGGGCCAATTTAAAAAACCTAGAATGATTCAGAATTTAAAAAAAAATTGGATTTCCCATATGACTACTTTCATAGAACAGGAATTTTAAACCTGAGGTCCAGAAAGTTCATTAAAATACAGTAACTTGTAATATATAATTTAAGTGGCTTTTTTTTCAAGTTTTGTTTGTCAAGTATAAAATGACAAAAACATTTTTTTTTTAAAGCAATTGGGGTTAAGTAACTTGCTCAAGGTTACACGGCTAGTCATTATTATTTATGCGTGGGTGCTCATTTTCTGAGGCCAGATCTGATCTCGGGTCATCCCAACTCTGAGGCCGACGCTCTTACTCACTGCGCCACCTAGCCGCCCCTTTAGGGCAATTGGGGTTAAGCAACTTGCCCAAGGTTACACGGCTAGGTTTTTGTTTGTATGGATTAAGTGTCGGAGGTCGGCTCCGAACTCAGGTCCTTCTGATTCCAGGGCCGGCGCTCTATTCACTGCGCCACCTAGCCGCCCCGACAAAAACATTTTAAAAGAAAGAAAAACATTTATTGATTTTGGTTTTTCATCAGACATTTCAGGAAAGCTGTTACTCCTCTATTATTTGTCTTCCCCCTTCCCCCACTCAGACCTGAATTCTTCTTTGTCAGAAAGGAAAGTTAAGCAAAACTACCCAAAACACTGATAACATCTGATGATGTGCTAGGCCTTTCTACTGAGAGAAGAGGAGGGTTGCAGGGGTGTAATGCTTAACAATTAGTTCTCTGGGGGAAAAATGTACAGAACACACTTTTAATTTGCTATTATTAATATTTTCTCCATCACTTATTTAAGTCTACACATTCAACAAAACAATACACCAAGCCCCAATTTGTAGTGCTTACTGATTTCTCAGGGGTAAATGTTCCCTCTGAAAATGTAACAATCATCTCTTGAGAACCTTTAAGAGCTGACTCAAACACAGCTCTGGGAGGGAAATATAGTTCTTTATCTGTTCTCTAGAACCAGAACTGATTTTTAAATTTCTTACAATCCACATTTTTAAATTATCCTGTTTTGGGTTCTGCTTCCATCACTTATATCAAACAAATCTCTGTGTTATTTGAAACAACATGAAATTCCTTGGTGGCTTTCATGGAAGTTACTACCAATGTAGAAATTTTAAAGTTGGAAGTGACTTTTCTCCATTGAGTTGAGCTGTGCAAATACATTAAGAACTCAGAAAACCTTCACTAAATCTGAAAGGAACATTCTTGCTTTCCTCTCCCTACCCTACTGAACTAATACACTCTCTCTCTCTGTGTCTGTCTGTCTGTCTGTCTGTCTACCTCATCCCTTCCCTCCCTCCCTCTCCCTCTCTTCCCAAACTCGTCAGTTTGGTCCCAGTCTAATCCTAAGATTATGATGTTCATTGGACTGGACTGTAGGTTGAAGATCTTCTGGTATTTGGAATGGTTCATGGCAAAATTTGCGCCCTTTCTAGGGCACAGGCTCCATAAGTGATTCCATGGTTCTGAATCTGAACTTGGGAGTTTGGTCTGATTCAGAGTCCTTATTTGGGAAGGGAGAAGGGAAGAAAACAAGCATTTATTTAGTGTCTACTCTGTGCCAGGCACCATGCTACATGCCTTTTTCTTTTTTTTTTTTAAGTAAAAAATATTATCTCGTTTAATCCTCACAACAACCCTTCGAGGTAGGTGGTATTTATTGTCCATTTCATAGTTAAGGGAACTGAAGCATACAGAGGTTAAGTCACTTCCCTAGGGTCATACAGATACTTAAGTGTCTGAGGCTGAGTTGGAGTTCAGATCTTCCTGACTAGGCCAGCTCTCTATCCACTGTGCAACCATTTACCTCTGTCTGCCCTGTAGAGTAAGGGATTCATAACCTAAGGTTCAAAGATTCTAATTTTCAAGGGGACCATAAACTTGGATGGGGGAAAAAAATGACATCTTTATTTTCACTAACCTTTGGCTTGCTTTGTAATCTTACATATTTTAGGTTTTTAAAAACATTATTCTGAGAAAGGGTCCATGGATTTCAGCAGACTGCCAAGGGCATCCATTACCCAATAAAAGTTAAGAATCTCATGTGAGAGGATCTTAACAGAAAATACAGGTGAGACTCAGAAAGACCTTGGTATATCTTAAACATCTCAGAAGGCCCATAAAGAGATACAGATGAACTTCCGAGGGGTACTTCAGAAATCAGGTATATTCTGAGTATGTGCTGGTCACCCTAGGGCAGAGTTGGTAATACTATCTTGCACTTAGGAGGAAGCACATTTAATAGTGTGGTACTCTATACAAGCCACTTCAACTATTTCCTCTGCTCTTTGTGATTTCTAACCATTCTTTCCTCGATTATATTCTTTCGTGTCCCAATTATGGAATTCAAGGAAGTTTCACATATTGGGGGGTCCCTTTTTCTTTTCAGTGGCACAGGGGACTGACAGGTTACATGGAACTAAGGGAAATGGTCTTTGTGCCCCTTATGTTGGTAAATTCCATAAAAACAGGCCAGGCAAGTGAATCACATTGCTTTTGGGTTTAGATACATACCATGGCATTTAGTTGTAATATATTAATGATGTTGGTGGCAGTGGTGGGAGGTGGGAATCATGACTATGGGGCTGGTCTCATAATCATCTCAGTAAGACTTTGTCTCCCTATACTGCCTTTCTTCTTAGGTTCTCCTTTTAAAGGGTTCTCTTTGAGACCTGGGAGGCATTTTCCAATGACCTACAGTTTTGACAGTGGATCCCTCTGTGTCACTGAAGTTTGGCAAGTTTCACAATCATAGAGGGTTGGGCTGTCTACTATGCCACTATGATACCACTTAGGGAGTGGGACTAGAAATGCGTATTAGGTTCGGGGAAGACATGGGAGGCAAATTGGATGGGTAGCTAATAAGGGTGAGATGGAATTAGGTACAACTTGGTGCAGTGGAAGGAGGGCTAAACTTGGGAGTTATATGACCTGACTCTTAGAAAAGTCACTTAAACTCTCTTGGCCTCAGTCTCCTATAAAATAAAGAGGTTGAACTAGATGATTTCTTAGGTTCCTCCCAGTTCTAAATTTATAGCCCTATAATCCTTTAAATGCTACTAATAAATATTAATAAATAAATAGTAATACATATTAGTAGCATTTAAAATAATAAAGTAGCATTTAAAATTATAAAGTAGCATTTAAAATAATAAACTCACAAACAGTAACAAATGAAATAATCTGCCAGAGAGAGTCTGGGCAAGTCTGCTCAATGGGCCAATATGGCTGATCCATTCTCATCCTTCTCAGGACATAAATGATTACAGAAGAACTCAGCAGAGCAGAAGTACATTTGTTTGAATGTGTACTAACTTTAATGAGATAGACATCATTTATTTGAATAAACGGTGAGATTATAGATTGAGAGCCAGGAGAGACCTCAGAGGCCATCTAGTCTAAGCACCTCATTCTACAGCTAAGGAAACTAATGTCCAAGGGGGTTAAGTGACTTGCCCAAAGTATCAAAAGTAGGATTTGAACTCAGGGCTAGTGCTGTTCTGCACTCTGCTGCCCCTGGTAGTGGTTTGTGGTCTGGTCCTTGATCTTTTCACAGGGCATAGGAGGCCCAGGAAAAAATCTCACTCTAGATCACTGACAGCTCAGATTTTGCCCTATATGCTTTTCTCCCCTTCTTCTTCCCTCCCCTCCAGGAGAGTATGGGATAGATTCTCAAGGCATAGATTGCACATCACTCATGCCTCTGCTAGGACCCAGGAAAGATAGATTTGCTTGTCAAGTTTGTTTCCTCTCTTCTCTAGGAACAATCTGTGTGGATGAAGATAGAGGGCAATGAGAGCATTAAGAGGGTGGTACAGGAAAGATGCAAGAGGGGAGCAGTGCCAAGGGCACCAAGCAATTGTCCTATCAAAAGTTACAGTTTTAGTAGTGATAAATGCATTCATGCTACTGCTCCAGAATTGGTAATCCTGAAATGTATCCTAATTACAACATTCCAATGTTTCACTGGAAAAAATGCCCTTTCAAAAGACTTCACACACTATGCACAGTTGGAATTATCTCCCAGCAGGAGAAGATTACACTTAACTCTTCCTAGAAGAATGATGACCTTTACCAACTAGTTTAATCAGGGATAAATACTTGGTAAGCTCCCACAATGCCACTTATATATAGAAAAAGGGCACAAATTGCAAATCAAATAGGTAATGACTAATTAAATGATATCTGCAGATATCAGGGGGAAAAACAGCAAGCTATTAAGAACATGAATTATGAAAAGAAGACGAGACACTGAGCAATTGTCATGACCAATCTTGGCCCTGGAAAAGAAAGAAGGAAAAAACACTCCCCTTCCCCTAGAAGATCAGGTACAAAAAAACAAACCCAAATATACATTCCAGAAAGCCTACCATATCAATAAATTTTGCTTCATTGTTTTTCTTTTTTTCAGTCATTTTCCTGGGAGCCCAATTTGGAGTTTTCTTGGCAAAGATACTGGAGTGGTTTGCCATTTCCTTCTCCAATTCATTTTACAGATAAGAAAACTGAGGCAAACAGGGCTAAGTGACTTGCCCAGGAGCTGGTGTCTGCAGCCAGATGAACTCAGGAAGATGACTTTTCCTGACTCCAGGCCCCACATTCTCTCCACTATACCACATAGATTCCCTTCACTGTCATAAGGCCAGATTTTTTTGAGGGGGGGGGGGAATCTGGGTAGGTGTTTGGCCAGCCCAGGTAATATCCAGATTATGACCATGATACAAGTATAAATTTTATCAATAAAACTTTTTAAGATGAATATTATTGTTTTTATACTATAATGTACTATAATACTATATTTTGTCACTATACTATAAAATATATTTTACTACCATATTATATTATAGTATAATAATATATTAGTATTGTGTTATTAACATTACGATATACTACAAATTATATCGCAATTACTGATATTATACTACCATACTACCATACAGTACAATTTAGTATACTATAGTATAATTACTATATTATATTGTCATACTACTGTTATAGTGTAGTGTAATTACTATGGTATAATTACTATAAATACTATAGTATTATTACTATAGAATACCAATATGCCACTATTCCCATATTATCCTACAGTGATAAATTACTTTTACTTTGCTATAGTAATATTACCATTTAGGAAGGAAGAAAACAAGTATTTATTAAGCACCAGCTATACTCTAGATACTGTGCTTAGGACTTTACAAACATTGTCTCATTTGATTTTCACAACAACCCTGAGAGGTAGATGCTATTTTAATCTCTATTTTACAACTGAGGAAACTGAGGCAGGCAGAAGTTAAGTGATTTGCCCAGGGTTTCACAGTTAGTAAAAAGTCTGAGGCTAGATTTGAATTCAGGTCTGCTGACTTCAGGCCCATGTTCTATTACACCACCTAGCTGCCCCTATAGCATGGAGATTGAGTATAACCTAGGTTTATACATCTAGTAAGTGTGAGAGGAGGAATTTGAATCTAGATATTTCTTATACTATGCCCAGCATTTAGAGCCATGAGGGCTATTTTAGGTTCTTCTGTCAATCTTGGACCAATGTGTCCTAGAAGATATGATGGAGCAAGCTTCCCACATGGTGTCTTAGGGGCCATGTGCATTGGTCGAGCCTGCTTCTCCAAGTGCCTGATGATAGAAGTTTGGCTTGCTATCTCAGAGCATGCACAGAAAGGGCAGAAACAATTGCAGGACCATGAGTTTATGGCTTCAGTTTAAGTCTTCACAGGCTGACCAAAGACCCTTTGTCACCATGGCACCCAACCAGACCTAATTTCTTCAAGTGGTACCTTGGGCTCTGAACTCCTTTCTTTACCCTCCCTCTAATCAAAACTTCTCTAACTTGAGTCTCTGACACAGGACAGGACCAAGTTTATGGTCAGTCAGGATCCTAGATCACACACACCTATTTAATATGTTAATATCCTTAATATGTTACCCTTCTTAGAAGTACTACAGATTAGATATTAACAGAAGCAATACTTTTGATGATTTCAGCAGGTCTCTTTTTCTTTGATTTGATTGTAACTACAATACAAGTAAGCCTTGTATTCCAAATGGAATGTTGTTCAAATGGTCCCTTGAGAAAGATTTATTCCTGCCGTCTCTGGAATGCCCAACCAGACTAAGACTTCTCTGAGGGCCTCTGGTCCTCCTCTGCAAGGTGACATGGCCTGGAATAACAGTTGGCCCTGATGAGCCTTCTCCTAGTCACCCAGCAGCTGTGGCCATCTTTTTCATGGGCAGAAGGCTGAATGAGTCACGTTCCTACATGTTGATATAAGCCTGAAGAAATAGTTGCTTCATATATGGAGCCACAGTTGGGGGAGGAATGAACTGAGGAAGTAAAGAGCATGAGAGTTGATTTTTTTAAAGATTAACAGAAAGAAGCAGGAGTAAGAAACCACTCATCTTAGAAGTTTTAGAGGGTAATTATCTCTTCCAGCTAGGTAAGTTGCATTTTCAGGGACAGAGTAGAAAGGGCATGGAACACCAAAAGTATGACAGTTGATATGATGTGGTGGAAACAGCAAGGTACTTCAGTTAGGAAGACATGGGTTGGTTTGGACACTTATGAAGTCACTGCTTCCACAGTCAAGTTACCATCTCTTTGTGTCTCAATTTCCTCATGTGTAGAAGAAGAATACTTACAACTAATATAATTGTTGTTGAGAAAAGTACTTTGTAAAGCACTTTTAAATTTCTCTTTTTAAATGTCTATATAAAAATAAGCTACCATCTGTATGGGAGAAAAAAGGTATGCTTTATTTTTTTTTTAATTCAAGCTTGGAAGTTTTTTCCTCATAGTGACCTTCGTCTTCTCCCTACCTCCTTCCCAATTCATCATATTTGTATTTTTGAGAGTTTGACCTTTTGAGTTTTGGATACTTTGTTTTCCTCCCTCAAACTCATAGAAGTCTGGCACCAAGAAGGAACTCACCCATCCTTTCCATATAGCAAAAGCAGAGAGTCCCCCAGAGTTGCAGCTGCATGAAATTATTATATATTTATAAATCTAGGGACTCTCTACTATATATCAAAAAAGCTATTGTCAATGAAAACATTATTAAACGAGCCAGCCAAATAGTCTTAGGGCAGCTCTACCACGGTATTTGCTATACTATATAAAACAAAGGTGTTAGAGCATAATATAAGCCCAGTTTAAAATTATAGCACAGGAAGGTAGAAGTGAGAAGAACTGGTTGTTTCTGGCCAGCTATTTCTTTCTTTCTTTCTTTCTTTCTTTTTGAATTTTGGAGGACAGTTGGGGTTAAGTAACTTGTCCAAGGTCACACGGCTAGGTTTTTGTTTGTATGTGCATTAAGTGTCTGAGGTCGGATGAGAACTCAGGTCCTTCTGAATCCACGGCCGACGCTCTACTCACTGCGCCATCTAGCCGCCCCTTGGCCAGCTATTTCTTACACCATATGAAACAAAGGTGATCGAAAATAATATTAAGGCCAGTTTAAGACTGTGGCACAGGAAGGTATAGGTGAGAAGAACCGGTTATTACTGGCCCAGAGATTTCTTTTCTAATTTAAAGGTTTTTATTTTTTTTTAATGTCAAGAGGAGCTTAATGCTACATGACATAGGGTTTAAGTGACAAACTTGGATTAAAATAAACCTGGGTTCAATCCCATGTATGGCATTTATTAGCTGTGTTGCCTTGGGCAAGTCACCAAGGGACAGTTTTCTCATCCATAAAAGGGAGTATAACCTGCTTGCCAGGATACTACGAGACTCAACAAGATAATGTTTGTGAAGTCTTAAAATGTTATCTAAAGGTAAAATCTACTGGTATTATAATTACTACTACTACTTGTTGTATTATAGCATGCTTGCCCTGCCTTCTAGTTATATTATCAAGGCAGTTTGGTATAGTGGAGAATAGCTTGTCTTGGAGCTAGAAGGACCTGATTTGAAATCTGAGCTCTGATCCCAGGCCAAGTCATTTAACCTCTTATTACCCTAGGCAATTATCTAAGACTCAATTGTAGAGAAGTTGCTGGTTTACATTATAGATGGAGTTCACTTAGCTGAGACTTTCCTCTACCAATGAAATCAAAGGTTTAGTTCCTATCCCTATTACATAATCCTGGGGGAATTCCCCTTATCATTTCCCAAGGGGCTGCTTTTCTGAACTCTATCATCTCCAGAAAATCATCATTCTAGAAGATAAAATTGACTCTGAAACTTATTCCTCTTTATACCTCCTCCCCCTCTAGGACTTCTTTCTCAATCTGGCAGGAAAGGGTGGCGAAGAAGACATCTGGAAGCTTATCCCTAGTCCTCTGTCTTTTAAGGAGAGCACCTAGGGAATTCTCCATATCATTTCTCACCTGGCTACTTTCCTGGACTTTGTCACCTCCAGAATTTCATCATTCTTTGAGATGAAATCAACTCTGATACTCTTTACTTCCTTGGTTCATTCCTCACCCAACCCTGGCTCTATAATTCATCATTTCATATCCCAAAGGGGAAACTTTCTCCTTTCCCACTTCTCTCCTTCCCCCAGTCTTTTAGCTTCATGTGTTGTCTCCCCCATTAGATTATAAGTTCCTTGAGGGCAGGGCTGTCACATAGTAGATACTTAATAAATATTTATTGACTTTGTTATTAATATCACATCACAGATGATGGGTTGGGTATTAGGGATTTGTTTATTATAATTCCTATTATTTTACTACACTGCCAAAGTCATCCCCATTGCATAAATTAAAGATTGACTAATGAACGGAGGATGAGAACAACACACCCAAGACATGTTGAAGCACAATTTGATGTCAACACAGATGCTATCAGCTGGGCCATCTAGCAATTAGAAAGAGAGATAATCATCACTATACTGACTGATGCTTAGAGGCCGAGCTGAAACCATGAGAAAGTCTATAGGGAAGAAAAGCCTACTTTAACTATAAATAATATAGTTTACATATAAACTATAAACAAAAATAGGCCATGAAGCTTATAAGAGCACTCATGCCTCTGCAAGCTCTCCTTGAAAGGTTTAAACAAAAGGACAAGGGCATCTCTGGTTATATCATGCAAAAGGGATAAAAGTCAACTATGTCAACAAACCCTGGAACTGAAGGAAAGATTCAAGGACAAGCATTGTGAAACATACATCATGTTGTTGTTGTTCAGTCATTTCAGTCACATCTGACTCTTTGTAACCCCATTCAGGGCTTTCTTGGCAAAGATACTGGAGTGTTTGTCATTTCCTTCTCCAGTTCATTTTACAGATGAGTAAACAGAAGCAAATAGGGTTAAGTTACTTGCCCAGGGTCACACAGCTATTAAGTGTTTGAGGCTGGATTTGAACTCAGGTCTTCCTGAGCTGCCTTCCCCCTTCACCCACCCTTATCTATATTCAAAGAATCTAAAAAGTTTAGCCAATCAAAAAATAAAAATACATCAGGAGGAAGTTCCCTATATCAATGCAATTAAAGGTTTAGTTCCTATCACTATTATAAGATACTGTGGGAATTCTCCTTATCATTTCCTAACCTGGTTGCCTTTCTGGATTCAGAAAACTAGTTATTCTGGAAGAATGCATAATGGATTCAATAGTCCCTTCCAGGTACAGGTCTGTAATCCAATGATCCTAAATTCTGTAAAAACAAAACAAAACAAAACAAAAACCCTCATTCTTATCATTGTCTAGTCTCTGAATTCTTCCCCATAGCCTTAGCCTGGGATTTGGGATGAAACTGATGTGTTCTATACCAATGTTTCTCATGATTTTAATAGAAGGTTTTGCAGAAGTTTTATTGAGAACCACTCTTTTATACAAATGCTCCTCTGTAGAGGTCCTACTTTGGTGCCTTGTAGTGGTGTGGAGGTAATCCTGTATTTACAAGGGCTACTTTAGTGGAGTTCAAGTCCTGGCAGGTTCTATCAAATTAGAAAGGATTCAAGAATAGACATGGGGAAAGCCTGTGTCCTCTGGCATAAGGATTCAGAAGGGAACTCAGAGATCATATAATCAAACTCCCCCATTTTATAGAGAGGAAAACTGAAGTCCAGAGAAGGTACATTGCCTTAAGCCATAAAAGTAGTGAGTGGCAAAGCTGAAATTCAATCTCAGGTCATCTGATTCCAGATTATTTCCTCCTGATTCTTCCTCAGGTAGTCATCCCTGCCTGCTTTCCAAGCCTTCAAGCAAATGCAAAATACTAGCTGTGGGTGAGATGTATGGATATCTTTTTTCAGATATGGATAGGACAAGATGCTAAGGCTCCTTCCAACTCTGAAATTCTACAATTCTGCAAAGTCCGATGTTCTTTCTACCTCACACTTGGGTGCTGCCCAAAGACCAAGCCTAACTATCAGAGAGCCCTAGGCTGATCATCAGGGGCTGAAGTGTTTTATTTTGTTTGTTTGTTTTCAATTGTAACAAATCATGAAAGAGAAACATAGGGGGAAAAGTCAAGCATAATCTGTAGAACTGAAAGGTTCCTTAAGTGATAGGACCTATTTAAGGACCTAAACATAAACACACAAACACTACTGAGCTCTAAAGAATGCTTAGCAAATGACTGGGGGAACAACTAGGAGTTTCCTTAAGAGGCAGACTCTCCTTGGTGCTTTCTTCAGCCTCTCAAACAGCATTAAACTAAGAAGCAGCAAGTCAACAATATTTGGGGGCAAAATGAAGGCCACACCTTGATTCATGATTCCTATGTCTAGATTTAGGCTTCTGAGTCATATGTGTATATCCTTCCAAGAGGAGAGCTTAATCTATCTAAGTAAGAAGTGGTTTCATTGAAGTGACATTGTAACAATTCTTCAGAATTTGAATTCCACAAGACTTCTGTAAACATGTGCAACAAAATTATATGTATCTATACATTATTATATTCCTCCTTGTAGAATATGTATATATGCATATATACATATAAACATGTATATATACATATGTAAAGCCATGCACGAGTAGCTTTCCAGAGGACTGCTGTTATAAACATCTTTCAAGGTTGTGATTACATAGTATAGTGAGCTCTCTATTCAATAATAAATCAGAGAAAAACATTCATAAAAAATCAAAATACAGGGGAGTGGAGCCAAGATGGCAGAGTAGAAAGAGGATTTCCACATGGCAACAGCTTCCACCTTCCCCAATCAATGTAAAAGGGGACTCTGAGCAAACTTTGGAGCTACAGAACCCACAAAATGACACAGAGAAGCTAATCTCCCACTGAGGACAGCCTGGCAGCCAAGCAGGGAGTGGCCAGCACAGTGCTCTGGGAGCCAAGCCCAGGCCTGTGTGAGCCAGAGGTTTTAGCCCCAGGGTGGGCCTGACCAAACACTGGCTAGAGGGATTCCAGAACAACAGCAGCTGTGGCTGTTTCCAGAATTATCAACACATAGATGGGAAGGACAAAGTAAGATGTCAGTACACTGTGGACTTTGGGACCCAGTAAGTTGGGAGTGTGTCCATTTTGGCCCCCAGGGTGAGAAGCCACTGAGATGATTAGGCACAGATAGAGCCTAAGTTGCAGTTGCAGCTTCAGCTCCTGGCCTGCAGACTGTAGGGGGACCAAGAAACCAGTCTGAGGGGTAACTGCTCTTGATTTAACCTTCTTGGATCTGGATTGCAGTCTACAGTGGAGGTCCTGGGGTGTGTGACCAGCTTGCCAGAGCATGTGGAGACTTCAGAGAGGGCACCCAACTAGTACCTTGGGCAGCTGAGAAAACCCCAGCGTTTGGGACAGAAGCTTCCCTGTCTGGTGGCAGAGTCCTATGTGGCAAAAAGCCCAAAAGTCAAGTAATTGGGTGGCAACATGAACAGGCAAAGGAAGCAAAACAAACAGAGCAACCCAACTTTACGATCCTATTTGGGGGACAAGAAGGATCAAAGCATGGAACAGGAGGAAGACAGTGAAGTGAGAACTCCTGCACCAGAAGCTTCAAAGGAAAATATGAGCTGGTTACAGGCCATAGAGGACTTTAAGAAGCAGGTAAGAGAAGTGGAGGAAAAATTGGGAAGAGACATGAGAACAATGCAAGAAAATTATGAAATGAGAGTCAACAGCTTGACTGAGGAAAATAACACCTTAAAAAATAGACTAACTCGGGGCAGCTAGGTGGTGCAGTGAGTAGAGTGTTGGCCCTGGAGTCAGAAGGACCTGAATTCAGATCCGACCTCAGACACTTAATGCACACACAAACAAAAACCTAGCTGTGTGACCTTGGGCAAGTTACTTAACCTCAATTGCCCTCCAAAAAAAAAAATAGACTAACTCAAATGGCAAAAGAAGCTCAAAAAGGCAATAAGGAGAAGAATGCCTTAAAAAGCCAAATTTGCCAGATGGAAAAAGAATCTCAAAAGCTCACTGAAGAGAATCATGCCTTCAGAATTAGATTGGAGCAAATGGAAGGTAGTGACTTTATGAGAAATCAAGATCCTGTTAAGCAGATCCAAACAAATGAAAGAATAGAAAGCAATGTGAAATATTTCATGGGAAAAACCACTGACCTGGAAAATAGATCCAGGAGAGACAATTTAAAAATTATTGGACTATCTGAAAGCCATGATCAAAGAAAGGACCTAGAAATCATCCTCCAAGAAATCCTCAAGGAAAACTGCCCTGATGTTTTAGAACCAGAGGGCAAAATAGAGGTTGAAAGAATCCACCCATCACCTCCTGAAAAAGATACCAAAAAGAAAACTCCTGGGAATATTATAGCCAGGTTGCAGAATTCCCAGATCAAGGAGAGAACATTATAAGCAGCCAGGAAGAAACAATTTGAATATTGTGGAAACACAATCAGGATAACACAGGATCTGGCAGCTTCTACACTGAGGGATGGAAGGGCCTGGAATATGATATTCCAGAGGTCAAAGGAACTGGGATTAAAACCACGAATCACCTACCCAGCAAAACTGAGTATCATGTTTTAGGGGAAAATATAGTCATTCAGTGGAATAGAGGACTTTCAAATATTCTTGAAGAAAAAATCACAGTTGAATAGAAAATTTGACATTCAGATACAAGAAGCAAGAGAAGCATGAAAAGGTAAATAGGGAAAAGAATTCATAAGGAACTTATCAAAGTTTACCTATTTATATTCCTGCATGGAAAAACAATATTTGTAACTGATGAAACTTTTCTCAGTATGAAAATAGTTGAAGGGAATATATAGTCTATATCGGAGGGTATATGGGCTTAGGAATACACATGTAAATGTGTGTATATATGTTTATAGGTATACGTAGATAGAGGGCACAGGACCAATTTAATAGGAAGGAATGATATTTAAAAGGTGAAATTAAGAGATGAGAAAGAAATATAAGGAGAGGAGATGGGAGAGACAGAGTGGGGTAAACTATCTCATATAGAAGAGGCAAGGGAAAATGGTTACAATGCAGGGGAAGAACAGGAAGGCATAAGGGAATGGGTCAACCTTATTCTCATTGAATTTGGCTCAGGGAGGGAATGAAATAGACACTAAATAGGGTATCTCACCCTATAGGAGAGTAGGGGGGAAGGGGATGAGACGGGAGATGATGGAAGGGAGGGAAGGCTGCGGGGGGAGGGAAGTTGGAAGCACCCCCTTTTGAAAAGGGACAGGACCAAAGTAGAGAGTGGAACAAGTGGGAGAGAAACAAGTGGGATAGGAGGGAGGGAAATAAAATCAGTCTTCTACAATATATCTACTATGGTAATGTTTTGCATTAGCTACACGTGTATAAAAGTCAAAGTTCTCCACCCCTAGGTTACAGTAAATCATAATCTTCTCCGTCAGTACACAGTATCCAAGTAAAGTCTTCTTTCAGCTTGTCTCAAAGTTGGCTCTTAGCTTCCATAGTTCCTCTTCCATGGCCCAGCTCCAACTGTCACCTAGGTTCAAAGGCAGGCAGCTCCCAGTTCCTTGTCTCGATCCTTGTCTAGTTCCCATTCCACAGTGTTCAGTCCATCTCAAACCCTTCACAGCCTTTGTTCCTGGGAAGATGAGGCTTAACAAAACCACAAGAACATTCATAGACATTAAGAAAGTCACAACAACATTTGTACAAGGTATCATCACCAGTCACACTTCCTCAGTCTTTGGCAGCTCCAGCTAGCCATTGGAAGTCCTCAGCAGCTCTGGCTGGCCCTCGGAAGTCTTCAGCACCATAAGCTCTGTTCTCAAAATCAAAATCACTTTATCCAGCCTCTATGTGGCTTGCTCCAAGAAATTCTGTCTTGGTTCTCAATTCTCATTCCTCTTCTCAGTTCTTCTCAATTCTCAGTTCAGTCTTCAGTCAGTCCAGCTGCAGCTGCCCTGCCTCCACAATGCTTATCCCAATAAGTTCCGACTATCCAGCTTGTGCTCTTCCTTATATATAGCACAGCTCTCCCCAGAAGTTCACAAGTTGTGGGGTTCACATCTTCTGTTTCTTTTTTTTTTCTTTTTGGAGGGGGGAAGGCAGAACAATTGGTGTTCAGTGACTTGCCCAAGGTCACACAGCTAGTAAGTGTTAAGTGTCTGAGGCCAGATTTGAAATCAGGTCCACCTGACTCCAGGGCCAGTGCTCTATTCACTGCACCGCCTAGCCGCCCCCCATATTCTGTTTCTTAACAGACTTGATAAAAGTTTCAAAGGAAACTTGAACTGAAACAAGGTGTTAACTACTTCTTTGCTTGCCGTTACAACACACTATGTACGCACATAATATTAGAACTAGCCCCAGTTTTATCCTGTATATATCTTGTTTATATTTCCCCCATTACATTATGAGTTCCTTGAGGGCGGGGACAGTCTTTTGTCTTTCTTTGTATTCTCAATGTTTATCATGGTACCTGACATAGAGTAGGAGCTTAATAAATCCTAATTGACTAGCACGGTGCCTTCAGAATACACAGATATACACATACTTAGATGTTCACACACACACATATATGTAATGGTCCTCATTCAGGAAATGCTGATCACAGACATATATGCCCTTGGGGACTTCTTATTTTCATACACAAAAATATACAGAGGTAGAGCAGAATAATAATAGACTGCTAGGCTTATAGTTAGGGAGATCCAGGGTCAAATTTTGTTTTTGACACTTGCTATGTGGCTGTGGGCAAGTTATTTAAGCTTTATATATTTCAGGCAACTGAAATAACCTAAATTTCAGAAAGAATTTATCTAAAGCTCTAGACAGAACTAGAACTTTATCAAAATCCCTAGAAATCATCTAAATTTCAGACTGGTTGAAATGTGTGAGGAGAGGGAGGTTCTACCCTGGGAGTCTCACACACTGAGGATATTGCAGATCCTTCTGGTATTTGTATATAATATATTTAGAGACTTCTTGTTGGTTACTGAGCAAAGCACGCACTCCTTGGGGGAGAAAAAGAATTAAAAACAAATCTATAATTGCATGACTGCACCTGCTAAGGAGACTTCATGGAGGATGACAGGTTCTATAGGAATCTAAACACAAAAACCACCTGCTGTGTGACTACTGCCACATGCTTTCTAGCCACCCCCTCCAAAGCTTCCTAGGAAGTCTCTTGATAATATCAGTGTAGCTATTTCTTATATCATAACTAGCAAAAGTGGTTTAGCATAATATTTAGATAATAACATAGAAAGGAGTGTGTGTGTGTGTGTGTGTGTGTGTGTGTGTGTGTGTGTGTGTGTGTGGTGGGGAGAGGGGTCAGCAGGATTTCCTGGGTATAATCCACAGTTGTTCTGCATTCCCATAAAGTTTCCAAAAAGGGGGAGCAGGTGGCAGAAGGTGGATTCTTTCATGATAATATAATATTGGTAAAAATACAGGCTGCATTTATTCTTCAAATCTGACTTGTTCAAAAACTAACTGCAGCCTATAATTATACTCTTAGCAGGGGAGCAAAGAGGAAAGTGATGAAGACAAAGAGAACACTGACAATAAAAAATGAATAAAACATTTTTAATTCAAATAGAAAAAATCACTCATAGTAAATATGTAATTTTAATACAATATTTTTGAATCATTTTTCTATACTTTTTTCCTTTCAAAGAGATGATGCTTTTATCTTAATAACTGAATGATTTCATCCTTCAAGAGGTATAAAGACAAGAGGAACAGCTATTTGGGACCTGAGTTTGAATCCTGTATCTGCCATTTACAACCTATGTGATTCAATTTCCTCACCTATAAAATGAAGGTGTTCAAATAGATGACCTCTAAAGTCCCTTCCAGTTCTAAAATATACTAGATGGTGAAGATGACTGCTAAATCCTGGTCACAGTCATCTTTGAAGGATTCTGAAGAACTTCAAAAGATTATGAAACTGAAAGATAATGAAAAAGGAACGGTACTGTACGAATAAAGAATGAATGTTCTGATTTTTTCTTTTAAAGGGGAGTGATTTTTGAGTAGAGTCCTCAAACTATAGTACAGTGGGTTTGGCTTTTATTCTGGGAAAAATGCTAGAATTTATTAAAAGGATGGCTTGTGAACATCTACAAAAGGAAGGAATGATCACAAAGAGTCAACACAGTACCAAGTCAAGTCACTAAGCACTTATTAAGCACCTATTATGTGCTAGGCAATTAGGTGGCACAGTGGATACAGTGCTAGCTCTGGAGTCAGGAACACCTGAGTTCAAATCTGGTCTCAGAAACTTATTAGCTGTGTGACCCTGGGCAAGTCACTTAACTGCTTTAATTTCCTCAACTATAAACTGAGCTAGAGAAGGAAATGGTAAAACAGTCTAGTATCTCTGCCAAGAAAACCCCAGATGGGGTTATGAAGAGTTGGTCACAACTGAAAATGACTGAACAACAAAAATGTGTTAGGCCAAATTTTAAGTGTATCAGGAAATTTAAGTTAGTTTGGTAAAGCCAGAATAACCCTATTTCCTCTTCTAGAAACATTAATAGACTGATTAGGGGAATGTTGCCAATAAAGTTTATACAGATTTTTGCAAAACTGTTGGCAGAATCTCTCAATACTATTGTTGTGGCCAAGATATGGATATGTAGGCTAGAATATTATGAACTAAAGACTAACTGGATGACCAGATCCAAAGTGTAGTCAGACAGTTGAGTGCTCCAGGGAGCTGTTTAATATTTTTATAAATGACTTGGATAAAAGCATAGTTCACATGCTTATCAAATTTCCAGATGGCACAAAGCATGACTGATAATATCTGAATGATGGAATCATGATCCAAAATGATCGTGGCAGGCCAGAACACTCAGTACCATCAATCTATAAATCTATGATTCTATGAGTCTGAGAAGATGGAGCTTGATAGAGATAAATGTCCCATATTTGAGTGTTCAAGTTAAGTAGTTTAAAATTTTCACAAGCACAAGATGGGGGATGTTCATAGGTAGTTTGTAACTAATCTCAAAGAGATTTAGGGACTTTAGTGTCCTGCAAGTTAAATGTGAACCAATAGCATGAGGTCATGAGATCATAGATTTGGAGCTGGAGGCAACCTCTGAGGTCATTAAATCTAACTGCAGTTAGATTAAATGCAGTTAAGGAAACTGAGGCCCAGAGAGGTTAAGCAATTTGCCAGCGCCAGGATATGAAATCAAGTCCTCTGAGTCTAAAACCTGTGCTCATCCCACAGTAACTGTCAAAAAAAAAAAAGAAAAGAAAAGAAAGAAAAGAGAAAAAAAGAAAGTTGGTGTAATCTGAGACTGCACTAAGAAAGGGAAAGCATCCAGAAAAAGACCACATGTGGAAGATAGTGATCAGTTCTAGAAGCCACATTTTAAGGATTGATATTGATGAGGTGGAGAATCCATAAAAAAGAATAGTGGAGGGTTTCCTATGAGAGGACTAACTCGAGGGGCTAAGAATTGTTTATCCTGGAGAGGAAAGACAGGGATGACAAGCTAACCATCTGAAAGGATTGAAGGCTGGTCAGGGGAAAAAGAACCATGACAGGTAGGAAACGGAGAGGGGCAAACTTGGACTTGATATGAAGAAAAACTTCCTAATAAATAGAGCTACTCAAGAATGAATAGGTAACATTTTATATAGTTTACATCCCAAAGCACAAAGCATTTATTATATTTGATCTTTATGACAATGCTGTGAAGTAGAGGCTCTTATTTTCTCCATTTTACACATGAGGAAACTGAGGCCAAGAGTCAGTCAGCTAATTAACAATTAAGTGACTTGCCCAAGATCAAACGGCTAGTAAGGGTATGAGGCAGTATTCAAACTACTCGAAGTTCAGCACTCTACTGTGCCACTGAGTTACCTCTATGAACAAAGGCAGTAAGTTCCCCATTACCAAAGGTCATTGAGACAGGGCTGGATGACCACTGGTTACAGATGTTATACAAAAGGTTTTTGGGTAATTCAATTCAATTTACTCATTCATTCAGTTCTACAAATGTTTATACTATATCCATAGTATGCTTGGGCAAGGCACTGGGGATGCAAAGACTAAAAATGTCCCCCCACAAACATCACCTTGCCTAATATTTATTTCAACTTGATAGTAAGTTTTCTTGCAAAGGGTCAGGCCTGTATGAAATACCTTGTTGGCTAGTTAAATTAGTGTTTGTATTGTCAGGGTCCTTTTGGCACACAGGTTCAAAATCATCCCTGAGATACTTGAAAATATCAGATGGGGATTCCCTGGTCCCCTCACTGGGGAGAAGGTAGAAGAATCCCTTCTTATATCTCTAGAGAAGCAGTGCAGCCAGGGGAATAGGGAGAAGAGAAACATTTCTGGCAAAGCTCAAGTAGCAAGTTGGAATTAGGGACACATTTAAGCCACTGATAAGCAAGGAGGCAATTTGGAGCTATCGATTAGGGCATTTGTTGTCATCTCAAGTTAAAAGACCATGAAAGCTCTGGTACCAATTTCTTTTCATAATTCCTGTCTAATACCTTTCCTAGATGCTAATTCCTGTCAAATGAGTGATAAATTATAAATTATGAGTTTCCTAGAATAGCTTACAAAGGCCTACTATCCCCACAGCATAGATTTAATGATGGAAGGGTCTTTTGAGGTCTCACTTAGCCCAAACATTTATTTTATAATTGAAGAAACATGCTTAGTGACTTGCCTGAGGTCATGCTTAGTCCCTAAGTGGCACAGCCAGGAACTCATGTTCTCTGACATCAAATGCAACATTATTTACATTTTACCATGGTACCTCCCATAATTTAGTTGAAAATTACTATATTATATTATATCATATTGTTATATCATATCATTTCATATATTATGGTATATATTGTATCAGCAATGAAAATGTAGATGAGAACTTAACCACATATTGTTAAAATCCTTAAGGACAGGGATGCTGTATTTTGTGGGTAGGTAGCAATGCTAAAAAAAAAAAAATCACTGTCTTGACACAGAATGATTGTGTGGAGGTAGTCAACCATGGAGGCTGAGTCCAATACTTTCATTTCACTCTATGGTCTTGTGCATTTCAATGGAAGTCAACAAGTCCTTTGCTCATGAGAAGTTTTCTTGGCTTTCTTCAAAACTCTGTTTGAAAATTGCTGCTTCCTATAGGAAGGCTTCCTTGATTTCCCCTAATTCTTAATGCTCCCTCCCCTTGCCAATTATATTGTATTTATTTCTCTAAAAGTAAGTAGTAGGGATTATAGATTTAAAGTTATAAAGGGCTTATAGATAATTTTCAGATGAGGAAAATGAGGTACAGGGAGGATTAAGTAACTTGCCTAAGGTCCCACTTACTGTACTAAGCAAATGAGTTTCACAACCAGGTCCTCAAACTCAATCTAAGTAAGCTAATTTCATATAGTTATACAGATAGAAGTAGATATGCACACATATATAGATACACACATGTATGGAATACAATAGCACTCTAAAGACTGGGCAGTTCTCCCCACTGAAGGCCACAACTGTTCCCAAATACATTTATCATTCAGATATTTTCTTTTCCCCCTTTCCAGTTGAAATGTGGCCTTGATGTCTGTCCCTGAGAACTCAAAGCACTCATTTTCTATGACAATTCCTTGTATTTTTACCTCATATTATCGAACTTTTTTTTTTATGTGTTTTATGTCGTCTTCCCAATGAGACTGAAAATCTCTTTGGTGGGCAGGGAACCACATTTGTATCCCACAGGTTTAAGACATAGTGTCTTGCAACAAAAGAATGTGTTGGCTAACTACCCATCTACTGCCTAACATCTGTTCAGTATAACAAATTTGTATATATTAAATTATATATAAAAATATATACAAATTTGTATAAATTAAATTACATTTTAAATATTCAAGGGATACTTATTTCCTTTTCTCAAAGTATAAGATTCTCTGATGTGTTTTGTTCTTAAATGGGGATACACAGAGACAGACACACAGAGAAAATAAGAGTTAGGGGAGGAGCATCTTTTTTTCTCTTTCAAGACCAAACTACTGATTTGCATATGAAAGTCAAAAGCAATAGTATGTATATTCCATAGTCAGAAGATTCAGAATTGAAACACTGTTACACTTCTTAAAACATCATGAATAGGGGCGGCTAGGTGGCACAGTGAGTAAGAGCGCCGGCCTCGGAGTTGGGATGACCCGAGATCAAATCCAGCCTCAGAAAATGAGCACCCACACATAAATAATGACTAGCCGTGTAACCTTGAGCAAGTTACTTAACCCCAATTGCTTAAAAAAAAAAAAACCCATCATGAATACCTCCCCATTAAGATTAAAGAAATCAAACATGGGGTGGCTAGGTGGCAAGTGACCCTCCCCAAGTCAGGAGGATCTGAGTTCGGATTTGGCCCCCAACACACACACACACACACACACACACACACACACACACACACACACACACACACACACACAAAAACTAGCTGCGTAACCTTGGGCAAGTTACTTAACCTCAATTGCCCTCCAAGAAAAAAAGCAAAAAAAAAATTTAAATAAAAGAAATTGAACTTCTAGGATTTTTCAATGTCATAAAAAAAAGTGTACTTCTATTAAAGAATTGTGTCCTCTCCACCCCCAGCAGAATGTAAGCTCCTAAAGGGCAGGAACAGTTTTTCATTTTGTTTGTATCCCCAGGACCTTGCAGGTAGGTGTTTAAAATGAGTTTAATGAACTGAGTTTGGGCAGGGCCTTAGGCTAAAGGGACCAGGGTCTCTCACTGCATCCTGGGTCATCTCCAGTCATCTTGATGAATTATCAGGTCACTGCATCCAGATGGCTTTGGAGGAGAAAGTGAGGCTGGTGACCCTGCACAGCCTTCCCTCACTCAAATCAGTCAATTGCAAGTCATGTCATCATTTTCCTGATTCCATGGTCCTCTTCAAAAATGAAGGACAAATTTTAAAAAGCAGGGGGTTGGGGGGAGATGGCTAGGTGGAGCAGGGAATAGAATACCAGCCTGGGAGTCAGGAGGATCCAAGTTCAAATTCGGCCTCAGACACTTAACACAAAACTAGCTGTGTGAACTCGGGCAAGTCACTTAACCCCAATTGCCCTATCTTCCCCCCTCCAAAAAAAAAAAGCAATAAAAATATTTTAGGGGCGGCTAGGTGGCACAGTGAATAGAGCGTTGGCCCTGGAGTCAGAAGGACCTGAGTTTGGATCCGACCTCAGACACTTAATGTACACACAAACAAAAAACTTAGCTGTGTGACCTTGGGCAAGTTACTTAACCCCAATTGCCCTCCAAAAAGCAAAAAAAGAAAAAAAATTTAGGTTATTCCTTGTTGTTGTTTAGTTGTTTAAGTTGTGTCTTACTCTTCCTGACCCCATTTGGGATTTTCTTAAGGAAAAATACTGGAGTTGTTTGCCCTTTATTTCTGCAGCTCATTTTACTGATGAGAAACTAAGGCAAATAGGGTGAAGTGACTTGCCGAGGATTATAAACTAATAAGTGTCTGAGGTCAAATTTGAACTCAGGTCTTCCTGATTCCAAGCCAAGTGCTCTATCCACTGACCCACCTAGCTGACCCACTTTGGGTTATAGAATCATCCAAAATATTTTACTTTATCTTTTACGTGGTGAGATCCTGTTGAATTCTCCATGATGTATTAAATAATGCCATTAAATCTGCTCAATGCCTTTCTGTATGAACCACTTTAGGAATTACTATCTTAGAAAATGAAATGTGTGTTACTTTTCCTGGATTTGGTCTGGTTTCATGGCGATGGTCAGATATAAAGGACAACTAATTTTTAATGCTAGCATGCATACATAGATTGTTTTTGCATTTGGCTTTGCCTGATGGAACACATTTTCCTGAAAACAATTAACCTTGTGAATAAGATATTAGTCTTATCAGTGAAAATGGACCCTTCTTCTTGCCCCCTGACTAATCTCCTTAAAAGATAACTGTTGGTAGTAATGTTAATACTTCTCTGGCATAAACTATTATTTTCCTTAAGCAATTAATTTAATAGCTACAAAGGTAGAATTTTTCAAACCCAAGTAAATACAGAAATAGAAATGTGAAGAATAAGGTAGGAATGTCAAGTAAATTCATAACTATTCATTATAAAGAGTTACCATACCTGATACCTAATTATGGTATGGATATGATGCCAGGCATTAGAATGCAAGTTCTTGAAAGTCTAACTGAGATGGTTAAAGCTTCTAGTGTGAAGCCAGTCACAATTTGTATATCCTAAGTTCAAAGGTTCATCACCAGGTTGGCTGCAGAGCAATCATTTTTTTTCATAATAGCAGTTAACAAAGACCATTCACTAAGGCAGGGCAGCAAAGTCGGCATAGTGGATAGAGACTCTGTGGATATAGAGGCCTAGCAGATCTAGAGCTCTGGAGTCAGGAGAACCGAAGTTCAAATCTGACCACAGATACTTACTACGTGACCCTGGGAAAATCATTTAACCTTCTTTGCCTCAGTTTCATCATCTGTAAAATGAGGTGGAAAAGGAACTGGCATACCACTCCAGTATCTTTGCCAAGAAAATCCCAAATTGGATCACGGAGAATCAGACACAATGAAATGACTCAACAACCACAATAATTCACTACAGCAACGGTTCTCAAAATGTGGTCCAGGGACCCATGGGAGCCCTTGTGACCTTTTGGGGGTTCATAAGGTCAAAACTATTTTCATAATAAGACCAAGACATCTTAATTTCTAATACAGTATCAATAGATATAATGCACAAAAACAAAAGCTAATTTTTTTAAAGAATGCAAAGATGTCAGGATCAAAAAGTCTGAGAACCACTGGACTCAAGCATGGAAAGGATGAATCAGTAAGAGGAGAAAGAGGAGGTCGGCTAACAAAAATCATAGAAATACTGCTATCTTTCTGAAATCCCCTAAAGAGGATGCAAGGACAGGGGCGGCTAGGTGGCTCAGTGAGTAAGAGTGCTGGCCTCGGAGTTGGGATGACCCGGGATCGAATCCGGCCTCAGAAAATGAGCACTCACACATAAATAATGACTAGCCGTGCAACCTTGAGCAAGTTACTTAACCCCAATTGCTTAAAAAAAAAAAAAGAAAAAAAAAAGAGGATGCAAGGAATTGCCCAGATGTGCTGCAATCTACATCAGAGAAGGGAATACTTACATCACTGAGATCACAGACTCATCAAAGTAGCATATGTAACAGCCATTTTACGCCCTTTAAGTAACTGTAATTTTATGTGTCCTGGAGTCAGGAGGACCTGAGTTCAAATTTCGCCTCAGATACTTGACAAACTTACTAGCCATGTGATTTTGGGCAAGTCACTTAACCCTAATTGCCCTCCCAAAAAAAGGCAAAAAAAGTGTAGGGATGGTTTCATTTTTTTGTCAATGTGTTCCTGTCACCCAGCTCAGTGCTTGGCATGTAAAGGACACTTAATAAATGTTTGTTAAATTGACTTTATCTCTTTTACTCCCCTCTACAACCATTTGAGACAGATTGAGATAATATTTATTATCCCCATTTTACAGAGAGCAAACTGAGGTTCAGAAAGTCACAGAATTATGAAAATATGGCACAGCCAGCACTCAAACTCAACACTCTTGACTCCAAATTAAGGCTCTAACTTGGGCGGTGTTATGCATGATGCTAAAATTTAGAGGGCACATACATACTTTGAGCATTCCAAATGCCACCTATGAGGCAGGCAAACTAACTTAGCTAAAGCAGAAAGGTAGCCAGAGGGAAACAGAATGTAACATGTGTCACTTCACCACTACTACCCACTCTCACACCCTGATGGAGATAGCCCAGACCCCTGAACCCCAAAACCTTGGAAAGAGCAGTGCTTCTTCCCCTCCCACCTAACTCTAACCCTAACCCTCCTGCCACTGGCCCTGCTTCTATCTTGTCTCTACAGCTTTCATTGAGAGGTGTAATTTATGGGCAAGGAGTTTACCTTCCTTATCATCACAAACCAACAACTCTGACCAACTGTCACCAATAAGCAGGGTCCACCTGAGAGCCCCAGAAGTGTCAGCACACCCTAGACCACTGTAGATCCTGCCTCAAAGCTCAGTCCCCAGGGAAGCAACCCCTGTGGAAATGTGACATGGGCTACTGGTTTTACAAGGACTAAATAGTTATGGCTGTTGGTGACCCAAAAAAGAACATTCTTATCAGCAAAGTCCTTGGCACTGTCAAAAGGTTCAGTATCAGAAAGTGATATGCTTTTTATCAGTAGAAATGATATTAAAGATGGATTAGCGTCTGCTTTGCAGCTGCACCCTAAGGACTATGGGACCTTTCCATAAGACTTACAGGTGAAACCTCTATCTCTCCCCCAATAGAATGCAAGCTCCTGGAGAGAAGGAACTGTTCTGTTTCTATCTCCAACACTTAGCACCATACTGTGTACATAGTAAGCACCTAATATATCTGTCCTTTCTTCCTCTTTCCTTCCCTCTCTCCCTTTCTCCTTCCTTCTCTCCCTCCTCCCTCCCTTCCATTTTTCCATCCTTTCATTTTTTTCTCTTTCTTATTTCCTTCCCTCCTTCCTTTTTCCTTCATCCCTTGCTTTTTCTCTTCAATGTAGACGACATGATAGTAACTAATTCCTACCTCCCAACCAACTCAATGTCTTTAACTACATCTACTGTTACTTTCATATTATGAATTATGAAGTTGACCTGAAGGCCAACATTTATAAAACACCAGTTCCTATGTGCCAGGCACTGGCTGGACACTGGGGATATCAAAGGATGAAATTGTACCTACCCTCAAGGAATTTATATTCTATTTATTAAAGAGTTGAACTGAAAACAGCTAAAGCAGGGCTATTCTTGTCCCATATCATAGCTCCCCATAGTATCATATTCCCCAAAGATCCAGGATTTCATTAGCATGGGGGCTGTGCCATTTCCATTCATGAAGAAAATAAACCTCTCATGACTTCATGACTTCACAAATGGTTTCATGATTTGGAAGTGACAAAAATACTGCTCACCCAGTGGTCAACTTTCTGTGTAAAGAGAGCCCTCTCTAAACTTGGCTAGTCTGGCTCTCAGGTGACAGGCAGTCTTTCATTGAGGTGATATCTAAAGGCTTTTCCAGTTTGTTCTAATCTGCCAGACTCTGCTGACACAGCAATTTTCAACCCAGGGGTCACTCTCTCACTACCAGGAAGTATCAGAAGTAACATATTTAGTCTGTGTGCTTGTGTGTCTATCATATATATATATATATATATATATATATATATATATATATTTTGCAAATAAAATCACATTAGCTAAATACTTAAATTATATCAATAATTTAGATCAATATTGTTATATCAATAATTTTATAAAAATATCAAATTAAACCAATAACTTAAGTGTGAGTCAACAAAAGACTCAGAGGCATGAGACACAGGAATAGCAGCTTCCAGACTAGATCAGAGACAAGGTTCCTCTTCCAGATACTGGCACCCTATATTCCTTGCTTCCCTCACCTTAGGTACAGCTGTTTCTGAAATGTTGTCAAATACTAACTTTGTGCTTGCCATTTTGCCTTAAAATTGAAACCTGCATCCACTCATTATCACTTAACTCGTGGGGACCTCAGTTTGTTCACTCAGAAAATGAGAAGACTGCAATACCACTATCATAATAAGCACTTTATGATCATGAAGTACTTTTTACACATGCTCTTACTTGAGCCTTACAGCAATACTATGAAAGAGATGCTATGGTTTGTGATTCCAGCCTGAATTCCCTACTCTGTTCTTCCTTTTGTCTTTTGTCCAAAGCAATTATAAATTCATGGCTTGGTCCCAGAATTAGTTGAATTTCTATGTACAAGGACAATATTCTTTAAATACATACATATTTGCATGTAGGACCTTTTGTGCTGCCCCTGGGAGAGGGGAGGACTAATAGGTGTGTGCATATATATATATATATATATGTATATATATATATATGTATGTATTTTTGATACATGTATATGTATATTTTATATATGTATATATTTAGACATATACATATATATACACATGCTCAGTCTTTTGTACTGCCCCTAGAAAGTACCTATTTATATTTATCTACATATGTCTCTCTCTCTCTCTCTCTCTCTCTCTCTCTCTCTATATATATATATATATATATATATATGTGTGTGTGTGTGTATTATATATATATATACACATATATATATATTACCTTTTCACATTACTTACATAATCACATGCAATTACATGGCTAAGGCATCGGTTACATGATCATAACCACAGGAAAACAGATTTAGAGCTGGAAGGGGTTTCAGAGAGGTCATCTAATCTAATATCTTCCATTTTTACTTATGAGAAAATGGAGGCCCAGAGAGTTCAAATGACTAACCCAAAGTCACACAGAACTCATAGAAGGCAGACCCAGAATTTTAATCCATGTCCTCTGACTTCAAATCCAGAGACACTGCCTTTCCTACTTTGCCACCTCAGGAGTTCCTGGGATGCCCCTAGGGCTTCTTATAGCTATGTGAGAAGTGGGTACACAAGTCATTACAACAGAGAATCCTGAAAGAATAACTTTGTACCCAAAGTAGGACCCTAGTGGCTCATGAAGGCAAAGTGAGGTTACTCTTGTTGGGTCTATCTTTGTTATGATAAGCAAGTTAAAGAATGACCACATATAAGTGGTCTTCTTTTACCCATGAACAGTCAGACAGATAGCTTTCGAATCCCGAAACAAGACTGTCATTGATTAACTACCTGATTGGTTTACATATTAAAACTAGCCAGGGGAAGGTTACTGGACCTAAATATCATTGCTACAAAAATGGATTCCTTTTATGCAGGGGGAATCTTGATCCTACTGCTCTTCCCATACATTGGATCATGGAATTTCAGAGCAGTGAAGGCTTTTGGGGGGCTTTTTACACTGTATAGATGAGGAAACCAAGGTGGTCTTTCTACTCTAGGTCTCTTGCTTTTTTACCACTTCATATATATATATATATATGAAATGAAAGAGCAAAGTCATCTGGGGCAAATTTATAATTTTGTGGTAGACTCATTGGTCTGAGGAAAGCTCTGGTGGCTGATACATCTTTCATTCCTTAGACAGAGGTTCTGGACCCCATTGTCCCCACAATTCCCACTGTCCAGGGATAATTTTGGCTGTAGGATCCATGTGGGCAGTGAATCCAGGCCCAAATTCCATCCCCATGATTCCAATGAGGGCAGTGGCTTCAGCAGTGACCCAGCCCCGAAGTAGACCTGGAGAAGAACTGCGGCTGGAGTGTGTGAGAGGTTGTATGCGTCTGAGAAGAACTCCCAGTCACTATGGTAACTGGACATGTGGGATGTCACTTCCTGTTGGATCTTAGGAGAGGGTTGTGAAGATTAGGTAAGGGGATGAATTTGTTGGGAGCTGGAAAAGCTTTAAACCCCAACCTTCTCTTAGGACACTATGGTTCTTTTCTCTGTTTCTGACTGACTTTAAGCAAGCCTTGGTATCTCTGAGCCTCTATTTCTATAACACAAGGGGAATGAGCCAGATGATGTTGAAAGTACTTTCCAGCTTGTCCTGAGACACCACATAAAGGCCCTAAAGAGCCACTGTTCTGAACCTCGAAGATTCAGGTCAGTGCAAGAATCCAGGTGACCCAGAGTGAGACCAATCAGGCTTACCAGACCACCTTAAAGTGTAAAAGGAGCTGAGCCTGGCCCCTGCACAAAGCCCCACTGCAGGATTCTATTTGTGTATGGCATTCAAAGTCTCTGACACCTCCTCTTACAGAGGAGGTGACCTTGGGTTTTTAAAGGTGAGGCTAGCCAAGCATGAGCTCTGGAAGGGTTCTACCAAGCTGAAAAGGCTGACAGCAGGCCGCCCAGGGAGTATGGATCAAACTAACTGAGAGATACACATCACCAGGTTGGCTGTGATGGATTTTTTGGCCAGAGAAAAGATTTTTTATTAAGCATCATAAGAATTATAATCTATATCAGTACGGGGTGTGCCCACATTTAAGGTAAAATCTTTAAGTAGTGAATTCATTTTAACAAGCATTATTAAGTATCTACTGTGTGTCAGGCACTATACTAGGTAATGTTGTTGTTGTTCAGTCATTTTTCAGTCACGGCCGACTCTTTGTGACCCCTTTTGGGTTTCCTTGGCCAACATACTGGAATGGTTTGCCATTTTCTTCTCCAGCTCATTTTACAGACAAGGAAACTGAGGCAAACAGGGCTAAATGACTTGTCAGTAAGTGTCTAAGGCCAAATTTGAACTCAGATGTTCCTGACTCAGGCTCAGCGCTATATCCATTGTACAACCTAGACTTATAACTAGAAAGGACCTTAGTGGTCCTGATGATTTCAATGCCTTCATTTTGCAGATAAGGAAGCTAAGGCCAAGAGGCCCATAGGGAATAAGTGATAACAGTCAGGATTTGAAACCCTGTAATTCCAAAACCAGTTATCTTTCCACCATACTATGCTGTCTCCCACACAAGCTTACAAGCTGGTTGTAGGTAGAAGGGAAGAGAAATTTATTAGGTGTTATAAGCAATAATTACGAGAGAGGAAGCAGAAAAATAATCAACTAGAGAAGCAAAGTAAGTGGAGGCTGCTTACTACTTACTCAGACAATCCTACATATCATACAAGCCTCAATACCTGCCTGAGAATACCACTGAATTCGCCCCAGAAAAATAAAAAAAATCCAAAAAAAAAAAAAGCAAAATTCATTACACAAGGGAATGAGAATAGAACCTTGAAGACAAACTTAAAGACCAAACATCTCATTTTAGAAATGATGACTGACTTGCTCAGAGTCTTACAAATAGGAAGTAGCAGCACCAAGGTCAGAACCCCAGTTGCTGTGCATCTTCTGTGCATCATTGTTTACATGTGGTCTCCCTCATTAGACAGTGAGCTCCTTGAGAGCAGGGATTTGTGGTTTCTTTGCATCCCCGACACTTAGCACACTGCCTAATATACAGGTACCTAATAAATGCTGACTGAAATTTTCTTGTTCATTTTCAAAAACCCTTATTTTATCAAAGTGCAAGGGTGAAACTGTCATCTGTCTAAAGTGGAGAAAACGGAGTTAAAGAGATGTAATGATGCTCATGTCAATGTTTGTAACTTTGCTGTGATATGATGATGATGATGATAACTATCATCTACTATGTTCCAGGCACTGTGCTAAGCACTTTACAAATATTATCTCATTTTATCCTAACGACCTGGGAAGTAGGTGCTTTTATTATTTTAATTTTACAGTTGAGGAAATTGAGGCAAAGGTTAAGTGACTTGTTCAAAGTCATACAGCTAGTAAGTGTCTGAGGCTGAATTTGAACTCAGGGTCTTTCTAAATCCAGGACCAGTGCTCTGCGCACTGTGGTGCCACCTAGGTACCTCTGGGCATTAATATAGCCTTTGGCTATATTAGAAAGGAGAGCTGGTAATTGGTATATTGAGAACTTCACTCGCTACTTACCTTTGCATTTATCCGGAGGAGGGCACTTGAATAAAAAAGAGGGAGAGACAGTATAATAACAATGTATAGCCCCGTGAAGCTCTCTTGCGAAGTGATAGTACAAGTATGATTATCCCTATTTTACAGATGAGGAGATAAAGGCTCAAAGTGTTTAACAGTCTTGCCCCAGGTCAGGTAGCTAATTAGTGATGGAGCCCAGTGTCCTTCCCACCACAATTGTCTCTTTCCCTTATACTGTCTCTCTGGAATAATCTTGCCTTTGTCACTTAACTAATGGACTGTGTGGTCTTGGAAAAATTACTTAACCACTCTGGGCCTCAGTTTACTCATCTGTAAAATAAGGAGGTTGACTCAGGTTCCCCATTCCTGGCTAGGTGGTCTCTAAGATCCTTTCAAGCTTTATCTGTGACTCCAGTGAGTCAGTCAGTCACTCAGACAATAATCACTTATTAAACACCTATTAAGTGTCAGACAGCGTGCTAAACAGTGGAGATACAAAAAGAGGCAAAAAGCAGTCCCTGTGTTGAAAGAGCTTACAATCTAATGAGGAGACAGCATTACAAACAGGTTATAGACAGGATAAATAGGTGGTAATTAAAAGAGAGAATGAGCTTTACTTTTTTTCAAGATCTAGGTCTCTCTATTTTTGCAAATGAGTCACACATGAACCTCAATGTACTTTTTGGGGGGGGGTCTTTAAATTGCCATTTTGCATACTATACTAGGGATAGGTGGCACAGCTGATATAAGGAAGACCTGAATTTAAATCCTATCTCATATACTTACTAGCTATGTGATCTTGGATATACCACTTAATTATCTTTTTGCCTCAGTTAACTCATCTATAAAATGGGGAGAATAATAACACTCAACTCGCAGGTTGTAAGGATAAATCGAGGCAATAGATATAAAGCCCTTAATAAATCTGAAAGGGATATCTAAATGCTAGCTTTTATTATTGGCCACTTACCTCTTACACCCTAAGCAAGATCTGTCCACACAAAAGTAGAAGAACCATGCTTGATGAGCTAAATTCTCCCCGGGGCCTCAGTCACACTCTTGAAGCAACCTGTGTGCTAAGGGACTTGCATTAACTCTTCCACAAAATGTTCTAAATAAATCTAGCTCATTAAGAAACGCTCTTTCCTCTGCTGTCTTTCTGGTTGTTGCATCTTCCCTTCATCTCTAAGAAGCTGTCTGGAAACTTAAGCCAGTTCTCAAATAGCATAGAATGGAAAGACTCCTATGTGATAGCTAAGGATAGCATCTAGGGATGTGCTGTGATGAAAAACAGGAGCAGCTCAAATTCATATGGCACTCTAAGATTTGCACAGAGCTTTTCTGTTTGCAGAGGGCTCTTCTGATCCTGTGTGGTAGGTGTTATTATTATCCCCATTTAACAGATAAGGAAAGTGGGGAAGAAAAGGGGGGAGGGGTTGATGTGTAATCTGCACTCTGCCATTTTAAATGACAAACGGAAAGTGAAATGATCACTGCTTTCAACCACAGGCTGGTCATAGTTTTATAGAGTTGAGAGAAACCTTAGGGACCATCTGACATAACTGCCTTATTTTGCAGGCCAGAGAGATGACCAGGACAATTAGCGGTAAAGGCAAGATTAGAACCTTGCACTCCTGCACACAGAGTGACCTAGTCCCTCTCACAAGTATATGGTCAATGCTGTTTCTCTCTCTCCCCACTTGTTTTCGGCCTCATGAGAAAACATAAAATAATACAGTGTAAATACAGCTTTCATGCAATGTTTTGGCTCCTAAGGTCTCATTTGGGCTGCATGAAATTTAACATAACATTCAGTCCTACCTCCTCCTGTGCCCTCCTGGTCTTCCTCTTCCTTCAGTAAGTGGCCATTGGAATTATACCACTTGAAATGGGGGTCAGGGATGCCGTGAATGTTACAGTTGATCAAGGCACTTTTCCCTTCCTTGACGATCACATGGTCCACTCGGGCAGTAATGACAGGCATGGATCCCAAGACCATGTCTGTGCCATTTAAAGTGCTGTTAGTTATATTCTTAGCTGCAGCAAAAGTCGCTAAGAGGCTTAGTAAGAAGGACACAGGAGGCAAGAAACACGCTTTCACACTGCTCTTGAGTCGATTCATTTTTCTTTCTTTGCTCCGTAAGGCCACAGAGAGATGATTGGCTGATGGAAACTTCTATTTGGCTGGACGCTGTCCAGGGCAGGCCACAGGAAACACTTACCCTTGATCCATGGAGCTGCTCCTTGATTAAACAAGCCTATAAAAGATTATGGAACAAAAAAGTACTTTATTATTGTAAAAATACTATTACATATATACTATATTCTTATATATACTATACATATTATTACTTATATATACTTATATATATATATATTATATTATATGTCTCTAAGAGAAAACTCTTTATACTTCTGACCATATAGAGCTTACCTATAAGTCCAAATTCCATAGATTGTAAGTTAAACTTCAAACAAAAGTTCTGATGACATACAAAGTACTTTTACTTTATTTATTTTTAAAGATATAGGGCGTTGGTTTTTGTTTTTAAAATAGCAGCCTGGATTTTTAGACAACATTCTTTAAAACTTCACGAAAGGTCCTACTAGAAGGCCACATCTTGGTGTGCTGCTGATAGCTGCTCTCCATTTTATTCAGTGACAATTTAAGAACAGAGAAAATAAAAATACAGCATAATTCAAAATACAGCATTCACCAAGTGTAACTCAATAATTTCTAAGTACTACTCTACCCCTGGGCAGTACATTCATTTAGTCAATCCCAAAGACCCTCTTCTCAAATGGATATTCATTTCCAATCATAAACAAAGTAATTCAATTGGTCACAGAGCACAAAAAAAGTCAAAAGTTTCCCACCCCTGGATCACAACTGAAAAGGCCATCTACCCCTGAGTTACAACAAGCTTAAGCATAGCATTTAATACTCAAAGAGAGGTCTTTTCTTCATCTTGACCCAAGGCAAGTTCTCAGCAATCTCTGTTCCAGGGGAGAGAAAGCTTAAGAAGGCCACAAGATACATTGCCAGTGTTCTCATTAATTCATTCTCTGTCTGCAGAACAGTCCCTAGGACCCCTGAAAACATTAGCAAAACTTTCTTCCAGGATTTCTGTAAACATACAACAAGAAAATCTTTCTTCAGGGCTTCTGAACAAATAGCAAGTTTCCAGGACCTCTGCAACAACAGCACTGGCCTTCACCAGTGGGCACAATTCACTCTGTCTGGCAGAACAGTCTCAGGACCCCTGAACCAACAGCAAGTTTCCAGGACCTCTGCAACAACAGCACTGACCTTCACCAGTGGACGAATCTGGCAAAACAACATCAAAACAGACAGAAAAGTACCAGCATCACAGCCATGTCTTCTCAATCCTTGGCAGCTCCGGGTGGCAGCTCTCAAAAGTCCTGGGCAACTCAAAATGGCCCTCAGCAATCCTCTCTCTCTCTCTGCCTCCACTATGCTGCTTCCAAAAATTCTTCTGCCTCTCTCAGTCCACACCATCTCCTCCCAGTTCAGCCCTCTCTTTTTCACATCAATAAGTCCATCCCACAAGTAGGATTCACAAGCTCTGGGTTTTAACACTCAACCAGAAAACAAAGCCAATACAGGGGATCTTTAAATCCCATTACTATTACACTAGGTCAAAATACAGCAAGTTCCAGTGGGTTCTAGTGCACAATTAACAAGCATCTTAATAGATTAGTACCTAATGCCAGGCAGAGGCAGTGCGGCATAATGAATAGAGAGTAAGCCTCAGTGTCAGGAAGATCTGAGTTCAAAGCCCTGTATCCAACACATATTAGGAGGATGTCCCTGGGCAAGTCATTAACTCTCAGTGTACCCAGGTACCTCTCAAAGTATATAAGCTGAAGAGCAGGTGCCAATTGATACTGCTTAAGGGAATTTCCTTGTAGATCTCTACAATGATGAAATCATGTGTTTACCAAAAACCAAATGTTCTAGGCAATGAGGATTATGTAGACAAAAATGGAAACAGTACTTGTCCTCAAGGAGCTTACATTCTATGATAGATATCTGTGTGTGTGTATACAGAGAGAAAGCATTCTAGTCTAAATGTGTATCCTCTCTCTGAGGAGAGCAGAGAGGCCAGCTTTGTGGTCGCTTCTCTTGTTTCCTTTTCAGGCAAGAAGTTTCCACTTCAGCTGCACTTAGACAAACCTGTGTCAACACACACATAAAATATAGGAAATATCCTCCTCCCTACATACACACACATGTGTGCACACATGCACATGTACATACATGCACAGGCACATATACCTATGTGTTATATAATGTCTGGGGGAAAGTATTAGCAGCTGGGGGAATTGGGAAAGGTCTCATGTGGGCATTGATTCTTGAGCTGAGTTTTAAAGGAATCTAGGTATTATAAGAGGTCTTCAGAAAGGCTGTGAGGAGGGTATATGTCTATTGTTTAAGGATAAGCCTAGTTAAGTGAAAGACTTGTCACCAGCTTGTCTGTGTGTTGTACCCAGAAAACACGAGCAAGACCCAAGTAACAATTTACAATTGGACCCTTTATTATACGCCACATTGGCTGATCAGGCCACATGGTGGCCTGACCAGGTACCACCCCACCATTCCAGGTAGTACAGCAGCCCCAGGTGGTACAGCAGTGATCTCAGGTAAAATCTCAGTTTTTAAAGGGAGGCCCAGCCACCAGGTTAGGTATTACTTAAGCAGAAACTTGCAGAGGCCAAAAACAATAATTGGTCAGTACACACCTTGAAATTCCCGAAGGCGTCAAGTCTCCTTGACCCAGAAGCCCGCCCACCTCTGTGCAGGTAAGTTGACTGGGGAAGGGTGGAGATGGGGGGTAGGGCGGGTGGAACCAACCTGGCAGTCTGCTCACTTCCCTGAGGGAGGCTGAGGTTGGGAAAACCAGGTACAACATGTACAGGGTAATAAAACTTTTAGCTCCACAAACAGCAACTCTCTAAAGCTCTTGATAAATGGATAGATTGCTCTCTGCTTTGGTGGAGAGATTACCCTTGCTGTTGAAATCACAAATCTTTGAAGCATTCTTCAAAGTTAGATTATAAGATCCTTGAGGACAAGAACACTTAAAAAATTTGGTGTTTGCACCCCCAGAGTCTAACATAGTGCCTGGTATTGTTAGGTATTTAACAAATACTTCTTGATTGGCTAATACTTTAAAATGTATTCTCCTCCCTCCCTTCCCAATTCTAATATTATGTTTTTATAGTGTGCCTTTCAGGCTTTCAAATACAATTTAGACTTTTGAGTCTTATTGAAAATTACAAGATCTCCCAACACAGGTGGGCATCATCACTATTACTCCCTTGTTATGCATGAGGAGGCCCAAAGGGATAATGTTGGCTGTAGATTCCCGATTCACTCAATAGGGAATAAAATATTAGGCTCAACATGAGATGACTTTCAGACTTCCATGTTCTATGCACTTGGGCATTCCTGTCTCTAGTGAGGCTAACCCCAATGCTCTATTATTGTGTGTCCAAGGGTGATAGGGAAGGCTTAAAAAGGCTTCATTATTTACGATGATCTTTTAGGGTTTTCCACCCTCCCTCACTTGGCACTGAATTGTGGCTTTCCTACAGTAAGAGCATAAAACAGCTTTCCATCCTCAAAATAGTTTACTAAATTAGGTATGCTTCTCTATCAGCTTTTCATTTAAATGTCATAAAACTGCTAAATAAGTGCTTTTCCCCCCATTTTTGCTCAAAATATCCTTATTAACATGTAGGCCTAAAATGAATAAAAATAGATCAAACAAATTTCTTTTCCTGTTTCTTTTCTCTTTCTTATGCTTTGTTATATGATATGACTCTCTGGGAAGTGGAAGGGGGAAGATATAAGGAAATTCAGGTGATGTGAAAACAAAAGATATCAATAAAAATATTTTTAAAGAATTATATCAGCAAAAGAAACATTGAATGTCTTTAAAAATATGGTCCTCCTTCAGTGGTCCTAAAAGTAAAATGACAATGGCAGGGAAGGGTCAGAGCACCTAATCTGGGAAGAACAAAATCTAAGAAAATAACCAGGGTGAACCAGGGACATGGGAGGAAGAGGTAGTGGTGTTGGGAAGGAGGTTCAGAGAGGCAGATTTCAAGCCAGTTTAAGGAAACCTCCTAACAATTACAGATGTTCTCGAGTGGAATGAACTGTCTCAAAGAAGCAAAGGCTAGATGACCTATGTTTGATAACTACTGGCTACATTATAAAGGACAGGTCTAGATGGGTTGAATTAGGGAAGGGTCTCTGAAGTCCCTTCCAACTGTAATATTCTGTGAAGATCTTCTTACTGAAACGTGTGTGTGTGTGTGTGTGTACCACACACATTATTTCATTAGTGTGTTAAACACTAATGTTTCTCTCTACCCATTCAGTTTTGCAACTACTCTTAATGGTCTTGAAAGTTTTCTAAGGCACTGACAACCAGTTTGTCAGTCAGTAGGCATTTAAGAAGCACTTACTACGTACCAAGCTCCATGCTAAGTGCTGAGAATACATATACAAGCAAAAGGGAGTTTCCTCCTGCTAGTGATGAAAGACAACATATAAACTTTACTCTGGGCCTTTCCTTCAAATAGAGGTTCTGGGAGGAATTCCCAAGTGGGAGAAGGGGGCTGAAAGGATAGGGGGAGAAGGCAAGGTCTGAAAGTCTTCATGAAGTCAATCCATAAACATTCAGTAAGTATGTCTGGGACACAACCCGAACTCAGGTTTGTTTTTTTTTTTCTGACCCTGAGCCCAGTTCTGCATTTACTATACTACACCATCCTGTCTCTCTTACAAACATGCACATCAAAAATAGGGAATGGGTGATAGAGGGGGTGTAACTAATTTTAGGAAGGTTATTCAGTGGAAGAAGACAAATATTTTAAGAGTATATAGCTACTAAAAGCTGAATCTATTTTTCATTATTAATTTTTTATGCTTTATTGTTTGCCTTCTCAAAGGAGCAGAGTGAAAGGGAGGGAGAGAATTTGGAACTCAGAATTTTGAAAAAATGGATGGTGAGAATTTTTTTTTACATTTAATTGAGAAATATTTAATAAAATAAATAAAAATAGGGGGTGGCTAGGTGGCGCAGTGAGTAGAGCATCGGCCCTGGAGTCAGAAGGACCTGAGTTCGGATCCGACCTCAGACACTTAACGCACACAAACAAAAACCTAGCTGTGTGACCTTGGGCAAGTTACTTAACTCCAATTGCCCTCCAAAGAGAAAAATAAATAAATAAAAATATATAAAAAAAAAGAAAATTCTTTACACTAGCAAAAAACCAATAAAAACAATAACAAAAGGGAACAATTCTCCCACTATGGTCTAATAATGTCTGTAGTTGCTTTGAGCCAAAAACACAGTTATTGTTCTGCAGCAACATGCCATCTCTTCAGAGGCCTTATGATGTGATTTTCATCTCAATGCCATGATTTCTTTGGGTAAGCTGATTGTTCCCCTCATAAGAAGAAAAAGAGCTTTGGTTTTCAAATGGCACACGTGAAACAGATTGTTTAATTCACAGGTTGTTTGCAACAAAGAATGCCTTGACTATGAACACTCTGCTGGTGCTAATTTATAATTCAAATCAAGTATTGAACTGATTAACAATAAACCAGCTTGTAGATTTTAGTGAGTTGCAAATGCACTGTTATGTTCTACAAGCAACTTTATTGTTATTGTTTTTATACTGGAGTCAATTTATTTGTCATCAAATGGCTGGAATATGGAAAAATAAAATGATGATTTAGATACGTATAAGAACTGCTTATTTTATGCACATTCACATGAGAAGCTTCTTAAGTGCCACATATCCTTGTCTCCTGAATTGCTTATAACTTTAATTGTCAGTCCATTACTTTTTGGTTAAGCACCAAAGCCCATAGGAATTAAGTTACCGAGTCTTTCTTAAGGAAGTGCCAACCAGACAAACCAGACTATAAGCAACATCAGGAAGGGTGGTGCCAGAAACAAAGTCAGGTTAAGCCCAAGGATCATTAAGGAAAGATCCTGAAGGATGCTGGTTCTGGATCAATAAGGCAGTCTTGAGTTTGATACAGGAAATGTACTTGCTGCAGGATTCAGGTCTTAATATGCTTATATCAGTTAACATACCCTCAGGGGGATAGCTGCACCTGTTCTACTTAGAGACAATATATGTTTTCCATACCTGGATACCCCACCTAAGACTAGCCACACTCTCTCAGGTCCTCTGATACACTAGGAGGAGGGTAAGCCCTCCCACTTCCAGATGTTCTCTCTGCCTCCACCAATTCAGCAACGTTTCCTCCTCTGTATGTCACACCAACTGGATGCTTGTAGAGTATAACACAGTGCATTTGCAGCTCACTAAGAGTTACAGTTCAGAATCTGAATTCTTTGAAGTTTGTGTCTATCCCAACTCCTGCCTTTATACTTGAGGACTTCAGAACATTTGCCCCTCCCCCTATAATGGTAATATGAATTTGAAGATCTTCCCTGCCCCCTAATAGGCTGAATGTAATCACATGGAGTCTGTGGTGGGAGGAGTTTGCCAAAGGGTGGAGCAGAGTCCACAGGAAGCTGGGAGTTAGAACAGCTAGAAGTGGGAGAGAGAGGACAAGCACCCAGGGAGACAGCTAGGCTTGTAAGTGTTGGTTTGTGGGAAGGCTAAAGGACGGTGTGGCTCTCTGCTGTGTTATGGCGTATTAACTTCTATGTTGCTATGATGGATTTGGTTTTCTGGTGTCTGAATAAATGTTTTCCCTCTGTCTTCTAAATGGATAGTCTATTATATTTTGCAATTGAGAACTATGTCAGCATATTTACAGATGCTGTTGGCACCGTCAATATTGCATTGGTGCTACACCCCCTTATCAAAGATCTTGGCCTCCCAATTCACCAGTCTCCTAAACTTTTACCACTTATACCTTCACTCCAACTCAGACACTTATATGGATGTTCATACCCCTTGATCTTACCATCACCCATTATGTTCTATTTACATGATCAAGAACTCTGAAATTTCTCTGTCTAGTGATGAGCATGGGAAGATAAATCCACAGGATCATAGTTTTAGAACTTGAAGGAACCTTAGAGGTCATCTAGTAAGTCCCTTCATTTTATAGAAGAGGAAATTTTGGCCCCGAGAGGTTGAGTGATTTGCTTAGGGTCATAGGGAGTAAGAGGCAGGATTTTAATCCATGCTCTTTAGCTCTAAATTCATCACTCTTTCCATGGAACCAACTTGTATCAGACCATAATCTGGTCTTTCCATCTCACACTGTTCCTCACTCATCCTAAATGTAGCCTTCATTCTCACCATGACTTTGAATCTCTGACCCTAACTGCTCTCCGAGGCAGTCACTTTGCTCTAGCTTCATTCTCCTCACTTCCCAATCTTGACCCTATAGCTCACCAACTTAAGCATGTATTATCAATTCCCCAAATCCCTTGCCTTATCTATTTGTACCTTGCCAAACCCCAAATCTGGATTATCCCTATCATCTGCCTTCTCTGGTCTTATTCATGTGCTACTAACCAATGTTGGGGTCACCCAACATTAGAATATTGTCTAGGGCCACTAAAAATTTGGGCCCTTTTATTCTTCCCTAATTTACTCTCTATCATACAGTGTTTTTTTCAAATCTCTTCTTCCTCCTCAAGCCTCACACATCATCCCTCTCTCTCTTCCACTCAGTAAAGGACCTAGTCTACTAAGAAATGCCTCCCTAATTCTATATCTAAAGATCCCTTGGTATCATCCTCAATTCTCTCCACCTTCCCTTTAGTCTCTGACTAAGAGGTAGCCACTCTCCTCATCAAGCCTGACTAATCCACATGGTCATCAGGCCTTCATTCTTGAACTCTCCCCTCTCCTCCAACAATTTACACTTGCAATCATCTTCTCTTATCCCCTCTATATCTTCAATGGCTACTTCCTTGCTGCCTTCATACCCACCATTACCACATCTATAATAAACTTTTGCTTGATCCCACTTATATCCCTTTAAGCTATCACACTATATCTCTGTCAAACTTCTAGAAAAAGCTGTCTAAATTGTTGCCTCCACTTCTTGTAGAAGGCAGAACTTTAGTTGAGACTTGTAGGATGCTGGTGAATCTGGGAGCTAGATATGAGGAGGGAGAGAGTTCTAGGTATGGAGAAAAGTGAAAATGCATAGTTGGGAAACAGTGTTGAGTGTGACAAACAGCAAGGAGGTCAGTATCACTGATCATCTATGGTGGGAAGTTAAGTCTAAGAAGACTAGAAAGCTGGGAAGGGACCCATTTATTAAGGGCTTTAAAAGCCTGATGACTATATTTAATCCTGGAAATAATGTGGAGCCATTGGAGTTTACTGAATAGAGGGGTAATGGGGTCAGACCTGTGAAGACCAATCTGATAGATGAGTGAAGGATGGATAGGCGTGGAGAGAGACTTAAGGCAGAGAAAGTGACCAGCAAGCTACTGTAATAGCCCAGCCACGAGGAGATGAGGGCCTGGACCAAAATGGTATCATCAGCTGCCTTTGGACATTTGAAACTCAATGTCCTGTAGATACCTTGAACTCAACATGACCTAAACAGAATTTACTGTATTTCCTTCTAACCCCTTCTCTCATGCCAGATTCCTTATTTCTGTTGAGGGAACCCCAACCCTGTCAAGTTCGCAACCTTGGGATTATCAATTCTTCATACTCCTGTAACCTTTCACATATCCAGTCATCTTGCTGATTTTTGATTCCAGTCAATGGCAGTGAGTACTTAGTCCAAATTCCTCATTTGACAGAGAAATAAACTATGGCTGAGAGAGAATATGTTACTAAATATACAGAGTATGTTACTAAATTAGTGACAGTCTGGACAGATGTGTGCCTAACACTATGATGTGTGCTCTGGTGATATAGAAGTACATGATAGAGACTCTCAAGGAACTTATCTTATACTCCATCTGCAAAGAATAGACTTATACTTGAAACAGAAAGGCAGGGGTTGGTGGCACAGTGGATAAAACAGTGGGCTTGGAGTCAAGATAGACCTGAGTTCAAATTTGACTCCAGATACTCACCAACTATGTGACCCTGGGCAAGTCTCTTAACCTCTCTCATCCTCAATTTCTTCCTTTGTACAAGGTATAGCACCTAGCTTCCAGGGTTGTTTTGAGATAATATTTTAAAGTGCTTTGCAAGCCTCAAAGTTAAATAAATTTTAGCTATTATTATTATTATTATTATTATTAAAGAAATATTCTATTCAAGCTCCAAAATAGACTAACAGTCACTAAGTGCAATTCAATTATCAAACTTTACTAAGTGCTTAATGTGTGCAAAGCACTATGGATTAGGCTCTAGGAATATCAAGTTTTAAAATAGCCTAGTCCTAGACCTCAGGAATTGCCATAGGACATAGTTGTGAAATTAAAAAAAAATACTCATTTTCCTTTGCATTTTCTGCTAAAAATTACTCCAAGGGTTAAGTGATCTCTAAGGTTTTTTAATTCAATGAATTTCAATGATTACTTAAATTTACGGAACTGCACTATAACAGAAACCACCAGTTAGTGAAAACTGTTTTAAAAAGAGGCTGAGTTAGACCAAAGTGACCAAGCAAGGGTTGAAGGGTTTTGGGGAAACACAGCATGATTCCTATGGCCTGAAAATCCAAACCCTGGTTTTATAGGAAACTAGGCTTGTTTTCATAGACATTCATACACAACACACACACACACACACACACACACACACAGAGTCATATATTCTAAAGAATATAGATTGTATTTAGGTCTCTAGAGAAAAAGTGAAAGGAGTCCTCAGTTCCCATGCAAGCATTCAAGCTGTCAATCCAATGACTATATATACAAAAGTCTTTATTTCATCCTACAGAAGAGGCAACACATGAAGGGCTTAAATCCAAATTTAAAACAGTTTAGATGAATGTCCTTCCCTCTGCAATAAGCCCCACTTATATATAGAAACATATATGGTCTTAGTGATACTCAGAGCAAGAGTGGCTTCCCCAGAGGAGGAAAACATTTAGGGGTTGAAAACTGACTTCTCACCCTCCAGGAAGCACCATCTCCCCATAGTGCATTCAGACAGTAAAAAAAATACTTTACAAATGAAATAAAAGTTGTTTTGTATGTCAGTTCACGATCTATTACCTTAGAGATGGCCACATGGCCAGTTCAGGGAATCGTACCATGCCACTGTGGATAATGTTTCAAGACTTAAGAAAATATACCACAAGTACAAATGATCTAGCTGCTTGAAATAAAGCTCAACAAAGCATAAGAACAAAGAACATGGATGCTAAACCCTGCCAAAACCAGGATTTAGCAGAAAGTACAATGAGTAAATTGTTAAGCTTCATGTGACTGCTGGTAGCCTCTGGGAAAACTTCTTGAGGTTAGCTTATTTCTACAAATAATACTGAAATGAAAAGATTTAGCAAGCAGCTGATCTTCCTTCTATCACATGACCCCTGCCCATTTCAATGCGATAATTTTATATAAAAATTCCACTAAGAGATGGGGTCATTGAACACTGTTTCCCTGTACCTATGAGTAAACATGGCAGTTGTCTAGCTTACATGCTCTCTGGAGCTCAGGGCGGGACAAGGAATGGGACACTGGGAGGGGGGGGGAGGAAGTCTCTTGTTCCAGAGTGTTTATAATTGTATGAATATACATTACTATATTTTTCTTGGATCTCACAGATTCTTGATTCTCCCCCTGTCCACAATACTAAGTGATTCTAGAAGTTACCTAAAATTGTGTGTTCTGTTCTGTCCTCTTTTCCATACCCAGGATGACTGCTCTAATGATGACTGAAACCTCTGAGTATGCATTTGCATGACTGAAAAGAAAATGTTTTGACTTATATGGTGGTTATAGCCGCCATATGCAAGTCTGGTGCTCCCAGTAATACTCCGATGACTAAATATGAATTTTTCATCCGCGAACCATGGGTGTCCCCTATGACTCTATTCTGGGCCCCCTTCTCTTCTTTCTCTATACCATTTTGCTTGGAGTTCTCATCTCTTCCCTTGAATTCAATTATCATCTTGATGATGATGATGATTCTTAGATTTTCTTATCCGGCCCTAACTTCTCTCCTGATCACCAGATTCATATCTCCAACTGCCTATGGGACAAATGTACTAGAGACATTTTAAATTCAGCACCTCTAAAACTGAATTTCTCCTCCTCCTCTCTCTCTTCCTTCTGTCTTTGCTTTAACTGTGGAGGGCACCACTATCCTCCCAGTCACAGAGGATCATGACCTAGGTGTCATCCTTAACTCCTTATTCTCTACTTCCTTCACCCGCTAAATGTGTTGCCAAAGCCTGTAAATTTACCTTCCTAACATCTCTTGTATATGTGCCCTTCCCCCGCCTCTAATTCTGCCACCTCCCTAGAACTGGTCTTCATTACTCCTCTCCTAGACTAGTGTAATAGCCTGCTAGTCAGTCACCCTGCCTCAAAGTGGATTAGTCCACACAGTAAATGTCAGAGGGTAGCTCTGAATCCCATTCTTCCTGACTCTAAGGCCAGCTCCCATGTTACCTCCTATTTCAATCTGACTCCAAGTTCTACACAGTAGGGACTATTTCATTTTCTGGCAGTTGAAGGGCAGAGTGGATAAAGCACTGGATTTCAGGTTCAAGAAGACCTGAGTTTAAATTCTGCCCAATACTTACTTACTAGCTATAGGCCCTAGGTCAATCACTTAATCTCTTGTAGTTTCAGTTTCCTCATCTGTAAAGTGGTGATGGTAACAGTACCTACCTCACAGATTCATAAGAACCAAACGAGATAAAATGCCAAACAATGGATAAAATTAAAAAAAAACCACTCTATTTAGCTACTATCATTTTGATTTTGTATCCCTATTTGTGTTACTTTGTCTTAAATACCTACTAGCATTGGTAGATGCTTAAATGCTTAATAAGTGATTATTGATTGATTAGTTGTTTAGTAATGAAAGGAAAAAATTAGGAAATGATCAAATCATTTTTAAATGGGTAAATTCCCATCCACCCCTAAACTCCATTGATAAGAGGCATGGGTTTAAACATGAATAAGAACTGCATAGGGTAAGATGTGGAGGGGATTGTAAACTACACAAGTGGAGAGAATCCTCCAAACCATAAGATCATAGATCAATCCAAGTAAGCAAACATTTTAGTGTCTATAACCCTTTTAAAAGCCACAGGTTTAGTCTTCTCCCTCCTGTTCCTATTTCCATGCATGTATGCTCAGTTTTAAATACTTATAGTCAGTTCTGAGCAAGGACAATGGAAACCCAGATCCACTTGCCAGGGTAATTTGCAGAACAAGCATGTTCCCACAGACATTATTCTAGCCTCCAGAAACAGTCATCCAACCCTTTGCTTCCAAATTAGGCTACTATCTCAGCTTCTAAGGGCAAATTGTTGGGTATAGCACACATGGTCTTTTCCACTCTTTTTTTCAGGTTCTGAAGAGCTTGTCTGTGTACATAAGTTTCTCAATGCCTGGAGTGATAAAAGGAATATCCCTACCACCCAGATACACACCAAATTTGGGGTGCTTGTGTGAAGGCATTAGAGTGATTTAATGGTTTCCCCTCATGATAGGCCAGTGGGTTAAAGTAATCTCTGTATCCCTCCAAAAGAATTAAGATCATAAGATTATAGATTTAGAGCTGGAAGCACCTAAGACACCATCTAAGGGGCTGAAACTTTTAGAAGGGAGAAAACTGAAGCCCAGGGAAGTGTTAAATTACTTGCATAAGGTCTCATGGGTAGGAATAACCAGAAGTGGGATTTTAACCCAAATAGTCTGAGTCTATAGAGTTCTTTCTACTTTGCTATGCCCTCTCCCATATGTCACAAATTTCAGTATTTGGAGGAACTATGACTTTTTTTCACTGAGAGATCATACCATATCCCTCTACTCTTTTTAGATGGTCTTCTGTGAGTTGCCATGATGGAAAAAAAAATATCTAACCATCAGCCAGGCTTCTGGTGATAAGCTTCTCTGACAGATACACAACCTGTTGCCAGGCTTGTATCAACACCTTTCTGTCTTAGTATGGTCTACCAAGAGTTTGTCCTTTATTGGTATAACTTTTTGAGAGTCCAGAGTCACCTCCATGCCTCAATGAAGCATTGGAATGGAGTATGGAGGCTAAGGTAACCATTTTGGTTAATAATTTACTTATGAAACAATTTGGCCTACTTACTCATTACTGATCAGGCACAGACTGTGATTTCTAGGCTCACAGTGACCCAAAGGAATTACTGGTAGTCATTGACCCTGTCCTTTCCACTCTTATTGTAAACATGAACAGCCCTCATTGGTAAGAAAGAGGGACAAGGACCAGCAACAGTGGGTGTGACAGGAGGAAAAATACATTTTCTTAAAACAAGCTGTTTTGTTTTTCAAACATATTATAACTAGAATCCATTTTAAAGTTTGCAAAGCATTTTACATATTTCATTTGATCCTCACAACAAGTCTATCAGGTAAGCTCGATCTTTATCCCCATTTTAATAAGTAAGCTGAAGTCAACTGAGTAAGCTGAAGCTGAGGTTAAGTGACTTGTCCAGGGCCATACAGCTAGTAAATATCCAAGGCAGAATTTGAACTCAAGTCCAGCTCTATCCACTGTACTATTTAGCTACTTCTGAAATAAGAACCTGTCAAAGTTAGGGTCCTAATAGTCTTAACTTAAAAGACAGAAATGAAGTTTTACTCAGAGAAACACAGGTGGGACAATTTCTCAGGAGTTAATTATAATAATAGCTAATCCTTACATAGTGCTTATTATGTGCCAGGGTCTCTACTAAAAGCTTTACAATTATTTCATTTAATTCTCACAACCCTGAAAGGCAGGTACTCAAGTTCAAATACAGGCCTAGCGCTCTGTGCCCTACGGTGTCCCTTAAGTTGTTCATCTTATTCTTCTGCCTGGTCAGGTCCCCAGATTTCAGTGTTAATTTCATAAAATATTCTATTAAGAGATGGAGCTCAAAGAAGCAGCTTTTTGCCCATCCATCAGGGACAGACCCAAAAGATAACTTTAATTGGCAATCACCCCAAACAGAGGCTTTACACAGTTTATCTGTTACTAAGTATGAGTGTCTGAGGCTGAATTTGAACTGAGGTCCTCCTGACTCCAGGGCTAGTGCTCTATTCACTGCACCACCTACCAGCCCCTGAAAAGTGAATGTATATTGAAGCCTGTCATTTAGATAAAATCATTACCATTATTTTTTCTTGCTTTTTTTTTTTGAAGGGCAATTGGGTTTAAGTGACTTGCCCAAGGTCACATGGCTACTGTTTGTGTTAAGTGTCTGGGGCTGGATTTGAACTTAGGTCCTCCTGACTCCAGGGCCAGTGCTCTATTCACTATGCCACCTAACCACCCCAATCATTAGCATTATTAAAAACAAACAAACAAACAAAAACTAATTGGGCATCTCTCTGAATTTCTTATTGTTTCAATGTTATGTCTTCTATCAGCCAGAAGAGATGGCTATCTCTTAATGAAGCATAAGCAGACCCTTTAAAGATTTTTCTCCTTGGGGTCTACAGTTAAACAATATGTCACAGAATCTATTTAATCCCACATCTGTCCAAATGTGCATCTAACATACAGTGGAAAGAGGGCAAAACTTGGGAGTCAGAGGAGCTGAATTCAAATTCTTTTTTTTTCCTTTTTTGCTTTTTGGAGGGGGGAAGGTAGGGCAAGTGGGGTTAAGTGACTTGCCCAAGGTCACACGGCTAGTTTTGTGTTAAGTGTCTGAAGCTGAGTTTGAACCCAGGTCCTCCTCAGTGATCATTTAGTTCAATCCTTCATTTTATAGGTGAGGAAGCCAAAGAAGTTAAGTAGCCTTGCTAGAGGTCATAACAACACTCTTCCAAAGACTGTCACTTTCCAGGCTTCTTATAATTTTGTTCCTCTATCCACATCCTATGATTCAATGACACTGGTTTCCTTGATGTTCCTCACATTCCATCTCCCAACTTTAGTCATTTTTTAACTGGATGTTCCCATGCCTGGAATGTTTTTCTTCTTCATCTCTGCCTACTTGTTTGAATCACAGTTAGATCCCACCTTCTGCAAGAAGTCTTTCCCTGTCCCCCTTAATACTAATGCCTAGTGCCTGATATTACCCCCAAATTCATGTACAGGTCTTAAGACATCACCGTCATAATGACATTTGTCTTCTTCAAAAATGAGAGACAAACAACAACAACCTCCAAATTATCGTGCAAATATCTTGTTTGTACATGGCTGGCACATTTCTTTCACCTGTTAGATTGTGAGCTCCTTGAAGACAGAGATTGTTTTTATCTTTCTAGTCTACCTAACACTTAGTAAGTGCTTAATAAAAGCTTGTTGAACTTGACTAGATTACATAGTTACCAAAGAAAATTCTAAGTTACCTAAGAGAGATGTATGGAAGGTAGAAGTACGCTACAGTATGTCACCAATCCAAGAAAATCCTAAAGAATGTCATGTGTGACTGGCAAAGGACATGCGCCAATCAAGTAGTTAGAGTGAGGGATGATGGATGGATAGTCTGTGCACATAATTGGTAATTATCTAATGTGAAGAGACCTAGAGGAAGGCTCCCAGAATGTGGGGTAGAAAATTTATGGGGAAATATGGATAAGCATCTTATGGGATGACAATTTATGGTCAAGTTGCAACTAGAATTCCCACATATATGAGATTATGGAAATACTGATGCACCTCTAACAGCAATTAAACAGTTAAGATCCCTTAAATTTCTGTCATTTATATCATACTCCTTTTTTCAATATTATACACTTTTAATAAGTTGAATTATAGAACATTTATCTAGCATTTCCTGTAACTTTCACCCACTTTTCAGAAATATTTGATAAATTCACAGAGTTGGCTCCCATGAAATTAGCCCTATTGCAGCTACATAGTGGTTCATGAACCACTTCATAGTTTTCCTACAGTCGTGCCAAACACGAAGACCCTATAATAAAATATTACTAAATGTTTAACATCTTTAAAGATCCCTCTGGCACTAAGTAGTTGGCATTGGGAAAGTTTCTTCAACTCTGGGCCTCAGTGTCCCCTTCTATAAAATGAAGGAGTTGAATTAGAGTATCTCTGAAGTCTTCCAGTATCAACAGTCTATGATTCTATGATTTCTGATGCTTAGGCTAACACTGAACAGTAAGAAAATTTCCTTTCCAGAGGACTGGTTGCTTGGCAATGAAGACATTTATAATGACCTAGGTACCTAATTCAACTTCAACAATTGCTTTGTTCTTAATATTGATCTTAAAGAACAAAAAGCAATTGCCTAATTCTTTTGTTTGCCTTCATCTTACCCTTTCCTAAGATTTACAAAAATTTCAGCCCAAATCTCTACTCTTAGTCTCATCCCACCCCAAAAAAACCCCAAGCCATTGTAAGAAGAATTTTACTGTGGGAGTTTGATTGAGGTCATTCAGGCACACTGAATAGGAATTGCTTCACCCCTTACTGAGAAATATTTCAGTATTTGTAAAAATATGTCTAATATCTTAAGGGAGTGGATAAACTATTTCTTTTCTTTTCTTCCTCCATTACAAGGCCATTACCACAATTAAATACTGTACCACAAACATTTCTCTGAAACTCAAGTGAAAACTTTTAGGGATTTTTGTCACAGGAAAATAATAAATATTAGGTCTTCTCCAAATATTAAAAACCAAAAAGGCAGAGAGAAAAGTTCAAAAAATTCAAAGTGTAGTCACATTAACTCTTTGGGTGGGTAGTTGGTTGTAGTCCTTTGCTCTGGAAGAAAACCAAAATGACATTAGCATGCTGGGATCAAAGTACAGTGTGTCCAACTAATCAGATCACTATGAGCTCGTCAGGTTCTACCACAGGTCAGGCACAAATAGTTCATATTAGTTTTGGTAACCTTTCTACTATTTCTATTAAGATGATAAATGACTGAGCCTTTGTGGATAAGCTGGCTACATTTACATAATCATTTTATTTAATACTTAGATGACAATCACTTTAAGACCAAAGCTCTACTTTCAAGAAAGGTAGATGACTTACTCCTGTATCTTCCAATTAGCCTAGATGTTTAACTTAAGATAAACCAAAGCTAAATGTTTTTCAAAAAATGATAGGAAGAAATTAATGTTATCTGTAGTCATTTGAAAAAATGCTCTAAATCACTATTAATTAGAGAAAAGCAAATCAAAACAACTTTGAGGTACCACATCACACTTATCAGACTGTCTAACATGACAAAACAGGAAAATGATCAATGTTGGAGAAGATATGGGAAAATTGGAACACTAATGCATTGTTGGTGGAGGTGTGAACTGAGCCAGTCATTCTGGAGAGCAATTTGGAACTATGCCCAAAAGGCTATAAAAATGTGCATACCCTTTGACCCAGGAATACCACTTCTAGGTCTGTATTCTGAAGAGATCATAAAAATGGGAAAAGGACCCATGGCAAAGAACTGGAAATTGAGGGGATGCCCATCAACTGGAAATGACTGAAGAAGTTGTGGTAAATGAATGTAATGGAATAAGAAATGATGAGCAGGTGAACTTCAGAAAAACATGAAAAGACTTAAATGAATTGATACTAATGAAATAAGCAGAACCAGAAGAACTCTGTACACAGTAACAGCCCCATTGTTCGATGACTAACTTTGCTAGATTTAGCTCTTCTCAGCAATGCAAGAATCTAAAGACAACTCCAGAAGACTCATGATGGAAAATGTTATCCACATCAATGCAGATGGGACCATACTATTTACTCTTTTTCTGTTGTTTTGTTTCTTCTTTCTCATGTTCATCCCATTGGTTCTAATTCTTCTCTACAACATGACTAAGGTGAAAATATGTTTAGTAAGAATATATATGTAGAGCCTATATCAGATTGCATGCTGTCTTGGGGAGAGGAGAGGGAAGAGACAGGGAAAAAATTTAAAACTCAAAATCTTAAGGAAGTGAATGCTGAAAAATAAAAATAAATATTTAAAAATTATAAAAGATTAAAAGTTAACTTAACTTTTGTACTTTATTAGGAGAAACATAGAGACCATTGTGATTAGCCATCTTCTAAATGGATAACTTGGAAAAAAATGACTGCATTTGTCTTCTGGGGTGGGAAAGAGCACAGACATTCATCCATCTCTAGTTGCTTAATTTTGGGGGGATTCAAAAGATACATTTTTAGTTGATTCTATAAGACTTCTTCCCATGGATCCAGGATATTGATGTAGTGTACTTTGCAGGGATGCACACATTGATAATGAGGTTGATGCATGCATTGTCAGAGCTAGCTCAGTGTTTGAGAGGCTCTGAAGGAAAGTATGGGAGAGAAAAGGTATTAGGCTGACTATCAAACTGACTATCACAGCTCTACAGAGCTGTGCTGACCTCATTTTTGTATGCCTGTGAAACCTAAACAGTATACCAGTGCCATCCCAAGAAACTGAATCGCTTCCATATTTGAACTGTTTTAGGAAGATTCTGAAGATCACCTGGCAGGACACTGAGGTCCTTTCTCTAATTAAACTGCCAGTCATTCAAACTGCTTCAGAGAGTGTAGCTCCAATGGGCTGTCTGTGCTGTTTGAATGTAAAACTTAGGCTTACCAAAAAGACTATTTTATGGATGACTCCAACAGGGCAAGCACTCACATGGTGGTCAGAAGAAGTGATACAAGGGCACTCTCAAGGTCTCTATTAAGAACTTTGGAATTGATTGTGCCATGAGAGACACTGGCACAGGACTGCTCAGCATGGTGCCCACCTCAAAGAAGGTGCTGTGCTCTATAAGGAAAGCAGAATTAAAACAGCTCCAAGAAAATGCAGGATGCACAAATTTTGAGAATCTACTCCAAATGTTCACATGGACTGTTTGTTTCCAACCTGTGGTAGAGCATTCCAAGTTTACATTGGTCTGATCAGCTATTGTTGGACACACTGAAACTTGACCCTTGCATACTGATGGACGACAACCAATCAACCAATACTGATTATTAAAAATTGCAACCAGTCTCTGTTTTTGCTATCCTTGTCCATATCTTTCCATAAGTCCCCCTTCTGATTTAACAGTTCAAAGAGACTAATTCAGAACCTAGCCCATCACCTTTTATCCCTCTCCAGAAATACATAACCAGTCCACAGATTTTTCAGCTCATGTTTCCAGTGATGCATTTTAGAGCACTCTTCAAGAGCAAGTTGTCAATGATTCTTAAGCTTTAGGTCTTCTTTCCATTGTCCTTTGGGTCACCTAGCCCTATTCTGTTCTGAGCAAAGTTCAAATTCTGCTGCCTGGCAACCAAGGCCCTTTACAAATGACTGCCACCTTACATCTCCAGATGTAATTTGGTACCTTTGCTCATGTTTATCAAAGGAGCCCAGATCTAGAACTAGTAGGAACATCAGAGTCACCTAGTCTAATACCTTCATTTACAGATGAGAAAACTGAAGCTCAAGGAAGTGAAGAGACTTGCCCAAGGTCACATGGTATTGTGTATGAGATGGGATTTGAATTCAAGTTTTCTGACTCCAGAGTGGATGTTCTTACTTGACGTTCTCTCTGCCTATGCCTGGGACAGTTTTTCTTCCTATTAAAATCCAAACTACTTACTATCTGTCCTTTAAAGTCCAAATACAATATCACCTCTTCCCAAAAGTCTCCTCTGCCCCTCACCTAAAAAATCCTCCAAAACCATGGATGGATTGTGACATGTATCACTGGACGGAGATCATGGATGATGAGATCTTATATCCATTAGGGTCATCATGAAATGTTATGTATTATGTTATAACTATTGATGTTGTCATTCACATTCAAATCAGAATACTAGCTTTTGACACTTTTGATTGCTCTCTCCTCCTTGTAACTCTCTTCCCTCTAAGTTTTCAGGACACTATACTCTTCCTGGTTCTCTTTCTACCTATGAGACTGTAAAGCCAATCACAAGTAGCTTTCTAGAGGACTGCTGCTGTGAATAACTTTAAGATTCTGATGGCATAGTATAGTGAATTCTCTATTTATTCAACAATAAACTAAAGTAAACAATTCACAACAATATAACATAACTTATTACTAAGGTGGCCACATGGTATTAAACAAAACAAATCATTCAGTAAATCACAGTCTCATCAATCAGTATAAAGTACCCAAGTCAAAGTCTCCTCTCATCTTGAATCCAGGCTGGCTTCCAATCATCCTTAAGCCAACTATCCTTAAGGGGCAATCAATCCTTAAGAGGTGGAAAGTACAAAGACCATCCACCCTAGATCACAGTAAGTTACAATGTCATCAGTCAGCACCGAGTACCCAAGAAAGGTACCTTCATCATCTCCAGGCTGACTTCAAAACTCCATGGCTCCTCTTCCACCCTCCCAGTTCTTGCCTGGATTCACTTGACTGTTGCCTGGATTCACAGGTAGGCAGCTCACCTCATAGGGACTGCTCTACCCCAAGCTCTTTGTAGTTTCTATTTCTAGGAAAATGAAGCTTAACAGGGCTACCACAATATTTACACACATCGCCGGCATTATCATCTCAATTCACTTTCTGACAAAGTAACACAAACCAACAGAGAAAACTTCTGTCTGAGAAATCAAACACAAATCAGCAGTAAAGTTGGACTTCTTTCTAAAAACAACAGATAATGCTTTTGTTTGACAAACCAACAGAGTGCTACAGAGTGCCAAAATCACAAACTCTCAGTTCTGCTTGGTCCCAGTGTGTGCTCAAGCTTTTATCTGCTCTGCTCCTTCCTGTTATTTACACACATCGCCGTTGTGCGTAAGACACGCCCTTCTTGTGTGTTTCCTGTTCTTCTCTTTTAGCAAGTTCTTCCCACTGTGGGCTCCATGTGATGATGTTAGGCCTATTAAGGGCAGGGAAGGTCTCCAAACTCCCTTAGGTCTATTAAGGCCAACACAACGTATCCTGTTTCCAACAAAGACTTGATATAATCACAGGGGGCTCAAGGGCACTTGAATAGCTGAAACAAGGAGCTAAGTACTACTTTACTTGCCATTATAATAATTGAAACAAGGAGCAAAGTACTACTTTGCTTGACATCACACAGACCTCTTCTTCTTAATCTCTTCTTCTGGATCTTCATCCAGATCACAGGTCTGCACAACCTGTGGCTGTGGGCCAAGCCACCCATGGGTCTCTTGTGGCCCAAGAAAGGATTTGGGGTGCCTGAAATCCTCTGGTGGGTCACAGTTTGTGCAGGCCTACTCGAACTGTAAGAACTCCTCGGGGTTCTGACATGGGCCCTCTATTGATTTCACTTGATGACTTCATCAGTTCCCATGAATTTAATTATAATTTTTATGTTGATGACAATCACATCTATCTGTCCTATCCCAAGCTCTCTATTGACCTCCAATCTCAAATCCCCAACTGTCTTTCAGACATCTCAAACTCAATGTCCAGTAGACATCTTAAGCTCAACATGCCCAAAACTGAATTCATGATCTTTCCTCTTAAATTCTGCCTCTCCAATCTTCCCTATTACTGTCAAGAGCAACACCTTCCTCTCTGTCCTTCAGGTTCAACCTATAAGTCCAACCATATGACCCCTTCTCAATAAACTTCAATGGCTCCTTATTGTCTTCAGAAATCAAATACAGAATATCTTCCATCTAGCATTCAGAGGCCTTCATAACCTAGTTCCCCCCTATTTTTCCAGTCTTCTTACATCTGATTCTGTCTTTGAACCAGCAACATAAACCTTGCTGCTATTCCTTGAACAAGATACTGCTGGTATTTTCTCTGGCCATCCACCATGCCTGGAATGGTCTGCCCCCTTATCTTTACCTCCTAGCTTCCCTGGTTTAGTTCATGTCCCAACTAAGATCGCATCTTCTATAGGAAGTCTTTCCCAACTCCTCTTAATTCTAGTGCCTTTAAAAAAAATTCCTATGTTTCCTATGTATTGCTTGTTTATACATATTTGTTTGCTTATTGTCTCCCTCACTATATTGTGAACTCCTCGAGTGCAGGAACTGCTTTTAGCCTCTTTCTGTATCCCAAGCTCTTAGGACAGTACCTGGCACATAATAGGTGCTTAATAAATATTATTCCCCTACTAGTCAGTTAGCATCTCGAATGCAGGAACTGTGTCTTGTCTAAACTTTGTATTTTCCATAAGTACTTAGCACATTTAAAAGCTAAGAAATCTAGCACTTTTCTTCCCTGAGTTCCAGTTTCACCTCAACAACTGCCTCCTGGACATATCAACTTGACTGTCCCATATACATATCAAACTTAACACATACAAACCTCAACTCAATGTCTTTTACCCCCTAAACCCATCCCCCTTCTTAATTTTGTAAGAATCTTCCTAATTTCTCTGTTTTTTTTTAAAATTTATTTATTTTTATTTTTATTTTTTTTGCTTTTTGGAGGGCAATTAGGGTTAAGTAACTTGCCCAAGGTCACCCGGCTAGGTTTTGTTTGTGAGTGCATTAAGTGTCTGAGGTCGGATCCGAACTCAGGTCCTTCTGACTCCAGGGCCGACACTCTACTCACTGCGCCACCTAGCCGCCCTGGATGTTTTGTTTTGTTTTTTGGAGGTAATTGGGATTAAGTAACTTGGCCCAGAGTCACACAGCTAGTAAGTATCTGAGGTTGGATTTGAACTCAGGTCCTCCTGACTACAGGGCTGGTGTAATTTCTCTACTTATGTGAAAGAGCAGCACAATCTTTCCAGTTAGCCAGATTCATAACTTGGGAATTATCTTTAATTTCCCCCTCTCCATCATCTTCCATATTCAACTAGACTCCATGAGTCATCAACTTTACCTTTAAAGCATCTCTCACAAATGTCTATTCACACCACATTCAGGCCTTCATTGGAAGGCCTATTACAACAGCCTCCTCATTGATCTGTCTCCCTTTCCAATCCATCCTTTGGATAGCTGCCAAAGTAGATTTTTCTAAATCATGAATCTGATCATGATACTCCCCTGGCTCAACAAACTCTGGTCTCTCTCTGTTGCCTTGAGGATAATATACAAATTCTTGTTTAGCTTTGAAAACCTTCATCATCCTTCTCCACCAACCTATCTTTCCAAATCGAGTATACATTATTCCCATTCATACATGTCAGGCCTACTTTCTATTCCTTGTACCTTACATTCTATCTTCAGCCTCCCTGACTTGGTACAGTTTGTCCACCAAGCCTGGAATGCTCTCCATATTTACAAAGACATTTTAGAGGCCTTTATCTCAGTTGTTAGTATCCCCCCCCCACCTCCCCACCACAAACTTACTTTGTATATATTTGTTTTTATTTATCCATGCCTATGAGAGACAGCTCTTTGATCTCACATTCCGGACTAATCTATTTTTACCTTCTTAGCAGTAAATGGTTAATAAAATGCTTATTTGTGGGAAGTTGGAACTTGCTTCAATATCAATTCAATTACACTTGAAAGGGTATATACTGAACTTCTCTTAAATATGTGCAACTTTTTGCTAAGTGCCTTGAGAATGCAGAAATATAAGGCCCATTCCCTGTCTTTAAGGGGTTTCCAATTTGAGAACACATAACAAAGACAAGTCAGGATAGTCCCAAAGAAGTATTCAAGGGAAGGTAATACACAGTCAGTGTTATGGGAGTGGGAAAGCTGAGAGATAAATCTGTACTATATGGTCAGGAGGGCTTAGATATAGGATCTGGGAGGAGGAAGAACTTGACTTGAGGACTTAGTCAACTGTAGCTAAGCAGAAAAGACGGAGTTAGCCATTTATTCCCAGCAGGACCTGGGGCAAATCTTTAAATATCTCTGGGACCCAGTTTCCAGCCTTACAAAACATTACAAGTTGGAAGCACTGCATAAATCAAGTTCAGGGTTGGGAATCCAGAAACAATTTAATTATTTAAAAATATTTCATAGGAGGCTACTAGCTAAGATGGTGGAGTAAAAATAGGAACTTACTGAGCTCATCCCTCAATTACCTCCAACACCTGTAAAAAATGACAAATAAATTTTAGAGCTACAGAACCCACAAAATGACAGAGTGAAACAAATCTCCTGCTGAAGGCAGGCTGGCAGACTGACAGGAAGGGTCTATTGCATTGGGCTGGGAGTGGAGCACAGTCCTGCTTGGGTTGCACTGGCACACACCAACTGGAGTAGACCTCAGGGGACTGAATCACTGGCAACTGTGGCAGTTTCCAGATTTCTCAACCCATAAACACCAAAGAGAAAGTAATAGGTCAGTGGGGAAACTCTGTTGGACCTGGGTGACCAAAGAGCATGGTCAGACCCTTGCCCCTGGGGCAGGAGGGCCTGGCAGCTGCAGTAGTGGCTGCTTCCATAGCTCAAGGCCCATAGATGGTGAGGGGACCAAAAGACTGATCAGAGGGCAATTGCTGGAATCTCTGCTGGAGCTGAGTTTGGATTCTCTTGCCTTGCCCTGCTTGGATCTGGGATGCAGTCTTGGGTGGCAGTCCTGGGGTGAGGAGTGCTGGTGTGGCAGAGCTTGTGGTGACAGTGGAGAAGGCATCCTCCTCACAGTTCTGAGGCAGGTGCCTAGAAGAAGCTCTGACAACAGCTGGGAAGAACCCCAGAAATTTGGGACACATAACTCTCCATTCTTGAAGCAGAGCTCTATTGTGGCGAAGAGCTCAAAAATCAAGTAATTGGTTGGGAAAATGAGCAAACAGAAGAAGAGAAATCAAACTATACAATTGTTCTTTGATGACAAATAAGATTAAAAACATAGGACCAGAAGAAGACAATAAAATAAAAACTCCTGTATCAAAAGCCTCCAAGAAAAATATGAATTGTTTACAGGTCATGAAGGATCTTGAAAATCAAGAGAAGAAGCGGAAAAATTGGGAAGAGAAATGAGAGTGATACAAGAAAATCATGAAAAACTAGTCAATAACTTTTGCTAAAGAAAACTCCCAAAAATACTGAAGAAAATAACACCTTAAAAAATAGGGGTTAACTCAAATGGCAAAAGAGGTCCAAAAAGCCAATGAGAAGAATGCTATAAAAAGAAGAGTTGGACAGATGGAAACAGAAGTTCAAAAGCTCATTGAAGGAAATAATTCCTTCAAAATTAGATTGGAGCAAATGGAAGCTAATGACTTTATGAGAAACCAAGCTATTACACAACAGATCCAAAAGAATGAAAAAATAGAAGGCAATGTGAAATATATCATTGGAAAAACCACTGACCTGGAAAATAGATCCAGGAGAGATCATCTAAAAATTATTAGACAACTTGAAAGCCATGATCAATAAAAGAGCCTAGACACCATCTTGCAAGAAATTATCAGGGAAAATTGTCCTGATATTCTAGAACCAGATGGTAAAATAGAAATTGAAAGAATTCACGGATCACTTCTTGAAAAAGATCCCCAAAAGAAAACTCCTAGAAATATTATAACCAAATTCCAGAGTTTCCAGGTTAAGGAGAAAATATTACAAGCAAACAGGAAGAAACCACCTGAGTATTTTTTAAACCCCAAAGACTCATTTAATCTCAAATGTAAAAGTGCCCTGAGAAGGTAAAGAGGAGGCAAGAAAGATTCTCTGCTAGGATCCAGGGTGGCAGAGAAAAGAGAAGAAAGTTCCTCTAACAGAGGCAATTTCCGTAAGTATCTGAACTCAGTCAAATAAATACTGAGATATCAGCTTGGAGGTATAGATAAGAATGCTTTTAATTAGTATATCAAAGTATCAGCCTGAGGGATACTGGGTGGTCTCGAATACTTTCTTCACACAAACCTCTAAGATAGTACAAAAATGACCAAAATGCTCATGGTCACAGAGCTAAGTATCATAATCAGATTCATGATTTAGGAAAATCTACTTTGGCAGTTATCCAAAGGATGGATTGGAAAGGGAGACAGAGAGTTCAGTTCCCTTCCTTCCTTCATGTCTGTACATATACCATCTTTTATTAGAAAGAGAAAGATATTTGTTATATAAGAAGATGCTTTCACATATAAATTTGTAAAGGATATTCAATGCATAGAGTTTCAAATTTACACCAGATAGAGTTCCAAAAAATAATTCATAACTACAAAAGGGAGGCAGTCTATGGAAAACTGAAGAGGAGTTTGTGATCGTAATTTGATGACTATTTCACAATGAATTTGATAACTATTTTAAACACAAGGTACTTTAATGGAATTATAAATTAAAGAGGAAGCACCAGGAGGCAGGAGAGAAGGATAAAAAGAGACGTAGGGATGCAACTGTTGAATGTGGAATGTTAGAGACAAATTTTGCATACTTTGCGATTTTATGGAGGGCCTTAGGGATCAAGCGTACTGTGCTGTCTCTGGTGATCTGTTGTTGTGGGTATAGTATGTAAAAGAGATTACTGTGTTCATTTTCCCATTCCAATCCTAAATCTATGACTGCCTTGGGGACATTTCCCCCTCTCAAACACTGTCTATAACAGAACTCATTGTCTTTATTCTTCCCCTCCTTCTCTACCTTCATAACTTTGCTATGCCTGTTGGAGGGTACTCCATTCTTCCATTTCCCCAGATCTGTAATATAGGAGTCATCCTTAACACTTCCCTCCCACACCATCCCCTATATTCAATCACTCGCCAAACCTTGTCAAATCTACCTCCGAAGTGTCTCTCCCAATTGTTCTCTTCTCTCTGCTCACACTGTAACCCGCTCTATTTCAGACCCTCTGGATCACCCATGGGATCTCCGTCTTCCTTCTCCTCACAGCTTCCAAAGTGATATTTTCAAAACAACATCTGACAGAGTCACACATCTTACCGAGAAGTTTCAGTGGCTCCCTATGGCCTGTAGTATAAATTCCTCTATTTAGCAACAAAAGTTTCCAGGTGAATTTTACATCACTATTTACACACTCTATATTCTGGCCAAACTTGACAGCTTGCTCTTCTCTGTAAGTAACTTAAGGTTCTGTCCCCCATGGTAGGAATATTCTCCTTCCTCCTTTCCACCTCCCTTAAGGACTCTGCTCAAATGCCAGCTGCTACAATATATAGACTTTCTTGATTCCATCAATTTTAAGTGTCCACTTTACCCCTCTGAAATTATTTTGTATACATCCTGTAATTACTTATCTGTGAACATGGGTTATTCCCTACACTAGAAGGAACACTCCTCAGGGGCAGAGGCTTTCTTTTGTATTTGTGTTCCCAGTGCTTTATACATAGTAGATGCTTAAGAAATGTTTGATGTAGAAAAATCCTAAATGTTGGAGAAGATGTGGGAAAATTGGAACACTAATGAATTGTTGGTGGAGTTGTGAACTGAGACAGCCATTCTGGCGAGTAATTTGGAACTATGCCAAAAGGGCTATAAACAAGGGCATACCATTTGACCCAGCAATATCACTCCTAGGTCTGTATCCTAAAGACATAAAAGAAAAAAACAAAACAGGAAAAGGACATATGTACAAAAATATTCATAGCAACTCTTTTTGTGGTGGCAAACAACTGGAAATTGAGAGGTTACCCATCAACTGGGGAATGGCTGAACAAGTTGTGGTATATGAATGCAACGGAATACTATTGTGCTATAAAAAATGATGAGCCCGTGAACTTCAGAAAAACCTGGAAAGACTTAGATGAACTGATGCTGAGTGAAGTGAGCAGGAGAACAACATACACAGTAAAAGCCACATTGTGTGATGACTGTCTTTGAAAGGCTTAGTTCTTCTCAGCAATGCGAGGATCTAAGACAGCTCCAAAAGACTCATGATGAAAAATGCCATCCACATCCAGAAAAAGAACTTTGGCATCTGAGAGAAGATAGAAGGATACGATTTGCTCTTTTTTATTTTGTTTTGTTTTGTTTCTTTTTTTGCTTTTTGGAGGGGGGAAGGCAGGGCAATTGAGCTTAAATGACTTGCCCAAGGTCACACAGTTAGTAAGTGTGAAGTGTCTGAGGCTGTATTTGAACTCAGGTCCTCCTGACTCCAGAGCCGGTGCTCTATTCACTGTGTCACCTAATCACCCCTGTTTTGTTTCTTTTTTTCCGGTGGTCCCTCTCCCTGTTTCTAATTCTTCTTTACATCATGATTAATGTGAAAACATGTTTAATATGAATATATATGTAGAGTCTATATCAGATTGCATGCTGTCTTGGGGAGGTTGGAGGGAAGAGAGGAGAAAATTTAAAAACTCAAAATCTTATGGAAGTGAATGCTGAAAACTAAAAATAAGTAAATATATTTTTAAAAAGAAATGCTTGTTGATGAATTTGACAAATATTTAATGCTACCCAAAATGTACGTGTGGTGAGATAGGGGCAGGATGGGATAGTGAAGAAGAGAGCAGAGTATACACCGATACACACAAAGCAGAATGGGAAAGTGAAATCAGAAAGGTGTGAACAAAGTCCTAAGGGATATTGGGAGAGAAAGAAAAAATTCCCACTTGAGCGGTCAAGGAAGGCTTCATGGAGGACAGAACAATAAGGGGAGAAACTGGTCAGTGTTTTGGAACTGGAGAAGAGGAGAAGCAGTTTTAAACTTTGAGCAGCAAAAAGATATGAAGATGGAGAAGGACAGGAAGTGTTTGGGGAACAAGTAAATCCAGTTTGGCTGAGGCAGAGGACATGTGAATTCAGGTAGTGAGAGGTGAGATTGCAAAAATAAGCTAAAGTTAAGTTTTGGAGGGTCTTGAATGCCACCACATCTACTAAATGTAAACTTTATTCTGCTGGTGATGGGGAGCCACTGAAGGTTTTTAAGTGGTATCTGTAGTCAGATCTATGCTTTGAGAAAACTAATTGGTAATTCATGAGTAGGATGGATTGAACTGGAGAAAAGCCTCCAAGAGATGGGCTAAGAGATATTACAAATAACCTAGCAAGAAGTAATGAGGACGACCTGAGGTGGTAATAGTGAAGATGGAGAGAATGGGATGGAAGGGAAAGATACTGATAAGGTGGTAAGGTTAGGATGCAATGACTAGATATGTGTATGGGGACAAGGGAAGGTGAGGTAACCCACAAAAAATGGAAAAGAATTACAATAGATGCTGACATTTTAAACGTAGAAAAATAGGGGTGCCATTAACAGAAACAGGAAAGTCAGAAAGAAGAGGAGTTTTTGTTTGTTTAATTTTTTGTTTATTTTTAACATGAGGAAAGTATGTTAAGATCAATTTCATTCAGAGTGAGTTTGAAGTACTGAAAGGATATGCCAAAGCAAGTAGGTAGAAATGTGGATGTGGAATTTGGGGCAGAGGTAGGTAAAAACTTAAGATATAAATTTGAGAGAAATCTGTATGGACAAAGGTCTTGAAGGGAGAATATAGTTACAAGAGTTAGAGCTGGAAGGAACCTCCAAGATCATCTATCCCAATCTCTATACTTCATGGATGAAGAATCTGAAATCCAAAGAGAGAGTTAAGTGTGGAGTAAGGCCAACAGACCTAGCAAATGTCAGAGCCAGTATTCAAACCCAGGTTCTTTGATCCCAAATTCAGGGTTATTTCCATTATGCCACACTATCTTTCTTAAGTAATAAGGGCTAAGTGCAGACCTTGGTGAAATGATAGCATATCTAGGGAAAAAGAGAAGGAAATAGTAGAGATTAGCCAGAAAAGGAACTTTTAGAAAGGTAGTTGTCCTAGAAACCAAGAGTGCAAAGTTTCCAGAAGAGAACCAAGAAGTTTAAATGGAGGAGAGACATGGAAGTTCGAGTAGAGTGAGGGAGTATGAAAGAGTGGATGGAGCATTGGGATTGAACTCAGGAGGATCTAAATTCAAACCTCATTTCAGTAGGTTGACCCTTAACTTTCTCAGACCTCAGTTTTTTTCAAATATAGAATGAAAGGGGTGAACTCAATAACCTTTACAACTCTAAACATATGAGCCTATGAAAAGGCCAATTAATTTGATAATTAAGAATGTTATTGAGAGACTTTAAGAGAGCACTTTCAGTACCATATAAATATAAGCAGGTTGGTTATTTAACATATAAACTGAATCATTCATATGACATGTATAGTGTGACATAAATGCCTATAAAGCAGGACATCTGCTTTTGCAGAAATATGTACTTTTAACCACTAAAGCTACAACCATTGGCAGGAGACTGAAAATAGGGGAGCAGATACTGGTGCCTCAGAATAACAGGGGAAAGAATCTATTAAAGACAAAAGAATCCTCTTCACTTGCCTGTTCATTCAACAAACTTCATTCGAGTACCTGCTTACAATGTACAAAAATACTATGATACTAAGACAAAGTCTCTACCCAATGATAAGAAATTTAGACATATCAGATACAAACCAGTCTAGGTTAAATAGTTTATGAATGGTATTGATAATAAGTAGTATGGAGTTCAAAGGTATACCCCCTTCCAGTTGGGCTGAACAAAGAAAATTTAGTAGAGGAAGGAGGATCTAAACTGGGTCTAGATATGTAAGAGACTGGGGTAGGGAAAAGGGTTCTCTGAGAGGGGAAATGCAGGAAACAAGACTCTAGGAAAATGAGATTAAAAAGAGAGGAATTAAATGGATAATCCATTTGAATCATAGATTAAGAGTTGAAAGGGATCTCTGAGGTCCTCTAGCCCACTTCGCTAAATTGCAGATGAGGATTTAAATCCCTGAGAGACTGACTTGACCAACAAGTTAATTTTAACTTCTGAGAATGGAGATAGACCTAGTACCTTAAGAATTCAGACAAGCATTTTCTTTCCTCAGGGTTTGAGGGTAGCAATAAAAATTATAGCTCTGGCTTGGGCTGTTAAAATAATAAACAAGAAAGAGCTAAAAAGAGACAGAGTTTTCAGATGACTCCCTCAACTGGAATAAGACCCTAGTTCTGGGAAGCAAATAGAGTCCAGAACAGAGAACATGTCTCTAAAAGGGTCCTCTTTTTAAAAGTTGACCTCTATAAATATGGTGTATACTTGCCAATCCTAATATACTTTGGACCCTAAGATTCTTCATACTGTAGGGAAGTGATTTCTTGAACTCTAAATGGTTGGCCGAGTGTGAGGTTTCTGAACACTGTGAAGAAACTGAGGCAGGGGGCTATATCTCTCTCTCTATCTATCTATATAAGGACAAGGTCTAAAGAGGAGACTTCCATTTAATCCTTCATGTAGTGGCAGCTGCCAGGACAACACAACCTCATTGGAAAACCTTTTTGGAGTGTCCTTTGGTTAAGTTTATTAGTTAAGTTAGTTTATTGGTTAAGTTTATTAGTCAGTTTTAAATTATGAAGTGGTTTTTTTTTTAATTCACAATTAACTCAATGTCTCTTATTTTTAATTTGAAGGCTTATTAAACTAGAAAAACTAACAACCATCTGTGCCAGCGAGAATTTTCTGACAACTTTGGGGAGCTGTTATCAGAATTCCTAAAACCAAATTATTTTGAATTTTCCCTTGGGCTACCCTCTGTTAAAGAGATTATTTATTTCCTTCTGAAAAGTGTATAGTCATGCACCCAAAGTCCCATTCACTGACCCTACTAATCTGGAGAGAACTAAAAGAGTTGGAAACTGGTGCTATTTGCATAATTTTTGAATTTCAAAAATCACAAGCCTTAAAGAACACTAAATATACTTGCATGGAAGTTGGATCTTAAGCAACCAAGGGACTGCCACAAAGTCCATTTACTCTCTTATCAACTGGATACTGTTGGAATGGGGTTCCTAGAAGAACCTTTTACCAAATTCTGCTCTTGAAGGAAAAGTTAGACCTGTATGTTGGTCTGTTAATGGCACAGAAGCTATTTCTCAGTTTCATAAAACTTAGCTTAACTCTCTGTGCTATGTTAAGCTTTCTTAAATTACCAAATGGCTCCTCAAAAAAAAAAAAAATCCAAAGACACCTGAAGCAAAATAACTAGCTCCTCAGTTACTGGGGTTTTTCCCCCTGGATATGGTATTTACCAAGCAATAGGATAGAAAACGTGTGGCCCTGTATATTTGTCTTATCCCTATTAGCAAAAAGGATGATCAGACCCACAGAAATGTGGAACAATTGTGAGCCTTCTCAAAAGCAATGATTTGTGAAGGGCAGAGAAATCAAGAACCCTGACATTCTCAAAAATCCAGCAGTAAAACTGCAAACTCATCTAGAGGCGCAAGCCTGCTGTATACAGCAGGCATGAAAGAATTGCTGTCAAAGAAGCTACTGAGACTTTGAGAACCTAGATTTTAGGAATTAGAAAATCACAGAAAGACTACCTAATTAGTTCGTACTGGGGAAAAGGTTTGCTTATCTTGCTTAGCTGAAGTCTTAGCCCATAATTCCAGTGGTTTTAAATGACCCTAAGTATTTTCTCTCTTTTTTTTACCCTAAGTATTTCTTTTGATTTGGAGGAGGACCAATGGGGCCACTCAAAGAGAAATCTTCCAATGGGTCAATTACTGCATGAGTAACAATTAAGAAGGTAAGATGATTATAGACTACAATACTCTCTGTTTAAGATAAAGCATCTACTTGTCAGCTTACACCACTTTGCTTAACAATGCCCCTGTGTTTCATGGACAGACAAAAGCCGGAAAATGTCATAAGTAATATAATAAAATAATGTGAGCTACAGATTGGCATAATGAATAGAGAGCTGGCCCTGCAGCCAGTAAGGCCTGTGCTGGAGTTCCACTTCTAACACAAGCTGGCAGTGAGACCCTGGGCAAGTCATTTAACCCCTTAGGGTTCCAGGTCATTCAAAGAACTACAGTTTGAAGAGATGGTTCTTCTGTCCTGGTAGAATTTCCAAAACTAATAAAATCACAGATCCAGACCCAATAGCTATATAAAAATGCACATTTACATATCACTGGCTTTAAAGTAGACGAATGTTTTTCTGAAAACAACCCAGAGAAGTTACTGATAATCAGTGCTATTATGACCTCCCTTTTGAAGATGGGAAAACTGGTGAGCACAGAGGTCAAATGAGAGGCCCAGGTCACACATTTAAAGCAAGGGGGAAAGGCAGGCTTTGGACTCCAAAACTACTTTTGTTTCCACCCTACCAAGCTGCCTCAGTCATTTCATTATACGTTAAACATTACAAGTGAGCTAGATTTCCAGGTGTTGAGTTTACACATAAGAAAAAAGAAAACCCCAAAGTATAGTCTGTCATAACAACCATAACTTCACTCCAGGCAACTTTAAATACATCGACAACTTGGCACTAATAGTAGTTTAAATTCTGCAGTGTGGGCAGATAATGGCAACGAAAAATCTTAACTTTTTTTTTTTTTGCTGGCTTGTTTTCAAAAACTGTAAACTCAATATAGTCTTTTCTGGGGGTACGAGCTTTTAAAAAAATAGGTTCAGGCATCCTCTGTGTTTTTAAATCAGAGAAAGATCTATTTTAAAAGATGAGGTATATTTCCACATTTCACCCTATGAAACAATCCGATGCCAACTTGCCCAAGCTTCATCTTCTAGTAGAAACTTGAGCCTAGCCTTGGTAATGTCATTCCGCACTTCTTACTGACAGCTCAGCTCCTAGTGCTTCTGCAGCATCGTAGATCTAGAGACAGCCCCCCCTCCCCCCCAGCCCTCAGCCGCCTTCCACACACTAAAGCCTCAACGGTCCCCACAGCTTCCCAATGAAGCACCAACCCCTAACACATATTACACCTCTGTTCGAGGCACCGGAGCCAACCAACACACCCCAGGAGTTGCAAGAAATCCAAACTCCCACCGCCCTCTTCTGTCCACTGAAAAGCTGTGTCCTGGAGCGCAGAGGTGAACAACCCCCCTTCTTTCTGAAGGTTAATCATGGTCCATCCAACTGCGGGACCAAGGCTGTCTGCTAGCCCCAGTATTCTAGTCCCGGCGCCTGGCTGCTTCTGGGTCCGGGGTCCCGGGCGGACTGCCCGCTGCCGCGCTCTCCCCAGGCATCCCTCCATTGGCTTCTGCGGCATTCTTCACCCCTTGGAGAAGCTCGCTCACTCGTCACCATGCCCGGTATTCGCTCTAGCGCGCAGCCTCCCCATCCGCTGGGCTGGTCAGCCCAAAGTTAGCTGGCGCAAAACGCCGGGTGCAGCCCCCCACTCTCGCCCGCTAGCTACCCTGCCGGTTCGCAGCCCCAGTGTCTCTAGGTCCCTGCGCCTTGGGTGCTCGCTTGCAGTGGCCGGCTTTCACTCCCCACCCCTCTCCTTCCTCCCCTCGACGGGAGCCCTCGCTAACCTGAATGTTGCCACTCAGGTAGCCAGCGTATGCCACGCGCCATCACCAGCCCGGCGAGACCGGGCTGAGCGCCTCCATCCCTGGCTGGCTCCCTCGCCTGCGCACCCGAGCCCCAGAGCAGTGCTTACAGCGAGCGGCCAGTGTCCAGATCGCCTCCTCGGTGCGCCGCCGCCGCCTCCTCAGGGATGCACGGGCTGCATGCCGCAGGCTGCGGGAGAGCAAGAGCCGCCTACCCACTGGCAGCCAAAAAAAAAAAAAAAAAAAAAACCCCAAAAAACCTGCCTGACTGCTGAGCATGCCCAGTCTGGCTTGCCAGAGCCACGGAGGAGTTGTAGGGAGGTAATTCCATTCTTCCGGATTTTAGCAGCAGCCAGAGGAAGAGTAGCCGGGGGTGGGGTCAAAAGGAGAGAGGTAACCACCCAGTTCCCAGGAGATGAAACCTGCCAGGGGGGTGGGGCGAAGGGAAAAGGAAGAAGAGAAGGAATAAAGTGAGGGAAGTGGGAGAGAGGAATCTGCTGGGGGAGCCGCAAGCAGGGAAGGAGGTTGGTAGTCAGTGGGCAAGGAGAAAAATATCTGCAGCCAGAAGTTGTTCCCAAACAGGTTGGAAGTTTCTAGAAAGTAGGACTCCAGCCTCTTAAAATGCATGCTTTATTATATCAAGTTTATTTTAAGTCTTGATTAATATCAGCAATAACATAGGTGGTTGTTGTTCTGAATGTTCTCAAGCACAACATCTAGAACCTGAGTTCACATCCCCATTCCATGCATGATCTGGCTTTAATCACTATAATCCATTGGAAAGGATGCTGCATTTGAAGTAAGACTCTTTGGTTCGAATGTAAGTTCTATTACGTTAGCTTGTGGGTAAGCCATTTAACATCTCTGGGTCTCAGTTTCCCCATTTATACAATATGGGGATTGAATGAAATGGCCTCCAAGATCCCTTCCAGCTCCAAATCTATGCTCGTTATCTCTTCACAACAGTTCAGTGGGGTAGTGGCATGAGAGGTATTAGCAACATTTTCCAGATGAGGAAACTGAGACCTTGTCAGTGATGAGGATTTCCTTTGCCCCAAGGTTCCATAGCAGATGAAATTTGTCCTCAGATTCAGAAGCCAGAGGAGGGGGACTCCAGGCTGCAGGTTGGGAATCAATTTCATATGCTTTAGGGACTGGTGACTGATTGCTTGGGTTAATGAGAACTCCAAGTAAGAGAAAGTGGTGCTGGGCATACATTGGTGGTAGGTGGAAAATCAGATGGATACTGGGAGAATAGAGTATTTAAACAGGTCAGCTTTTTTTTTCTTCCACGAACAATGCACTTGAGCTAGGTTTAAGGACAATAGAAGGGAAAAGCTCTCAAAAAGTTTCCTTCTTGCTCTTCCATACTTCCCAGAAAATAATAATGGCACTTCAATATCTCATTTTATCCTCAGCAAATAAAGTACTATTCTTATTCCCATTTTTTGGATGAAGAAACTTGGTTAAGTGACTTGCTAAGGGTCATATAGTCTTAATATCGTCTTAATATAGTCATATAGTCTGAGTCTTAATTTGAATTTGGCTCTTCTAGGCTCCAGGTCCAATGCTCCATCCACTGTGCCACCCAGCAGCCCATGAGATGTTATTTTTCAATGTGTTCCCAGGTTTGTTTGCTGCCACTGCTAAAAGTCAAAACATTCCTAAATTCTGCTGGGAGAATCGTTTGTATATGCGCATGTGCATCAATCCTCCACAATCCTGCATCTAGAGTGCCCTAGCCAAGTCTTAAGAGTAAAGGGGTTGATGGTGTTAGGATATAAGGACTGCATCCCAACCTCCTACCCCTTCCTTCTAACTCATCCCTCCTCTTTCCCCGCCCCACTCCTACTAAGGGTTGCATCAGCCGTTGCTAAGACCCGGAGAAGCAGAATCTTGCCCACCGCGCCTCCTCCTCTGAGCCTCCAGGACCCACTGGGCATGTTCCTTCGCTGGGTCTGGGTTTGGCTAACCCGGAGGAAGCTTCTCTGGCAGCTATGCTTCTCCACCGCGGATTTCTTTTCCCTTCCATCTCTGTGGGCCCCGGCACAAATACAAGTGGCCCGATATAGCCTTGGTTCCCGCACTCAGGCGCAGAAGTAGGTCAGTGCTCCACTGAGCATGCTCGCGGCGGAGCCAGGCTCCACTGTCTTTCTTAGCTAGTGAAGGTCAAGGGCGGGATCTCGAGCCGGCCTTGGGAAGGTGGGAGGAGGGGTGCGGACCTGGGCCGCGCGCATGCACCTGCGGAACACGCGAGGCTGGCGAAGGACCCCCAGGACTTCAATTAGCACCCAGACCAGCCCACCCTAGTGCGAGACTGAAGTCCGGCGACGTCCTTGGAACTGGAATACAAGTTTTATCGATGAGAACTTCGCAGCCTTGTCCTTTTTCAGCCCCAAGAAATCGAGACCTTTTTCGATGGTCTTCGATTGGCTTTTTAAAAACACAGGTCAATTCGACGAACATTTGAGTGTCTACTATTTGCAAAAAGCTAAGGATACAGAGACCAAAAATATTAAATAGTACCTGTCCTCAGGGTACTACATTCCACTGAGGGAGGGGATATTTTAATAAATACCCTGATATTTTAAGATGAGCTGTCATACTCCTGTCCCAAAGAGAACTTCATGATGAAATCTGCTGCTTTACTCTTTGAATGCAATACTGTATTTTATTCTTTTTTTCTTCGGCATCCTTGGATGCACTCCCCATTCTCCTCATTCTCCATCTATCAAACACAGGCCCTGGAGATGAGCTATCACGTGATCAGTGAATTGTCAACTAGCATTTATTAATCGCCTACTATGTAGGGTGCTATGTTAAGAATAGGGGATGTAGGGAAAGGCGAAAAGCTGTCCGTCTTTTCCCCTCAGAGAACTCACAGTCTAATGGAGGAATTCATAGTCTAATACGATGCTGCAAATAATCTTGGATATGTATGGGAAAGGTATTTTTAATCCACATTTTAGGGAAAGGGAAGTTAAAGAGGTGAGGAGGAAATACATCATTAATTTATATAATGATGAACTCGAAAAAGTCTCTCAAGAAATACAAATAACCCTGGATTGAATATGTGTTTCTTCTATTTCTAGCTTTGTAATCATGAGTGAGCCCATTTGTCTTCTTTAGGCCTCAGTCTGAAATTCTGTAAAGAAAAGAAAAAGTAGGGGAGAGAGAAATAAGAATATTTGCACTACCTACATTACAGGGCTTGTTGGGAGAAAACCACTATGTTTAAAAAAAAAGTCTCAGTTCCCATTTTGGTTGGTTAATTTTGTTGCATTTACTATTTGGTTTATCAGCTTTTATTTGTTATGGAGAATGATAACATTATGTTAAAAAAATATTCACAGTTCCTTCATACCAACCCAGATGTTAGATGAGCTTCCAATTCAGAATTAGACTCAAACTTCTAATGTCTCTGGTCCAAAGCCTTCCCGCACAAGTGATATGTGTATTTGTGTATATGGGAAAGCAAAGGAACAATTTAGGGAATGGAGTTGAATTTTGGACCCAGGACTATTCTGAGGACACCTTGAACCCCCTCCTGTAGCTTTGAGGGCACTGATGACCTGGAGCCAAACTTTGTTTTGTGAAATTGCTATTGGATCTGTATCCTTAGTTCAAATCACATGGGGTGGGGTGTAGAAATGAACTAACATCTGAAAAAGACATGTTATTTTGTGTCTAATCATTGTAACAATTTCCAGACCTGATACCATAAGATAATATTTCAATGGGACCTAAGTATTTCAGATGAAAATAAACTTAAAATTCCATTATTGTCACTGATTAGTAATAACAAAATGAATTTTATGCAAAAGATGACAATTCATTATCACAGTCAGTTTACATGCTTCTTGTAGAGAACTGTGGTTTCCTAGGTTGTTCTGAGGATGAGATTCTGGGGTACATTCTACCCTGGGGTGAGGGTGGGGAGTGGTCCAAAAGAAATAAAAAAGTGCTTATCAAGTACCTAGGATCCCTGAATTTGAATGTGGCTGGTAGTTAGAGGGAAGGTGTGGTAGATGAGAATGCTTTAAGGAAGCTAGGTGGCTCTAGGCTTGGACAGGAAAACTTGAGTTTGAATTCTTTCTTAGACACTGTCTTTCTAAAGTACTCTCACTATCTGTGTGACTGAGCAAGTCACTGAATCTCAGTTTTTTGATCTGTAAAATGGTAAATAATAATAGCTCCTCCCTTACAGGGTTTTTGTATATGTAAAATATTTTGTGAATGTTAAAGTTCTCTGCTTCTTTCTTGCAACAACTTGTAGGGCAACAGGTAGATTTGGGGCTAAGGAGCTTAGAAGAAGCTAGGAGTATGTGGTAGATGTGGTAGAACTTAATCTTGCTTCCCAGGGGCATTTTTGAGAGTTGGTCCCACGAGCAACCCCTAATTTATAACGAGGTTCAAATATTTAATTGTTTGGAATTCATGAATTTTTCTCATAGAAACAATGTTATAAAGAGTGGTTAGGTTTCCAAACCAGACCACAAAAGCTCATTTGACCCACATTATAACAAAATTGTCTTCCTGCTTCAAATACTATCCTGATGCCTCATTATGATGTAGAGATTACCCTGGATTTTGGAAGGTTGTACCAGCTGATCCCAAATTCTAGTTCTTGCCAAACTGAAACAATATTGGGTGCAGTCCCAGTAATAGACTGTTGTTTTAGGATCAGCTTCTTCTGCTAACCTGGTGCTTGGGCAGGTAGCTAGGAGAGTTAAGTGTGTTATTTATCTCTGTTTCTCATCCCCTGGTTTACATTTTGTACCTCTCTGGTGATTGGACATAAGCCTTCAGGTACCTAATGATGAGACCTGACAATCCAATAACTCTCTGAGATTCTACCCCCTCAACCTTATGATGGTGAGGGCTATCATTCTCGACAGGTTTTCACTTATCCTGTTGTGCAAACACGTTTTTACTTTGTTTTGTTCTGACCTCTGGGATCACATAAGCTTTATGGCTTCCACCTAAATTTTATATAGACAGACAGATTGTGCTGATGGGATGAAATAAGGAATCTTTAGATGCAAGCAGAGTTTCAACAAGGCAAGCTCTTAGTCCAATTTTTTTAAGAAAAATTAAATTGCAGGGAAGGATATAGAAACCTTAGGACACTGAGAGATTGCTCCTAGGGAGGATTTTGTGAGAGGAGGGAACAGAGTAGGTTCAGACTGGGTAGGAATTCACTTAGGATATGCCTATGTCTACTGGAATAGATTGGTAGGGGAAACTGTCCATTTCATAGCTATCTATTTTAACTAATTATTCTTGCTAACTGTTAAACTCATTTGTTTCTACTGCTGAAGAAGCACAGGGGCTATTCATTCCTTCCAAATTTCAGGAACCTGAACTGAGCCCCAGTTGCCTGGCCCTAGATACAGCTCTTGACGTAAACATCTTAAAATGTAGATGTTGCCATCCCTTTGGGGTCTGGTACTCTGTTTAGAATTTAGACTTCATTCTGCTTGGCTATTGATTCTGTATTTATATTTGTTGAAATGTTACAGCTCTTGTGTAAAATTTTCTTCCCCACTTTTGGCATCCACCAAAAGGTAGAAGAAATCCAAAGAGATTTAATCAAGGCTTGTTGCATGAATGAATAAATTAATATGGTAACATAGAAGCAATACAGTATTTAAGTACATTTTCTTGTGGCTCATCTGCTTATTGTAATTTGTTTCCACCTCTGCTATTAAATTCCACAAGGCTACTGTGCTACTTTAACAGGAACAAATTCAGTTTTTCTAAGTTTAATATTCATATAACAGGATGAATGTCAATATGATTATATTTATGAACACATATGGCAGCTTTCTTAAACCATTTAAATGACAATGACTCATGTTTCTTGGAATAAAGGATAGGTAGAACTCAATAATTGCTAATAAACAATTAGCAATGACATAGCTCTAGTATCATGTTTTCTTGCATGTAGATGCTTCATTCATTCAGTTAGCAACTGTTTATTAAGTTTCTGCTTTGTACAATACCCTGTTCTAGGTGCTTTTTGAAGGAAGGAAAGAAGTAATAAAGGAATAAAACAATCAAGAAGAAAATAGAGTAAGAGTATAAAGTGACTGCTTAGAGATAACATGACTAATTGATTCCTTTCTAATACTATAGACTTATGTGTGTCTTACAGCCTGGGGTATTAATTACTGAAAATGGACAGAGCTTGTCAGCGCAGGGGCATTGGTAGTTTTCAAGAACCATTGACTGTCTCTCATGAATATTACATTTAATTTTGTTAAAAGTAAGTTGTTGCATATTATCCATGAGGGAAATGGTTGAATAACAAGTTCATTTTAAGCCAAAGCACTTGTATGTGTGTGTGGGTATGTGTATATGCATATATATATATATATATATATATGTGTGTGTGTGTGTGTGTGTGTGTTTGCATATACACAATGATTATTATCACCTCACAGTTTTTTTTACCACAATATTTAACATTATATTTCTGATAATATTCTGGTAACCTTTAATAATGGTTTACTTTTCACTGATGAGAGGGGTAATGAGGAAGGAATTAGAAACAAATTAGAAACAAAATTCATACTAAAAAGCCTGAAAGTATAGGCCCAGGCCAGTTATGTATGTATCACATATATAATATTACTACCAAGTGATATTTAAGAAAATATCTGCATCTAAAGACCATTTGCCTAATTATTTGGATTTATAAGCAGGGATTTTATTTTATTTGAGAAGACATGTGTTCTCATGAAAAGATACTGAACATGAAGTCTGAAGACCTAAGTTTGATCTCTAGCCTTAAACACTGAGTGTTTCTGTGACTGGGAAAGTAACTCAACTTTGGTCTTTGAGCCTCTGTTTTCTTATTTTTTTAAATTGAGGATGATAATATTTGTACTTTCTACTTTGTAATATTATTATGAAGATTAGTTAGAATCTATATATGTGTGTATGTATAGCTGTGGTTGGCAGTGGCGGGGGTTACCCACCAACTTGCAGATTCAAGTTACTCTGTGAGTCTGCATAAACTCAAGGCCCCACCATTGTGTTCACCTTTAAGTAATCAAAACAACTAGTTCAAGCATAGACATTTAATTAAATGAAGTAGAAGAAAAATATCAACAAAACATTTGCCCTATAAAACTGGGTATACATGCCTACAAATACACAGCATAATTTAGAAGAGTGGACACATAGGGAACCTACATGAAGTGGCACATGTGCTATATATGGACATGGCACATATTATAGAATAGTACTTCATGCTTCCAATTTTTTGAGGGCAGTGGATGTCTTTCAGTCATACTGTTTCAGTGAGGACTGTGCCCACCCAAAAACTGTCATGATTTCATGATGTTCTGTGGTAGAACCACCTCAAAGAATTCAGAGTCAGACCACCTCTAATCCAAGTATAGGCATTTTTTTGAGACTGACACTTCTCATGGAGCGGGCTAAATTCTAAAAGGAACCAGCAACTTCAGGGAAAACAAGATGGATTTTTATAGGGTAAAGATGCAATTACATAACAGAAATTATGAATATTAAAAAGTCAGGAGGGTTTTGTTAAGGGATTAGGTAGTGGATGACAGGTCCCATCTATGGTTCAGTGGTTAAACATTCTGGTCATGCTGCCCTCTAGTTGGCTAGCTATTGTGGTCCTGTCTGGTCAAGGTAGATAGTGGGGTATTGTGGTCCTGTGTTGGGCTAGATGGATTATGTGATTGTGATTGAATACAAGAACACACCTGTTTCTGTGGGAATGAGTCTGGGGACAACGACTAGGTAGAGGCAGTAGCTAGGCTCTCATCACATGGACACACCTGCTGTTTCTGTTGGAACTAAGAGTTCAGGGACACACCTGTTGTTCCAGTGAACAGTGAGGCATGTACTAAGAAAATAGGACATGGGGGGTTAGGTACAGTGGGGCCTATAATGAAGTTAGGATATTGGGGCTGAGGACAGCTTTATTAGGATTCCATCAATATCATTGTTCTGCTCTGTTCTCCACTAGACACTATTCTCCTGAAGTCTCTACTTCTCAACATGGCACCACTGGCCTCATAGTCTCTGCTGGATGCTGCTCAACCAGCTATATAGCCTTTGCCAGTCACTGCTCTACTGTAGTAACCATTATCTCTAGCTTATAATGAAACTGAAATCCTTAGCTCTTTTCTTCAGGGAAGAGGGGATGTTGTCAGGCTTTCTTATCTTGAAACATATACATAGATTTTCCCCCCAGCTCTTTTAGAAAAGGCAGAAAGGTTTCCCCTAGTAGCAGCAGAAACCTTCCCTGTCCTGTTTCTTCTGAGTCTTGGCTACTAAGGCCTATCATCACTTTAGAACAAAGAGCATGGTCACCCTGAAGTCATCGCACTCTATGTTTTCTTGCTTATATGGCTTTCCTTCCTTATATCTGTCTCTTAGAAGCCATAAGTTTTCATCAGTACTAAGCTGAAATGCCATTTACTAGAGGAGGACTTTTTTCTTTTTATCCCTAATCCCTGTACCTTTTACTCTGAGTTTACCTTTTGTATTCAAAGACTCAATTCTGTGTATTCAGATACTCAATTCCAATCATCCAGATACTCAACTCAGATGAATCTGCTCATGGATTCAGAAGTTCCATTCAAAGATGCACATTGCAACCCATCCATGTTTTCCTGTCTTTTGCAACGTCCTGTGCAAATGCTTGGTGACTGACTGGTTGTCCACATCCTCCCATGCATGCATATCATATTTAAGCAATAGGTAGAAAAATGGTGATTTATCCTGATTAGGAGTTATGAAAATATGTAATTGATTGGCAGTCAGAGGAATGGAGAATGACTCTGTTATTGTCCTGCCTTGTATTCTTACCTATGATATTGGGTCTACCCTAATCACCCGAGTTGCTGCTGTGCTCCAAGATGCTTGTTTTGGCCCTGCTGTGGGTAGTTAGAATTCCTGTGGGTGCCTTCTATCTGAATGTAATGCCCTCATCCAGAATACCCTAAGATAATTGATTTTAGAGGTAAAATTTTAGAGTTTGTTGAATCATTAGATCATGGATTTTAGCACTAGAAAGGCTTACAGAGGTTATCTGATCCTCCATTTTACTGATGATATTGAGGACAAGGAGAGGTGAAGTGACTTCCCTTCTGTCACACATGTGGCAGAGCTGGGAGTCAAATTCATGCCCTATGATTCCTTATTCAGCCTTTTTTCTCTGCCTGGCATTCCTTCCCTATAAGATCAACCCTTCCTCCATCTTTAAAGTACAACCCTCATCCAGGGGCTAAGTTCCGGGGACAGCAGCATGCTTGTTAGAAGAGTATTAGGAAATAGAAATTTGAGAAAAGATACCTTTTTTTCCCCTATGAAATTGACATCTTAATTAAATGAATGAATGTTGATGTGGTCTTTAGATAAGGAGGTTGCATTATGTAAGAATCAAGCAGTGTCATCACAGAAACAAATCTTAGACACAATAAATCACTCCTGTGTATGCAAATAAATGGCAAACCAGGAATGGTGCATGACCTTCAGTGCAATTTGTTTTTGATGTCATCGGCAGAAATTGGCCAAATAATTCATGCAAGGATGAATTAGATGCATTAGCTTGGACCAGCGAATCTCCTATGTTGAAGGAGGGGAAATCAAGACTAATAAATATAGTTAATATATTATAGAACAAATGTGCCAAATGTGCCATACAATTTTAGAAACATCCTATAATTTGTCATGACAGTTTATTTATGAAAAATCTTGAATGCTGAGTTTTTACAAGAAAACAAATTAGTCAGTGACTTTTCTTCTATGACTTATTTACAGTGGGAATTTTTAAAAATAATTAAACATGATGTTTGAATTTTTAGTGAAGTGATTACTTAAAAAAAAAACCAAACCCATCTGTTGCAATAAAAATGAAGCTTATATTATTTTTCATCCATGCTCCCACCTCAAGAGGTTCACTGACTTATAAACTGATGAAGTTCATATATTTTTTAAGTCATAAAAAGAAAGTGCTAATTTCATGATAGAAGATTGAATCCCAGCTCTGACACTGACTGGTTTTGGGACCTTACACATAGTTTCCTAATCTTTGTGAGCCTCAGCTCCTTTATTAGTAAAAGGGGTATAATAGCTTCTGTAGTATCTGCCTGCTTCCTTAGATTGTTGGGAGGGAAGCAGTCTGAAAACCTTGAGGGTCTGTACAAAGGTAAGTTGTTGTTATTATTGTTTCATGGCCTATGTTTATAATGGTTTCAAAAGTTAATCATTTGTAGCCTTGCTCTTCCTCTGGGATACCTGACTCATCCATGAGAGCAGAGGTTTGAATAAGGCAGCTCTAAACTTACATGGGCTATATAAATATATTCAAGAAAACAGTCACAGTGGCCATGACCAAAAATTTGTATCTTTTACTATGTCTTGGTCTATCCCCTTTCTATCAGGAGGTGGGTAGCATGCTTCATCATTGAACCTTGAGACATGCTTGATCATTGAACTGATAAGAGTCTTTTGGGGTTTTTTGCCTTGGCAATGCTGCTGTCATGGGTGTTGTTCTCCTGGTTCTGTTTATTTCATGTTTCTCAGGATTCTTTTGGGAGCAGGCAGGTGGGAAGGCACCCTCAAAGAGACTGCAAGGCCAGTGGTGCCATGTTTATGAGTTCAGGAGAGTAGTGAGTGTCTAGTAGATACCTTAGTTCAAGGAATGAAGGACAAACACAACCTGTGAGTAGTCTGAGCGGCCTGAGTGGGGACCTAGCCAATTTGGTAATTCAGCTAGTCCTCTCCTCCTCCCTCTTTCTCTCCTCCTCTCCAAAGGAAGATAAATTTTGATGGCTGAAAACTGCCCACTTAACTTGGGTTTTACTGGTTAGATCCTTTCCTTCCTTCCTTCCTTCCTTGCTTCCTTGCTTCCTTCCTTCCTTCCTTCCTTCCTTCCTTCCTTCCTTCCTTCCTTCCTTCCTTCCTTCTTTCCTTCCTATTTTTCTCAATTACTTATAAACAAACAAATTTAACATTTAAAAAAATTGAGTTCCATATTTTCCCCCTCCCTCACCTCCCCCCTCCTTGAGAAGGCAAGTAATTTTATTTCCTAGTGGACGAGGCCAGCAATTTGATATCCTAGTGGAATTTCCAATTAGATGTCTCATTGGCACCTAAAACTTAACATATCCAAAAACAACTCATCTTTTCCTCCTAACTCATCTCTCTTCTGAACTTTCCCGTTACTATCCAAAGGGCGCCATCATTCTTTTAAGAACCCAGATTATTTAAAAAAATTTTTTTTTTATTAAACAAATGCTTTATTAACTTCTGTTTTACATCATTCATTTCCGCCAGATTTTGAGTTACAATCATTTTCCCCCCGTTATTCCCCTACCCAACCTCCCAGAATAGCAGTCCCACAAGATATCGCTTCCTCCAATCTGCTCTCTCCCATACCTTCTCTTATACCCCATCGACTTTTCCATTAGAGGAAGGTGAATCTTTGTGTCTCAATGCCTGCACATCTTATCTCCCAATTATAAGCAAAAGAGTATTAATAATAGTATTTACATATATTTGAAACATTTAATGTTGAGACCTCAAATTTCAGATCCATTTCCTTCCTCCCTTGTCACCCATTCCCTCTGGGGAGATAGGTAATTCGGTATATGTTGTACATGTCTAGCTATGCAAAACATTATCATAGTAGATATATTGTACAAGGCTGCTTACAATTCCCTCCCACTCATCCCACCCCCCAACTGGTCCATTCCCCACATGATCCTGTCCCTCTTCTATAGTGGGTACTTCCAACCACCCCTCCCCCCAAGGATGCCCTCCCATCCATCTTCCCTCCTCTCATCCCCCTTCCCCCTATTCTGCTGCAAGTTGAGATATCCCATTTAGTATGTATGTCATTCTCTCCCTGAACCAAATTCAATGAGAATGTGGATTTGCCTTTTTGCCTTCCTATTCTTCCCCCCCTTACAACCACTTCCCCTTGCTTCTTCTACATAAGATAGTTTACCCTACCCTGTCTCTCCCCATCTCGCTCTTGCCACTTTCCTCTCTCACCTCATAATTCATCCCTTGAGTATTCTCCCTTCCCAACAAATTCAACCTATGCCCTCTATCCATATAGAACTGTAACCATATACACACACATTCACATATGTACTCATATGACCACACCCCCTTCTTCCATTATTTTCATAGTGAGAAAGATATCATCAGTCACAGTTATTGCTTTTCCATATAGGAATGTAAATAGTTCAACTTTGATAAGTTCCTTTTGATTTCTTTTCCCTGATTACCTTCTCAGGCATCTCTTACTTCTTGTGTCTGGATGTCAAATTTTCCATTCAACTCTGGTTTTTTCCTCAAGAATGCTTGAAAGTCCTCTATTCCACTGAATGACCATATTTTCCCTGAAACAAAATACTCAGTTTTGCTGGGTAGGTGACCCTTGGGTTCATTCCCAGTTCTTTTGCCCTCTGGAATATCATATTCCATGCCCTTCGATCCCTCAGTGTAGAAGCTGCCAGGTCCTGGGCTATTCTGATTGTGTTTCCACAATATTGAAATTGTTTCTTCCTGGGTGCTTGTAGTATTTTCTCCTTGATCTGGGGATTCTGGAACCTGGCTATAATATTCCTGGGAGTTTTCTTTTTAGGATCTTTTTCAGGAGGTGATCTGTGGATTCTTTCAACCTCCATTTTGCCCTCTGGATCTAAAACATCAGGGCAGTTTTCCTTGAGAATTTCTTGAAGGGTAGTTTCTAGGTTCTTTCTTTGATCATGGCTTTCAGGTAGTCCAATAATTTTTAAATTGTCTCTCCTGGATCTATTTTCCAGGTCAGTCGTTTTTCCCATGAGATATTTCACATTGCCTTCTAATCTTTCGTTTGTTTGCATCTGCTTAACAGCATCTTGATTTCTCATAAAGTCATTAGCTTCCATTTGCTCCACTCTAACTCTGAAGGAATGAATCTCCTCAGTGAACTTTTGAGATTCTTTTTCCATCTGGCAAATTCGACTTTTTAAAGCATTCTTCTCCTCAATTGCCCTTTTGGGCCTCCTTTGCCATTTGAGTTAGTCTGTTTTTTAAGGTGTTGTTTTCCTCAGTCAGGCTGTTGACCCTCATTTCATACTTTTCCTGCATCCTTCTCATTTCTCTTTCTAATTTTTCCTCCACTTCTCTTATTTGATTTTTAAAGTCCTTCTTAAGGTCCTCTATGGCCTGCAACCCGCTCGTGTTTTCCCCTGGGGCTTTTGGAGCAGGACTTCTGACCTCACAGTCCTTTTCCCGCTCTATTCCCCCAAAATAGGAGTCTAGGGTTGCATTTTTCTGTTTCCTTTGCCTTGGCATGTTGCCACTTAATTACTTGACTTTTGGGCTTGTTGCCACACTATGGCTTTAAGGCTAGATAGAGGAATTTTCGTCCCGAACGTGTGTGGGGGGGGCAACTTCCATTTCTGGCAAGCTGTAAACCCACCCACAACTTCCACCCTAGATCACAATCCAGATCCAGGGAGGTTAAAGCAAGAGCTATTAACCCCCAAGACTGATCGCTGGATCTCCCTACGGTTCTGCAGGCTGGGAGTCGGGGCTGCCTCTGAAAACTACAGGATGGCGTGTCTCCTCAGTGGCTTCTAGCCCCCAGGGGAAGAAGCTGACGCATTCCCCAAATACAGGTCCCAAAGTCCATAGGACACTAACCTCTTACTCTGTCCTAGGCATGTCTATGTTGATAATTCTGGAGTCGTCACAGCTACTGGTGTTCTGGGGTTCCTCCAGCCGGCTGTTGGCCCTGCTGCCCTGGGGCTAAAACCTCGGCTAACGGGGACCTCAGCTCGGGCTCGGCTCGCTTCCCGCGCTCTGCACGCTGCCGGCTCCCGGCTCCCAGACCTCTGCGCTGGTCCTTCCTGCAGAGCTGCTGGGCTGTCCTCAGCGGGAGGTTAGCTTCTCTGTGTCATTCTGTGGGTGCTGGGGCTCCAGAAGTTGTTCAGAGCCCCCTTTTACTTAGTTTGGGTGGAATCTGGGGGCGGAGTGGCTTGGATGAGCTGTTTCTACTCCGCCATCTTGGCTCCGCCAAGAACCCAGATTTTTAAAACAACCCTGATATCATCCTGAAGTTTTCCTGTTTGTTCTACATATCCAGTTTGTGAATTTTTTGTCATTTCTCTTCTGTAAGATCTCTTGAATACATCCCCAGTTTGCTAGTGTCTTCCTTTGTAAGATTTTCTCATACACTCAAAAGTATCTATAATCTCATCAATGTGAGACCAGAACATTCATTATTGAAATGAAAATGACAAGTCTTACAAGTGGAGTCTATATTTTATCTTCAAAGAAACATGATAGGGTGGAGGCAGAGCTCTCAGTCCAGAGACAGTAAGAGGGTTGGGCAACTTCTCCATAAGAGATTATCTACCCAAGAACCCATGTGGCTTTAGACAGGGCCAAGGAACAGTTGACATGGTGTTTGGTGCTCAAGGAGGAGCAGCACCAGGAGAAATGCCAGGTGCAGAACAGAAGTCTATATGTGTTTGTCAAAGTGACCAAGGCCTTTGATACTGTCAGTCATGAGGGCTTCTGGAAGATCATGGCAAAATTTGGTTGCCTGGATGTTCATTAGTATTGTATGCCAGTTTCATGATAGCATGCTTAAACAGATTTTGGATAATGGACAGATGCTCTAAAGCTTTCCCAGTCATCAATGGAATGAAGCAGGGCTGTGTTCTTCCTCCCATACTTTTTAGCATGATGTTTTCAGTGATGTTGTTATATGTCTTCAACAAGGACGAAAATGGCATCAAGGTCAGCCACCATACTAATGGTAAGTTATTTAACTTGAAAAGGCTACATGCCAAGATTAAAGTGGAGGGAGATCTGGTGTGTGCATTTTGTTCACAAATGATTGTGCATTCAGTGCAACCTCTGAAGCAGAGATGCAAGAAAGTATGAATCAGTTCTCTGCTGCTTGTGCTAATTTTGGCCCAAGAACACCAAGAAAACAAAATTTTCCACCAGTCAGCACTACACTATCCATACATAATTATAACCATTGGTTATGACAAATGGAGAAATTTTGAATGTTGTGGATAAATTCACCTGCATTGGCAATATACTTTCCAGGCTTGTACAGATAGATGATGAGGTTGGTACACACATTGCCAGAACTAGCTCAGTGTTTGGGAGGCTCCAAAGGAAAGTGTGGTAGAGAAGTATTAGATTGTCTACCCAGATTGAAGGTAGAGCCAGCTGTGCTGACCTCATTGTTCTATGCCTATGAACATATACTGTTACAGTATACCAGCCCCATGCCAGGAAATTGGATCACTTTCATTTGAATTGTCTTAGGAAGATTCTAAAGATCACCTGGCAGGACAAGGTACCAGACAATGAGGTCCTTTCTTGAGCTGAACTGTCAAGCATCCAAACCCTACCTAGGACCTATAGTATCTGTGACTTGAATGAAGTTCCAAAGTGTCTGAATAAGTGTCTGAGGCAGGATTTGAACTCGGGTCTCCAAGCCTAGCACTTTATACTGTTCTGCCCCTACCACACAAACATATGATTAGAAAAAAAATGTATGCTCATCTGGTGGCCAGTAAATTGCCTCTTCTTTGTATATGAAGAACAGCATAATGTTCTGAAATAAAAATGGTGACTTCTCTGTCAAGGTGTGTTCTTCTAATCTTCTTTCCAGGAAATCTTCACCTCTTTCAGTGTTTGATGTAGGCCATGGAACTTTTACTTAATCTTCACAAAACCTAAGTAATCTCCTTGAGATTTACTTTTGATTAGCAACCTGATTTTTGATGCCAATTTTGCTAACTTTTTCTTGAGCCCTAAATATCCAAGTCACAAAAAAACAAGATCTGTATGATAACTGAACCCAAGTGTATTCCAGATGATCCCAAGAACTCCAGAAACTTGATCTCTTGTGGACTTTGTAATTTGCTTCCTCACTCCACTCCCACAGAATATATAATCAGTTGCCAAATCATGCCATTTATACCTCTACAATATCTCTTGCATTGGACCCCTTCTTTCCATTGACATAGACACCATCTTAGTTTAGGTGCCCATCACCTCTTGCCTAGATTATTGTAGTAGCCTCCCAATTGGTTTGCATGTTTTGAGCCTATCCTTACCCTAGTCCATCCTCCATGTAGTTGCCTAAGTGATCTGATAAGCATAGATCTGACCATGTCATTCCCCAACTCAATTACATCCAGTGCTTACATCTGTTGCTACTCGGATAAAATATTGACTCCTCTTGTTAACTTTTAAAGCCCTTCACAACATAGTCCCACCTTATCATTCTTGCCTCAGTGTTCATTACTCATCCCTACGCACTCTGTGATGTAGTGAAATTGGTCTTCTCTCTGTTCTCTGTTCTTTTGATTCACAATAATCCATTCACAGTCTCTGTACCTTTGCCTTGGCCCTTTGTCATTCCTTGAAAACACTTCTTACTCTGCCTCTGTTTCTTTGAATCTTAGCTCAAGCATCACTATCTATATGAAACATTTCCTGATCCTCTCAACTACTAATGCCCTGGTTCCCAAACTACCTTGTATTTGACCACCTTGTATTTATTCTTTATATTTATTCTGCATATACTTAATTAGGAACTTGTTTCCCCCATTAGACTACAAGCTTCTTTAGAGTAGGAATGGTTTAATTCTTTGCATTTGTACCTATAACACCTAGCATGCCTGATATTTGGTAGGTAATTAATAAATGCTTGTTTATTGATTGGTCACCATACTTTTTGAAAAAAAAACAGTGGCATTAGTCCTATTAATTTTTGTGTATTTTTTCATGTAAATTAAATTGAAAGCTAGACTATATCTTGCTAGCTGGCATTGAAGTTACACAATTAACTACTTTACCCCAACAGGTCTCTATTGTACATGTAAATTCTGGCACAACATCATTCACAATCTCTTCCCATCAACTGACTTCTCCACTCTTTTTTTTTTTTGACATTTAAACAATTGCTTTATTAACTTCTGTTTTACATCATTCATTTCCGCCAGATTTTGAGTTACAATCATTTTCCCCCCATTATTCCCCTACCCAACCTCCCAGAATAGTAGTCCCACAAGATATCGCTTCCTCCAATCTGCTCTCTCCCATACCTTCTCCCATACCCCCATCGGCTTTTCCATTAGAGGAAGATGAATCTTTGTGTCCCAATGCCTGCACATCTTATCTCCCAATTATAGGCAAAAGAGTATTAATAATAGTATTTATATATATATTTGAAACATTTAATGTTACGACCTCGCATTTCAGATCCATTTCCTTCCTCCCTTGTCACCCATTACTTCTTGGGAGATAAGTAATTCAGTATATGTTGTACATGTCTAGCTATGCAAAACATTATCATAGTAGATATATTGTACAAGGCTGCTTACAATTCCCTCCCACTCATCCCACCCCCCACCTGGTCCATTCCCTACATGATCCTGTCCCTCTTCTATAGTGGGTACTTCCAACCTCCCCTCACCCCAAGGATGCCTTCCCATCCATCATCCCTCCTCTCATCCCCCTTCCCCCTATCCTGCTGCAGGTTGAGATATCCCATTTAGTATGTATGTCATTTTCTTCCTGAACCAAATTCAATGTGAATGTGGTTTTGCCTTTTTAGCCTTCCTTATTCTCCCCCTCCTTTGCAACCACTTCCCCTTACTTCTTCTACATGGGATAGTTTACCCTACCCTGTCTCTCCCCATCTCCTCTTGCCACTTTCCTCTCTCACCTCATAATTTCACCCCTTGAGTATTCTCCCTTCCCAACAAATTCATCCTATGCCCTCTATCCATATAGAACTGTAACCATATACACACACATTCACATATGTATTCATATGACCACACCCCCTTCTTCCATTATTTTCATAGTGAGAAAGATATCATCAGTCACAGTTATTGCTTTTCCATATAGGAATGTAAATAGTTCAACTTTGATAAGTTCCTTTTGATTTCTTTTCCCTGATTACCTTCTCAGGCATCTCTTCCTTCTTGTGTCTGGATGTCAAATTTTCTATTCAACTCTGGTTTTTCCTCAAGAATGCTTGAAAGTCCTCTATTCCACTGAATGACCATATTTTCCCCTGAAACAAAATACTCAGTTTGCTGGGTAGGTGACCCTTGGGTTCATTCCCAGTTCTTTTGCCCTCTGGAATATCATATTCCATGCCCTTCGATCCCTCAGTGTAGAAGCTGCCAGGTCCTGTGCTATTCTGATTGTGTTTCCACAATATTAAAATTGTTTCTTCCTGGCTGCTTGTAGTATTTTCTCCTTGATCTGGCGATGATATTCCTGGGAGTTTTCTTTTTGTGATCTTTTTCAGGAGGTGATCTGTGGATTCTTTCAGCCTCTATTTTGCCCTCTGGATCTAAAACATCAGGGCAGTTTTCCTTGAGAATTTCTTGAAGGGTGATTTCTAGGTTCTTTCCTTGATCTTGGCTTTCAGGTAGTCCAATAATTTTTAAATTGTCTCTCCTGGATCTATTTTCCAGGTCAGTGGTTTTTCCCATGAGATATTTCACATTGCCTTCTAATCTTTCGTTTGTTTGCATCTGCTTAACAGCATCTTGATTTCTCATAAAGTCATTAGCTTCCATTTGCTCCAGTCTAACTCTAAAGGAATGAATCTCCTCAGTGAACTTTTGAGATTCTTTTTCCATCTGGCAAATTCGACTTTTTAAGGCATTCTTCTCTCATTGCCCTTTTGGGCCTCCTTTGCCATTTGAGTTAGTCTATTTTTTAAGGTGTTGTTTTCCTCAGTCAGGCTGTTGACCCTCATTTCATACTTTTCTGCATCCTTCTCATTTCTCTTTCCAATTTTCCTCCACTTCTCTTATTTGATTTTTAAAGTCCTTCTTAAGGTCCTCTATGGCCTGCAACCCACTCATGTTTTCCCCTGGGGCTTTTGGAGCAGGACTTCTGACCTCACAGTCCTTTTCCTGCTCTATGCCCCCAAAATAGGAGTCTAGGGTTGCATTTTCTGTTTCCTTTGCCTTGGCATGTTGCCACTTAATTGCTTGACTTTTGGGCTTGTTGCCACACTATGGCTTTAAGGCCAGATAGAGGAATTTTCGTCCCGAACGTGTGGGGGGCAACTTCCGTTTCTGGCAAGCTATAAACCCACCCACAACTTCCACCCTAGATCACAATCCAGATCCAGGGAGGTTAAAGCAAGAGCGATTACCCCCCAAGACTGATCGCTGGATCTCCCCATGATTTGTAGGCTGGGAGCCGGAAATGCCTATGAAAACTACACAATGGCGTGTCTCCTCAGCGGCTTCTAGCCCCCAGGGGAGGGAGCTGACGCATTCCCCAAATACAGGTCCCAAAGTCCATAGGACACTAACCTCTTACTTTGTCCTAGGCATGTGTATGTTGATCATTCTGGAGTCGCCACAGCTCCTGGTGTTCTGGGGTTCCTCCAGCTGGCTGCTGGCCCTGCTGCCCTGGGGCTAAAACCTCGGCTCATGAGGACCTGGGCTTGGCTTGGCTCGGCTCGGCTCCTGCGCTCTGCGCGCTGCCAGGTCCCAGACCGCTACGCTGGTCCTTCCTGCAGGGCTGCTGGGCTGTCCTCAGCGGGAGGTTAGCTTCTCTGTGTCATTCTGTGGGTGCTGGGGCTCCAGAAGTTGTTCAGAGTCCCCTTTTACATAGTTTGGGGGGAATCTGGGGGCAGAGAGGCTTGGACGAGCTGTTTCTACTCTGCCATCTTGGCTCCGCCCCTCCACTCTTTATAAGTATTCCCAGGTCTTACCTATTCTTTCTTTAAAAAAAAAACTTACCTAAACCTTATCATCTTTCTCCTTGATTCACTTTGGGTCATGGGTCTGTTCCTCTTTCCTCTTGTAATTTTCCTCCCCTCCCTGGCTAAACTTCTGGAAAGAATAATCTATATTCACTGATAATACTTTTTTACCACTTATTCCCTCCTTAACCTCTTTTAGTCTGATTGATGACCCCACCCCTCTCCTAAAATCACTCTCTGAAAGGTCAACAGTGACCTCTTAATTGGTAAGTCTGATGGTGTTTCCTTAGCATCCTCCTTGACCTTTCTTTTTGCTAATACTGACTACTTTCTTCTGGATACTCTTTCTTCTTTTAGCTTTGCATCCATATCCCCAGAACCTAGCACAGTGCCTTAAATATAGTAGGTGTGAGAGAGCCCTGTATCAATTTAATGAGACTAGCAATTAGTATTTAGGTGGCACAGTGGATAGAGTGCTGGGCCTGGAGTCAGGAAGTCCTAGGTTCAAATCTGGCCTCATATACTTTTAGGTGGGCAACACTGGGCAAATCACTTAACCTTGGTTTACCTTTGTTGCCTCATCTGTAAAATGAGCTGGAGAAGGAAATGTCAGACCATTCCAGTATCTTTGTAAAGAAAACCCCAAATGGGTTCAAGAAGAGTCAGACGCAACTAAAATGACTAAATAACAACAAGTATGTGCCAGGCACTATGGTGAATACTAGGCATACAAAAAGAAGCAAAAGATAATTCCTGCACTCAAGTATCTTAAAATCTAATGGGGGAGACATCAGTCAAACAAATATATACAAAGCAAGCTATATGCAGGATGGCCCTGGAATTAAAAGGAGTTTGGGGAAGGCTTCCTGTCCAAGGTGGGATTTTATTTAGAACTTAAAGGAAGCCAGTGAGGTCAGTATTTGGAATAAAGGAGGGAGAGTGTTCTAGATGTAGAGGACAGAGCAAATGCCTGGAGCCAGGAGATGGAGTGTCTTGTTTATGTAATAAGGCCAGTGTCACTATAACAAAGAACACATTTTGGGGAGTAAGGTGTAAGAATGCTGGAAATTTAGGAGGGCTATTGGTTATGAAAGGCTTTGAATTCCAAACAGAGGATTTTGTATTTGCTCCTGGAGGCAATAGGAAGCCACTGGAGTTTATGAGTGGAGAGAGGTGGGGTGTGTGTGTGTGTGTGTGTGTGTGTGTGTGTGTGTGTGTGTGTGTGCAACCTACACTTTAGGAAAATCATTTTAGTGACTAAATGGAAGATGCACTGGAGAGGTACCATGCTGAGAGGACACAGAATTCTTATTTGGTTCTCAGTGCTGTCTCTTAGATGATTGATGGCCTGAGATTCAAGGAAATGGACCCTTGTCTGAGGAGCCATCCCTCAATGTGGTCTGTAAAAATGAGCTGACAGACGAGCTCATTCTCTCTTTTGGACTTCCTTTTTGCCTTCATCTGTTCAGGAGACAGATTAGCATGCAACAGAACTGACCTGTGTTTTGGGAAGGCAAGGACTTGTGCCCATTAATATTTTCTTTCCCCTGGAACTAGAAATGGTTGCCTATTTGCAGAGGGTTTGTGGGAGACGATATGCTTTCAAGTGGTCTGAGAGAGGAGAGACCTTAAGAGTGGACTTTTCCAACACATAGGAGAGTAGCAGCTAGGGCACTGAACAATTTCTTCTAGAAGTACATGACCAAATCAGACATGAGTATGCCCACTTGGTCTGAGAGGAGAGTCCCAACACTGGGAGGACTGTAGAGGACTTCAGTTTCCCAAGTTTGAGAGTTTGGGGATCATGCCTTTTACAAAGAGAAGGAAATTGCCTGCTTCTGTATGTATGCTTCTTGGAGAAATAAGAAAGCTGGTTTCCAGAATTCTTGAATAGCATCCTCCTTGGAGGAAAAAGCTACTGAATTATTTGGACAGTATAAATTTGATAGGAAAAGGACTGCTTATTCAGTAACCTTAAAATATGTTTGCCTTCTGTAGAAAAACAAACCATAGAATGACAGTGCAATTGTAGCAGAAAATGTGTAGGACCCCATGAGAGGACTAAAGATCCCTTACAATGTCAAAATTATGAGGGGAGCCAATGAGCTACTGAGTGCTTTATATGGTTCTCTGAACGTGGACTCTCATGAGTCCTTCACACTTTGTGTATTTCTATGGGGTAAAAGACTGTCTTACCCCTGTGCGTTACTGCCTTGAGTGCCTGTGAACTTAGACCTTGTTATCAACATTTGTTGATATGTGCCTACATATGTGCCAAAACTAAGTTATATTTAGAGATTTTCCTGGAGAAACTCCACATGGAAGCAAAAAGCCAAAGAAAGATAATGGCCCTTCTGGGAATCAGTCCTTAGGCATGAACTGAGTCTGTGTGAGCGAGAGACATTTGTGTGTGGGAAGGTGGAGCTGGACTATGGGCTATAACTGGTCAAGAAATGCTTGTTGGATTGGATAAAAAAAATTAGAACAGTGACTATACTTGGAGCTTTTAAAAATAATGAATTTCTAATTAAAGTAAGGATGAGAAGAGAGGGGGAAACTAAGGAGGTGTGGCAAGAGGTAAGAAACTGACAAAGACAAAGTCTTTACTTCTGGGTCCATACCACAAAATGCTGATTTCTGGCATGCATCAAAAGCTTGGCTTTCATTACAACAGAATAAACTCTTAATTGGGCACCCTTGGGTATCCCAAAGGTTTGTTCAATGAGGACTAAACTTAGTTCTGGGTGCATGGGGCAGAATCATGGATAATACACTCTGGTTATTTTACTCATTGGAGGAAAGGTCCAGAAGATGAAACTGTATGTGAAAATCTGCTGCTGAAATCAACATTCAAAGGCTAGAATTCTTAGTGTGGACATCTGTGCACTTGGATGGGAAAAAAGTTACATCTTTATCTCAATATAATTGGTTTGCTTTGCAATCCTACACATTTTGTTTTATGCATTTAAAAACAGTATTCTGAGAAGGATTCCATAGGTTTTACTAGACTGCCAATGGGGTCCAGCAGAAAGAGCTGGAGGAAGCTGTAGATGATTGCAAGGGATTGGGATTTAGGTGAGACAAACCTAAATTCTTAGAGATAATTAGGAACAACTACAGTGAAATAAAGGCAGGGACAAAGTATCATCAGAAATGTGAGGATCTCTGTATCAGTCTGATCTGGGCTGGCATTCAAAAAGCAGCCACACTGCCTGGTATGAATATGTGTGTGTGTATGCAGGCATATATGCATATACATTTGTGATAATCCCTATTGTAGATGTTATATTAGAACTTTAAGAAGGAGAGGTGAAACATCAAAATTTGGGCTTGCTGGCATAAAATATCACCGCAGAACCATCCCTCATTCATTCAGCATCATCCTTCACAGTTCATCTTTCACCTTTCTCCTATATCTTCCTGTATATTTGCCATCACCTTTAGTAGGGAATGAAGATTTATGAAGGGGCTAACATTGGCACTGAATTGATGAAATATACTAAGATAAAGGACCAGCCTATTTTGTTTGTTTTTTTAATTGAAGACACACTCTTTAGTATAGGATGTGCTTTCGTTGTTTACATCCCTATAGGTTTTAAGTGGTACATATAGAATTGCTGCTCAGATATAATCTTATAAAATATAATAAATCATATTTCTTTTAGAGAGATTTGTTGAAGTTTTATAACACTTGGGTTAAATTCAGGAAATCTCTCACAGAGAAGCTACTGTCTTCTATGAAATAAGAGCTCTGATTCCTTTATGTAGCTGCCTCATGAAAAAGGGGATGTTGGGTAATAACCATTCTTCCCTCCCTTGGGCAAATTTGATTTTGTTCTTCCTTAATTTATGTTTTTCTCTTCTGTGCTCCCTTCCATCCACATTCTCTCCCTCCCCCTCCTCCTCCAACCTCCATTACAGAGGTTTGTTATATGGCAGAGCCACTTTTCAGAGTTGTGGCTTTCTTCAGAGCTGTTTATCTCCCTAAAAACAAGCAAAATAATATTCACTTGGCATTATTCATTTTTTATTCCTCTTTGCTTCTGTATCCCTTCATTCCTGTTTTTCCCAATATGTACTGGACTTTGAAAATGCTACCTTTTATTTCCAGTGAAGTTCCAATGTTTCCAGAAATTGTACAAAGGACAGGATAGAGGACACAACAGGAAACCATCCATTGGGGATATTTGTCATAAAATTCTGTTTTATTCTACATAAGGCTGTATTGTACTACTGAAAATATCTTAATGAAACATGGCCAGAAGAATAAGGAACTGGAAACAAGAACCTTCCAGTATTCTTCTTTGCTCTGTTTATTTGACTAGTTACAAGGAAAGAACTCATCTATTATATTCGTTTCTCATTATCCTGCTGCAAAATAGGAGAGCTACCCAGGAGAGATGAAACACAATTTGTGATTTCTAAGCACATGGAGTTGTTTTAAAGCAGGCACTACAGAAGAAGAATGCTGTAGAGAACATACCAACTATTTGACCAGACCTTTGTTCAGTGTAAGAAAAAAATTTCCTAATGACTAGTGCTGTCCAAAGGTAGACTAGACCATGTTAGGAGGCAGCAAGTATCTTTTCCCTGGAGGTCTTCTGATAGAAGTTGGGTGGCCACTTTTGGGAGTTGCAGCAAGATTTTGATTTGGGTCTGGGTTTGGACTAGATAACCTCTGAGATCCCACCCATATCTAACATTCTGCCATTGTGGTTCTGTATGGATCATTTTGTAGAATTTGTGTGTCGAGATTGGTATGTCTGAAAAAGATGGAGGCCATAACTCTGCTCCGCCAGAGAAACCAACCAAGATTTTTCATGGGAATACTTCAGGGCATCATTGAAATCTGCTACCTAACACATTACATGTAGTTGTGTGACTCAGAAGCTGAAAAGTGAATTGAAAAGGGCCATATATCTCTTTGGAAAACTGGCCTTCAAAGAAGTGTGAATTAAACTCCAGGACCATGTGAAGATTTACAGAGAAATGTTAGTGTCTAACCTTCTTTGTGGTTGTAAAACCTAGATATGTTACCCTAATAAGCTTCTTGGGCAATTTCAATAGCTCCAGTCATGAGCCATGCTTAATATCAAATGGCTAAAGAGAATAACCAATGATGTTTTGGAATACAGTCAGTCTACCTAAATGAAATCATGCTTATTGCTATAAAGTTCCAAATAACTGGATACAGGTGGAGAATATATGGCCACAGGATATCAAGTGTTTATTTGTTATTTCTTCTTCTTTAATTACATAGCACACCCAATATATGGTGGTAAGGAGAGATCATGTGGTTAATGGATTTTTGTATGATAAGCAAGGTATGGGACAGTTGTGAACCCACTGAAAAAAAAAGCAGTTTTTTAAGGTGAGAAATTGAAAAGATTGACCTTCATCTGTGCTTCATTTCCTACCCTCTTGTTTCTACCTAAACCTATAATACTTTGCACTCTTTTAAGACTCAATTCAAATGCTGCTTCTTTCCTGAATCCTTCCTAAATATTCCCACTACTCTTGTGATTTCTCCTCTCTTGGACATCCTGTTCTGCTTCTAGTAATAGAAGGTTAGGGCTTAAAGACACTTTGTAAATCATCTAGTCTAGGCCAAGAGCTGGCAAATGTCGTATGCTGCTTGTTTTTATATCACCTGAGAGTTAAAAATGATTTTTACATTTTTAAATAAGGTTGTACACTTGTAAATAAAGTTGTATTTAAATAAAATTGTATTTTAAAGTGTAAAAATTAACTTACCAGCTGTACAAAAATAGATAGGGGCTAGATTTAGGCCCTAGCTCTAAGTCAACTTTTTTTGGTCCCTGTACTCCTCGGCTTTTTGGCAAATCTTCCTCTACCCCCTATTCAGTATGAAAGGAAATAAAGTCCAGAGTTTATCATGTGTACATTATTAAAATAGATTCATTTTTCTTCTCTAATGACATAGCCAACATTTTTAACTTCATTGACTGGAAATCAATTCAAAGTTTCTAAACTATTTCCATAGGATGATGTAGTTATTCACTAAATATTTCCCATATCTCCTTGATAAAGCCCCCCCTTTTTTGTCCAACTCCCTCTTTTTAAAGAAGAGGAAATTGAATAGGAAAATGACTTCCCTCAAGTAATTCAGGTCAAGTAATAGAACCTAGCCTTCCTAATGCATTAGAGGAGTTGTGAAAAGACAGGCACACTAGCATGCCGTTGGAGCTGTGAAATGGTCCAACCACTCTGGAAAGCAATTTGGAATTATACAAAGAAATGGATGAAAATGTTCATATTTTTTGATCAACAGGTCTTATTATCATATGCTCAGCATATGAGGTCAGTGACAAAAAGAGAGGCCCCATATATGCCAAAATATTTCTAGGAGAACTTTTTGTAGTAGCAAAGAACTGGAAACAAAGTAGATGCTCACTGATTGAGGGAATGGTTAAATGAATTGTGGCATATGTATGTGCTTTAAGAAATAAGGGGGGGGGGTAGCTAGGTGGCACAGTGAATAGAGCACTAGTTCTGGAGTCAGGAGGACCTGAGTTCAAATGTGACCTCAGACACTTGACTCACACTAGCTGTCTGACCTTGGGTAAGTCACTTAACCCCAATTGCCTTGCCTTCCCCCCTCAAAAAAAAAAAGAATTAATGAATATAAAGAATACAGAGAACCATAAGATGACTTATTGGAACTAATATTGTACAAAGTGAAGTAAGCAGAAATAAAAAGAAAGCAATTTATGCAATGACTACAACAATGCAGGTGGAACAAACAACAACAGCAAAGAAATTGAAATTGAATGCTATAAGTGATAATGAACAACCTTATTTCTCCCTCCCACCTGCCCCCCCTCCCCCCAAAGATAGAAGAATGCACCTCCTCACCTTTATTGCAGGCTAGTTTTGCTCAGCTTTTGGGGTTTTTTCTTTTTAGAGTCAGTTAAGTGACTCAGTAGAAAGAGTTTGGGACTTGGACTTAGGAAGAGCTAAGCTCAAATCCTATTCAGACCTTTAATATCTGTGTGACCCTGGGCAATCTGCTCATCCTCTTCTATCCTCTGTGTCTTTATCTGTAAACTGGGGACAATAATAGCACCTGCTTTACAGGTTGTAAGGATCTAATGAAGTCACATGTGTAAAGTGCTTTGCAGGCCTCAAAATGCTATATAAATGCTAGCTATATAATATAAATATTATAGTTATTTATAATTATATAAGGAATGGCTGAGGGGGTAGAGATACATAAGTGATAAAAACAAGATATCAATAAAATTTTTTAAAAGAGGTATAACTCAGAATGTACATATTAACCTATAAATGAGTATCTGTTTATTATTTTTAGTGAAAATAATGCATTTTCATCAATTTACCAGAACCAACTTTTAAACAAGATCCAGCTTCGAAGAGTGAAGTAAATCTCATGTTGGATTTCAAGTTGGAAGGCACCTTAGAGAACACCTGGTACTTTCTCTTCATTTAGTAAATGAGAAAACTGAGGCCCACAGAAGCGATTTGCCTGATCTAGATTGTTAGTAGTAGAACCAGGGTTCAAACCCAGGCATGGCAGAGTAATGGATTTGGAGTCAGATGTAGATTCGAATCCCAACCCTGCTACTTAGGATAGTTTTGTGTCATTGGGCAGATTATTTTACTCTCTCGTCTCAGTTTCCTCACCTGCAAAATGCGGCTTATTGTTAGCACCTACCTCAAAAGGCTGTTAGATAAAATCATGTTTGTGGGGTGCTCAGCACAGCGCCTGGTACATAATTGGTACTTGATAAATGCTTGTGGGGGGGGTTTCCCCCTTTCTTCAAGCCTGGATACTTTCAAATATACTCCACTGCCTTCCATGATAGGAATATTGTATCAGATTGGAAACTATAGTAGAACATAGAACTTGCTTTTTCCATGATCATTTCAAGGACTGTGTCTTTATATCTATGATTCATAGAAATAATTGTGTGCCCCCTCTAAGAAGGACACTAAACTATGCCTTGTGGGTAAAAAGATGAAAAAAAAAATGAGTCTCTACCTTAGAGGAGTTTATAATCTTATAAGGGGATAAGACAATAAACTACAGATAGAATATGGTAAATGTAGATGAAAGCTCAAATAGAATAGCATAAGGAAATTCAAGGAGGGTGGGGCCAATTCCAGAGACAAATTGGATGCTTTGTCCCCCAGAGATACTCAATCACTTTTTATTATTCTTGACAACAATGCCTTCTATAGATACCTGTGGATACTAATGCTGCATTCTTTCACTTAAATGAATCACCAGATTATAGTGATTGGATTTGGTAAATTTCTGTTATAAAATATAGGTCCATGCCTCAAGGTTAAGCATTGGTTTCTGCCTCACCCCCCATCATTTCCCCTAAATGTGAACTATATTTGGATTTCTTGATGATGTCACTGTGACTGGAACATTTACTGTCATATTATTTCTGTCTTTGAAGCTTGTTTCAGGAAATCTGAATTAACTGGATTTTTTTTTTTTGTCCCAAAGGAACTCTGCCACCTCCTGGTAAGGTTTGTCCCTACCATCTTTTCATTTTATAGCCTTTGCCTTTTCTTTGTCAGGATTTCAACAAAGATTTTGGAATCATAGGGTTATAGCTCTAGAGTTGAAGGAGATCATCTAATCCAAGGTCACTTATAGATGAGAAAACTGAGACCTAAGGAGGTTAAGCACAAAGTCTTGTAGGTAGTGAGCATCAGACCTTAGATTTGAACTCAGGCTTCAACTATCTGAGAGACAGCCTTGCAATGGTGCATAGAGTGGGCCTCAGAGTCAGGAAGGTTGGATTCCACTTACTTCTCTGGCTGTGTGTCTCTAAACAAGTCCCTTATGTCTCTGTGCCTGGGATCAGTACTTTACACTGGAGAGCAGGTGTTTATCTGTATGGGTGGAAGGAATTATTTTATGTGGAATTTGTTTGGACAATGAAATCACAGAGCTAGTCGAAAAAAATTTAATCAGTTATTTAACACATTTAAAAACACTCTTACACATATGTTTTTATATGTATGCATGCATATTTTTGACACACTTTTCTTGGGTCAAGTTTTTAAACTCACCTATAAATTATCAAGACCTGTTACCATCTCTCAGTACCCTATGGGACTCTGTAATCATTTAAGTTGCAGAGAAGGTGCCTACTTATATTGGTAAAGGAAATTTCCTCACCTAAGAGTTCCCTATCTAATGGTATTGAACCAGCAGCCTATGGGTGGACTGTAACACTCCTGGGTGTGCCTAGATTAAAATATAACTGGGAAATATTTTACAAAAATAGGTAAAAATACAATAGGACGTAGATAATGTTAATATGTAGTTTTCTAAGTCAATGTGCTCTACAGGGATCCTTATGTATGGTATGGCTTAGTGGCCCTTCTTTCTATTTGAATTTGACACCACTGCACTGTACCAATGAAATCACAGTCAAGTTAGTGTCTATTCTTATCCAACCAATTTTGCTTCTAACCTTAACACTTCTCCTACTGTACCCCTCTTAATGTGAGTTCAGATTAAATCTGCAGTTAGGTGTTCCCCAGGCCATGGAAGGAGCTTTCATTTTACTCAACAATTTAGGGAGGGGATCCCAATAGGCACGTTTTTACATTTTTTTTTTTAAGCAATTGGGGTTAAGTAACTTGCTCAAGGTTACACGGCTAGTCATTATTTATGCGTGGGTGCTCATTTTCTGAGGCCGGATCTGATCTCGGGTCATCCAAACTCCGAGGCCGGCGCTCTTACTCACTGCGCCACCTAGCCGCCCCTTTAGGGCAATTGGGGTTAAGTAACTTGCCCAAGGTTACACGGCTAGGTTTTTGTTTGTGCGGATTAGGTGTCGGAGGCCGGCTCCGAACTCAGGTCCTTCTGATTCCAGGGCCAGCGCTCTATTCACTGCGCCACCTAGCCGCCCCTTTAGGGCAATTGGGGTTAAGTAACTTGCCCAAGGTTACACGGCTAGGTTTTGTTTGTATGGATTAAGTGTCGGAGGCCGGCTCCGAACTCAGGTCCTTCTGACTCCAGGGCCGGCGCTCTATTCACTGCGCCACCTAGCCGCCGACGTTTTTACATTTTTAAAGCCCCTAGGCAAGACTCTACCCAGATTTTTTCCTTGAGGTCTGGTAAGATTCTGTTTCCTAATTCACATCAGTTTGGCCATCATTTAATACCAATAACGCTTATGTCTGCTGTGAACCCAGTGTAAGGTTTTACCAATCCCCCGGATGGCTGTGTCCCTTGACCTGCCTCTCTCTCTCTCTCTTTTTGCCAGTATTTAGATTATGACAAAATCCTTATGAGTCATATCTTCCTCCCAATCCTTGCTTCTTGCCCTTTCTGAGACAATTCTGCCCACTTCTACCCACATGCTAATAATAACAACAATTAGCATTTATGTAATGCTTTAAAGTTTGCCTCGTGTTTTACATAGGGGGCAGCTAGATGACCCAATGGATAGAGCACTAGGTTTAGAGTCAGGAAGATCTGAATTCAAATCCAGTCTCAAAAACTTCCTACCTGGGTGACCTTGGCCAAACTAATTGGCCAAGTAATTTAACCTCTACCACTAGAGAAGGAATGGCAAGCCACTCCAGTAACTTTACCTAGAAAACCCCATGGACAGAGGTGTACAGGGTCACAAAGAGTCAGACATGACTAAACAACATAATGGCAGTTTGGTGGTGCAGTGGATAAGAATGCTGGTCTTGGAGTCAAAACGTTTGGGATTCAAATCTAGTCTCAGGTGCTTACTAGTGATGTGACCCTGGATAAGTCACTTAATCCCTATTTGCCTCAGTGCCTCATCTGTAAAATGGGGACACAAACCACTCCAGTATTTTTGCCAAGAAAACCCTGTAGATAAAGTCCATCAGACATGACTGAACAACAAAGTGCTTTATGTAATTATCTCATTTGATTTTCTGTCAGAGATATATGCCTAAACTATGTTTATCCTAATTCATTTTCCATTCAAGCACACCCCATCCCAAATCACACACCCTCTTAAACTTATCCTCTCTTTTACCCCCAAAGCCTCCTGAGCTGCCATGTATTGGCACTCCTTGGTACCTAATCAGTCAATCAATAGCCATTTGTCAAGCACCTTATGTGCCAGGCACTGCTAACCAATGTAAATACAAAAAGAGGCAAAAGACAGCCCCTGCCCTCAGGGAGCTCACAGTCTAATGGGAGAGAGAGCATGCAAACAAACGTTTGCAAAGCTATATACAAGGATATGGCAAAGAAAGCTATAGGTAGCATACTAATTCATTTATACTCAGACCTCACAGGCCCAGAGGGTTGAGGGAGAAAAAAAAACAAAAACAACTGCAAGCTAGGCCACTAAGCAAAAGCTGCAGTAGGGCAATGCTGTCAGCTGTTGCAGCATCTCCAAGCTTAGCTGCCTGTCACCCAGCCTGTCACTAAGGCTAATTTTTCACTCCCTCTGGCTTGTAGGAGAGGTATAATCTGCATGACTCTGTTTCTATCAATAAAAGATAGCTAAGCAATATCTTTTACCTTCATTCTTGTCCCCATAGTAGAATAGCCAAAAACAATTGACTATAAAAGCCTTAGCAATATTTTTTGATGCTACTCTCTTAATGTGAATTTTCTCTCCCCATTTCCAACCCCGTCATGTTTGTACACTCAGCATCTTTTAACAAAATGTACTGAAAGTTATAGGGGATACAAAATTCTACCATGGTGACTCTTAGTTGATTTTAAACAAATCTGTTTTAGTGCCACAAAATATGCTCTTAAATCTGGGACTCCTAACCCCAATTTGTGTTCTAGAGCCCTAAGTCAGTCTGGAGAAGGCTTTGGACCCTTTCTTAGAACAACAGGGTTTTTTCTTTTTTTGGTTTGGTTTCTGGTTTTTTTTTTCCCTTTTTGGAGGGTACAGCACAATTGGGGTAAGTGACTTGCCCAAGGTCACATGCTAGTAAGTGTTAAGTGTCTGAGGCTGGATTTGAACTCAGATTCTCCTGATTCCAGGGCCAGTGCACTACCTAGTCGCCCTGGAATAATGTTTTAAAATGAATAAAATAAAAGCACATCACATTACAAAGGAAACCAATTACACTGAAATGTAGTCACTGAAATATCTTAAGAAAACACGTTCATTATAAATAAATTTATTATAAATTTTAGATAAATTTATTATAAATAATTTCATACCCTTTGACCCAACAATACCAATTCTAGGGTTATATCCCAAAGAGATCATAGAAGTGGGAGGAAGACCCATATGTACAAAAATATTTTTAGCAGCCCTTTTTGTGGTTGCAAAGAATTGGAAACTAAAGGGGTTCCCATCAATTGGGGAATGGCTAAAGAAGATGTGGTATATGAATGTAATGGAATGTTATTGTGCTATAAGAAATGAGGAGGTGACGGATTTCATAATTACCTGGAGAGACTTATACAAACTGATGCTGAGCGAGAAGAGTAGAATCAGAAGAAATTTGTATACAATCACAGACATACCATATCTGTGATGACCAACTATGACAGACTGGACTCTTCAGCAATGCAGTGATTTAAGTTAATCCCGAAAGACTCAAGAAAGTGAGAAATGCGCCATCCAGAGATAGAACTAGAAAGAACTGAGCCTGAATCCTGATGGAAGCAAACTAAACGATCTTATTCTTTTCATTGTTTGGTTTTATTTCTTCCTTACCATCTTTCATCCCACCTAGTACAATATGCCTTTGTAATTGGAATAATGTCCAATATGAATGCATTTGCAGACCCTATACTGTACTATATGCTGTCGTGAGGGGAGGGGGGAGGGAAGTAAAGGAAATTTGAAAATCAAGGAACTATGGAATTGAATCTTGTTAACTGAAACTAAACTAATAAATTAATTAAAAAAAAAAGAAAACACGTTCATGTAACCCAGGTTAAACATCTTTACCTTAAAGATTTTCCTCCAAACAAGGCTGGTTCTACGCATATATTAAGAAATACTAGAATCCCTGATTAGATACAACAACTAAGATAACTTTGATCAAAGGTCTTCTAATTATGAATGTCAAGTAAGACATAAATTAATTGGAGGAAGAGGGCAGGTTATAACTACATTTGGAAAGCTGTTCAGTACTTTCTACAATCCTAGCTTGATCCCTAACATAAAAATTCAGCCTTCAAAAAAATCCATGTTCTTCTAGTAATGCTATATAGGTAGATATATATACTATCTGGGTAAAAATAATGTGTAATCTTTTCCTATAATCTTTTCCCTATTAGACTGTGAGCTTTTTGAGATCAGGGACTATTTTCTGCCTTTCTTTATATATTCTCAGCACTTAGTAGAGTACTTGGCACAGAACAGACACTAAATAAATGCTTCTCAACTGAGACTCTTTAAAGGATCAGCCAATCAATCATAATTCATTAAGCACTTACCAAGTACTTGACACCAATCTGGGCACTGGAGATACAAAGATGAAAATGAAACAATCCTTGCCCTCAAGGAGCTATGTTCTGTTTAAAGAGAATGCAGGTGGTTCAAAGAACAGAATGTTTGATGTAAGTAAGACATGGTCTGTTTCCAAGGATGAGTTGCACATGAGATGTGATACAAAGGAAACAAATGTTCAGGAAACAAATGGTATGAAAAGTTGGTGAGCTGGTCATATAGGAAAAGCAAGAGATAATGAGAAGATAAGCCTAAAGCTGCACTAAAATATTAAAAAGATTTAGTGTAAGACAACATGTGCCATCTACAGAGTATTTATGGGGAGACATAGAAAAAAATCACATAGGATAATAAAGTTGTAATAAAACTTTTTTCCTTTTCCTTTTTTTAAAATTATTTTTAGTTTTCAACATTGACTTCCATAAGATTTTGAGTTTTAAATTTTCTCCCTCTCTCTTCCCTCCCCCTTCTCCAAGACGGTGTGCAAGCTGATATAAACTCTACTTATACATTCATATTAAACATATTTTCATGTTAGTCATGATGTAAAAAAGAATTTGAACTAATGGGAGGAACCATGAGAAAGAAGAAACAAAACAAAGCAGAAGAAAAAAAGAGCAAATAGTGTGCTCCCATCTGCATTCAGACTCCAGAGTTCTTTCTCTGGATGTGGATAACACTTTTCAGCATGAGTCTCAGAGCTGTTCATTGCTGATAAGAGCTAAATCTAGCAAAGTCAGTCATCGCACAATGGGACTGTTACTGTATACAGTGTTCTTCTGGTTCTGCTCACTTCCCTAGCATCAGTTCATATAAGTCTTTCCAGGATTTTTTGAAATGTGCCTGCTCATCATTTCTTACTCCATTACATTCATGTACCACAACTTGGTGGGTGTCCCCTCAATCCAATTCTTTGCCACCACAAAAAGAGCTGCTATAAACATTGGTGTACATATGGGTCCTTTTCCCATTTGGACAACCTCTTTGGAATACAGACCTAAAAGTATTGTTGGGTTAAAGGGTATGCCCATATTTATAGCCCTTTGGCCATGGTTCCAAATTGCTCTAGACAGTGACTGAAATCAGTTCACAACTCCACCAGCAATGAATTAATGTTCCACTTTCCCCAAATCTTCTCTAACATTTATCATTTTTCTGTTTTGACATGTTAGCCAATTTGATAGATGAGATGTGGTACCTCAGAGTTATTTTGATTTGCATTTCTCTAATCAATAGTGATTTAGAGCATTTTTTCATATGACTGTAGATAGCTTTAATTTCTTCCTCTGAAGACTGCCTGTCCTTTGACTATTTATCAACTGAGGAATGACTTGTATTCTTATAAATTCAACTCAGTTCTCTATATATTTTAGGAATGAGGCATTTATCAGAGATGCTAGTTATAAAAATTGTTTCCTAGCTTTCTTGTTCCCTTCTACTCTTGGTTGCATTGGCTCTGTTTGTGCAAAACCTTTTCAATTTAATGTAACCAAAATGATCCATTTTGCATTTCATAATGTTATCTATCTCTTGTTTAGTCATAAATTCTTCCCTTCTCTCCTCATAGCTTTGCTTATAGTATCAGCTTTTATATCTAAATTATGTACTCATTTTGACTTTATCTTAGTATACAGTGTAAGAAGTTGGTCTGTGCCTAGTTTCTGCCATACTATTTTCCAGTTTTCCCAGCAGTTTTTGTTAAATAGTGAGTTCTTATCTCAGAAACTTGAGTCTTTGGATTTATCAAATAGATTATTATAGTCAACTATTGTGTCTTACATACCTAATCTATTCCACTGATCCACCACTCTATTTCTTAGCCAGTACCAAGTAACTCTGATAATTGCTGTTTTATAATACAATTTAATATGTGGTACAGCTAAGATACCTTCCCTTGCATTTCTTTTCATTAGTTCCCTTGATAATCTGGACCTTTTCTTCTTTATCTTTTTCATCCAGATGAATTTTGTTATTTTCTTCTAGCTCTATAAAATACTTTTCTGGTAGTTTGATTGGTATGGCACTGAATAAGTAATTTAATTTAGGTAGAACTGTCATTTTTATTATATTAGGTTGGCCTACCCATGAACAATTGATATTTTTCTAATTATTTAGATCTGACCATATTTGTGTGAAAAGTGTTTTGTAATTGTCTTCATATATTTCCTGGTTTTTTTTTGGGGGGGGGCAGGTAGACTCCCAAATGTTTTATAATGTATACAGTAACTTTAAATGGAATTTCTCTTTCTATCTCTTGCTTTTGGGTTTTCTTAGTAATATATAGAAATGTCAATGATTTATGGGTTTGTTTTATATTCTGCAACTTTGCTAGAGTTGTTGATAATTTCAAGTAGTTTTTTAGTTGATGCTCTAGGATACTCTAAGTATACTATCATATTGTCTCCAAAGAGTGATAACTTTGTTTCTTCTTTGCCTGTTCTAATTACTTCAGTTTCTTTCTCTTATTGCTAAAGCTAACATTTCTAGTACAATATTGAGTAACAGTGGTGATGCTGGACATCCTTGTTTCTTCCCCAATCTTCTTGGAAATGCTTTTAGCTTATTCCCATTACATATAATGCTTGCTGATGGTTTTAGATAGATGCTAGTTGTCATTTTAAGGAAGATTCCATTTATTCCTCTACTCTCTAGTGTGTTTAATAAGAATGAATGTTGTATTTTGTCAAATGCTTTTTTCGCATCTGTTGAGAAAATCATATTATTTCTGTTAGTTTTGTTGTTGATGTGGTTAGTTATGCTGATAGTTTTTATAATATTGAACAAACCTGTATTTCTAGTATAAATCCTGCCTGGTCATAGTATATTTTCCTTGAGATAAATAGCTGTAATCTATTTGTTAATATTTTATTTATAATTTTTGCATCTATACTCATTAGAGAAATTGGTCTATAGTTTTCTTTCTCTGTTTTGGCTCTTCCTGGTTTATGTGTCAGCACCATATCATAATTTGGTAGAACCCCTTCACCTATTTTCCCAAATAGTTTATATAGTATTGGAATAAATCGTTCTTTAAATGTTTGGTAGAATTCACTTGTAAATCCATCTGGCCCTGGAGATTTTTTCTTAGGGAATCCATTGATGGCTTATTCAATTTCTTTTCCTGAGATAGGATTACTTAAGTATTTTATTTGTGTTTTTGTAAATATTCATCCATTTCACTAAGATTGTCAAATTTATTGACATACAGTTGGGCAAAATACCTTTAATTATTGTTTTAATTTCCTTTTCATTGGTGGTGAATTCACCCTTTTCATTTTTGATGGTAATTTGATTTTCTTCTTTTTTTTAAAATCAAATTAACTGAAGATTTATCTATTTAATTGTTTTTTCATAAAACCAGCTCTTAGTTTTATTTATTAGTTCAATAGTTTTCTTAATTTTAATTATATTAATCTTCCATTTGGTTTGCAGAATTTTTTAATTTGGTATTTAATTGGGGATTTTTAATTTATTCTTTTTCTACCTTTTTTAGTTGCACATCCAATTAATTGATTTCTTCTTTCTCTATTTTATTCGTGTAAGCATTTGGAGATAATAAAACTTTCCCTAAGACCCACTTTTGCTGTATCCCATAAATTTTGGTATGTTGTCACATTATTGTCATTCTCTTGGATGAAGTTATTAATTGTTTCTATGATTTCTGTTGTTTGACTGATTCATTCTTTAGGATTAGATTATTTATTTTCCACTTAATTTTTAGTCTATCTTTCCATGGCCCTTTATTACAAATAATTTTTATTGTATCATGATCTGAAAAGGATGCATTTACTATTTCTGCCTTTCTACACTGGATTGTGAAGTTGTTATGCCCTAATATGTGGTAAATATTTGTTTAGATGCCATGTGCCACTGAGAAAAAGGTTTATTCCTTTCTATCCCCATTCAGTTTTCTCCAGAGATCAACTTTATCTAAGTTTTCCAAAATTATATTGACCTCCTTAACTTTTTTCTTGTTTATTTTGGCTACATTTATCTAGTTCTGGGAGGGGGAAGCTGAGGTCCCCCACAAATATAGTTTTGTTGTCTCTTTCTTCCTGTAACTCCCTTAACTTCTCCTCTAAGAATCTGGGTGCTATACCACTTGGTACATGTATGTTCAGTAATAATATCACTTCATTGTTTATGGTACTGTTTAGGAGGATGTAGTTTCCTTCCTTATCTCATTTAATTAGATCTATTTTTGCTTTTGTTTTCTCTGAGATAAGAATTGCTACCACTGCTTTTTTTTTTACTTTAGCTAAAGTATAAGATATTCTACTCCAGCCTTTTACCTGTGTGTATCACCTTGTTTCAAATATGTTTCCTGTAGACAACATATTGTAAGATTATGTTTTTTAATCCATTGTGCTATCTGCCTCCATTTTATGGGAGAGTTAGTCTCATTCACATTCATAGTTATGATTTCTATTCGTGTTTTTCTTTCCATCCTATTCCCTCCCCTTGTTTATGCTTTTATTCCTCCCTTCTCCTTTCCCCTCCTTAAGAGTTTTCCTTTTGACCACTGCCTCCCTCAGTATTCCCTCCCTACCAGTCCCCTCTCTTTTCCTACCCTTCCCCCTTACTGCTTCTTCCCTCCCTTTTATCCCCTTCTCTTTTCTTTCCCCTTTACCCTCCTACTGCCTATAGGGCACAATAGATTTTTATACATAACAAAGTATGCTATTCCCTCCTTGAACCAAATCTGATGAAAGTAAATCTCAGACAATTCTCCTCTCCCTCCCTTTTCTCTACTATAATAGAAGAGCAACCTGGAGGATCTCGGGTGGTAGAAGAGAAGGCTGTTGTGAATTTGGCTCAGAAAAAGAAGCAGAAAATAACAGGAGGAAAGTTCAAACAGTTTTGATAGAGGCTGAGCCTAGTTTCTATGACAGTGACTCCCAGGAGGGTGTATGGGTAGCAAATGATACAGTGTTAAGTGATAGAGTATTTCATGATCCAGCTTTTACAAGGGCAGAAGCTTGGGCCATAGTGAGAAGAAAGCAGGAGAATCAGGGAGGCCAAACACAGTTTAGGGAGATAATTGAGAATTTCAGTCAGCAAGAGATTACTGATATATTAAGTAGATTCACTCAAAGGATGGGAGAATTCTTAATGCCTTGGATGGTGAGAATCTCTGATGAAGGAGCCAGAGGAGTATTGGTAATCAGTGTGGACTACTTGAAATTTATAGGTATTTGTCAGAATCTTTATGTCCAGCAAACTTTTAGAGATTTTCATACGGCAGGAGGTAACAATACGACCAATGTTAGCTTTAGCTACTACTGGATGCGATAGAATGCATCCCACTGATTCTATGTGGCTTATTGGAGACAGAATCTGATATTTGCTTAGAGACTGCATGAGAAAGTTGAAAGAAGTAATGAAAAGTGCTATCATGGTTGGAAATGCAGATATGTATCATGATACCCCTTAGCAGTTCCTCATAGAAATATCATGATGCAGATAGCTCCTTCTGCTTATAAGCACCTACTAATTGGTGAAATAGGGTACCCTCTTTCAGAAGTGCTGGGTAAGATTTCAGAGCTAAGAGACTTGGGAGAATGGGAAAATGATAAATTTCCTTGAGAGAAAAGAGTAAATAGCCAGTGTATTCAAAGTTGTAACAGACTGACAAGAAAAGAACTGTTTACTGCTCTATTGAGAGTAGGGGTTAATTTTAGGACAATTGATGGTATTCCAACTAATAACTATATAAAATGTACTGAGATAAGGGGCTTAATGTCAGATGGAGTAGGCAAGTGAAAGCTGCCCCTACAGATACTCCTGAACCATTGTATCCAAGTTCATCACATTTTCAGGGAGAATAAGAAATTGACCAAGCCCTATATTAATCCATCTATATATTGGGAAAATGGATCAAATACTGTAACCAGGGCATGGATCGATACTGGGATGGAGACCTCCCTCATTCAAGGGAACCCCAATAAGTTCAAGCATGTAATTCCTATTACCATCACAGGACTGGGAGGGACTGAAATATCAACCAGACAAGTCAAACTAACAATGAAAACTGGACAATTACCTAAGAAAGAATATACTGTGGTTATTGTACCCATTCCTGAATATATCATTGGAATAGATATATTGACAGGTATGACCCTGAATTTACCTGAAGGAAGATACCAATTTGCAGTAAGGAAGATAGGAATTAATACAGTTTCAGTGAGAAAAATAAAAATGGACCAAATCACTTTACCTGAACCTTCTGAAGTAATTACTTTAAAGCAGTTATCATGTACCAGGTGGGCAAGATGAAATTACCAATACTATAAAGGAATATGTTGAAGAAGGAGTATTAGTCCCTATAATCACATGATGGAATAATCCTGTCTGGCCTGTATGAAAGTCAGATGGGACATGGAGAATGATAGTGGATTATAGACAATTGAATAAGGTGACTCCTTCCTTGTATGCTGCTATTACAGACACTGTTACATTAATAGAAAGGATACAGAAATATGATAGAACGTGGTACACAGTTTTTGATTTAGCTAGTACTTTCTTCACCATCCCAATAGACTCTAAACAATGGGACCAGTTTGCTTTCACTTGGCAGGGTAGACAATATACTTTTACCTGCTTGCCACAAGGATATCTGCATAGCCCCACTCTTTGTCATAGGACTATGGCAGAACATATGGATGAATTAAAGCTACCTGGTGTACAGCTTACCCACTACATTGATGATATTATGATACAGGGAAAAATGTAAAAGAAGTGAAGAAGAATTTGACACTTTTGATTGAACATATGGAAAGCAAAGGGTGGGAAATTAACCCCACAAAGATTCAAGCACCAGCTCAAAATGTAAAATTATCTGGAATAAAATGGAGTAAGGGTCTGCAAGAGATTCTTCCACAAGCCCAATGAAAGATTCAGGACTTTCCCGTCCCTACCAATAAGAAAGAGGCCCCAAAGTTTATAGGATTATTTGGATATTGGAGACATCATATTTTGCATTTGGGACAGATTTTGAAATCCTTATATAAAGCTACTAGGAAGAAATATGAATTTGACTGGGGACTTGAGCAGAGTAAAGCTTTTGAAGAAGCCACGGCTGCTATACAATTGGCCCTAGATTTATGGCCTATGCAAAATAGCCCGGTGGAATTACAAGTGACTATACAGGACAATTATGAAAACTGGAGTTTATGGCAAAAACAACAAAGCTGAAATGTAGTATTTTGGTCTAGGAAACTTCTTTCATCTGTTGTTCAATATACACCTTTAGAAAAGCAGTTGTTAGCTGCATATTGGGCTTTGGTACAGACTAAACAACTCACTGTGGGTCATGAACTGATACTAAGGCTTAGAATCATGATTATGACCTGGGTAATGAGTACCCCAGCTTCTCACAGAATTAGACATGCCCAAGAGGCCAGCATAATTAAATGGAAATGGTATATTCAAACTAGAGCTAAAACAGACAAAAGTAGAGTTTCTGCTCTACAAGAATCTATAGCAAACATCAATACTGAAGGAAATGATAAGTTCCCTGAATCAAAGCAACAGTTGGTAGATTCCTTGGTAGAACAGAATGATGGATATGATGGATTAACTGAAGAAGAAAAGAGAGTATGGACTTTGGGTTCCATTAGTTGAGAGTGCATTAGCCTCTTCCATGCAGGGCGAGAAGCCGCTGAGGAGGCATGGTGCAGCTCCTGACCTGCAGACTGTAGGGGGACCAAGAAACCAGTCTGAGGGGTAATCGCTCTTGCTTTAGCTTGCTTGGATCTTGATTGTGGTCTAAGGTGGAGGTCCTGGGGTGTGTGACCAGCTTGCCAGAGCATGTGGAGGCTTCAGAGAGGGCACCCAACTAATACCTTAGGCAGCTGAGAAAACCCCAGCATTTGGAACAGAAGCTCCCCTGTCTGGTGGCAGAGTCCTACTGTGGCATAAAGCCCCAAAGTCAAGTAATTGAGTGGCAACATGACCAGGCAAAGGAAGCAAAACAAGCAGAAGAATCCAATATTATACTCCTATTTTGGGGACACAAAGGATCAAAGCATGGAACAGGAAGAAGACAGTGAAGTCAGAACTCCTACATCAAAAGCTTCAAAGGAAAATATGAGCTCCTTAAAAGCCATAGAGGACATAAAGAAGCAGATAAGAGAAGTGGAGGAAAAATTGGGAAGAGACATGAGAATGATGCAAGAAATTTATGAAATGAGAGTCAACAGCTCGACACCTTAAAAAACAAACTAACTCAAATGGCAAAGGAGGCTCAAAAAGGCAATAAGGAGAAGAATGCCTTAAAAAGCCAAATTTGCCAGATGGAAAAAGAATCTCAAAAGCTCACTGAGGAGATTCATTCCTTCAGAATTAGATTGGAGCAAATGGAAGCTAGTGACTTTATGAGAAATCAAGATGTTGTTAAATCCAAACAAATGAATGAATAGAAGGCAATGTGAAATATCTCATGGGAAAAACTACTGACCTGGAAAATAGATCCAGGAGAGACAATCTAAAAATGATTGGACTACCTGAAAGCCATGATCAAAGAAAGAACCTAGAAATCATCCTCCAAGAAATTCTCAAGGAAAACTGCCCTGAAGTTTTAGAACCAGAGGGCAAAAAAGAGGTCAAAAGAATCTACCCATCACCTCCTGAAAAAGATCCCAAAAAGGAAACTCCTAGGAATATTATAGCCAGGTTTGGGAATTCCCAGATCAAGGAGAGAATATTACAAGCATCCAGGAAGAAACAATTTCAATAGTGTGGAAACACAATCAGGATAACACAGGATCTGGCAGCTTCTACACTGAGGGATCAAAGGGCTTGGAATATGATATTCTGGAGGTGAAAGGAGCTGGGATTAAAAACAAGAATCACCTACCCAGAAAAACTAAGTATCAAGTTTCAGGGGAAAATATGGTCATTCAGTGGAATAGAGGACTTTCAAGCATTCTTGATGAAAAAACTAGAGTTGAATAGAAAATTTGACATTCAGATACAAGAAGCAAGAGAAGCATGAAAAGGTAAACAGGGAAAAGAAATCACAAGGAACTTATCAAAGTTGAACTATTTACATTCCTACATGGAAAAATGATAATTATAACTGATGAAACTTTTCTCAGTATGAAAATAGTTGAAGGGAATAGAAATATATATTGTATATATAGTCTATATTGGAGGGTATATGGGCATAGGAATACACATGTGAATGTGTGTATATATGTTTACAGGTATACATAGATAGAGGACACAGGACCAATTTAATAGGAAGGGATGGTACTTAAAAGGTGAAATTAAGAGGTGAGAAAGGAATATAATTGAGAGGAGATGGGGAGAGATAAAATGGGGTAAACTATCTCATATAAAAGAGGCAAGGGGAAATGGTTACAATGGAGGGGAAGAACAGGAAGGAAAAAGGGAATAGGTCGACCTTATTCACGTTGAATTTGGCTCAGGGAGGGAATGACATACACACCAAATAAGGTATCTCACCCTATAGGAGAGTAGCGGGTAAGGGGATGAGAGGGGGGATGATGGAAGGGAGAGCAGGCTGGGGTGGGGGAGGGAAGTTGGAAGCACCCACTTCTGAAAAGGGACAGGACCAAAGTAGAGAATAAAACAAGTGGGACATGGGATAGGAGGGAGGGAAATATAATCAGTCTTTTATAGCATATCTATTATGGTAATGTTTTGCATTAGCTACTCATGTACAACCTATACTGAATTATTATCTTCTATATTATCTTCCCAATAAGGGTGGGTGACAAGGGAGGAAGGGAATGAATCTGGAATTCAAAGTTTTAAAGCCAAATGTTTAAAATATGTATATACACACACACACACACACACACACACACACACACACACACATATATATATATATATATATATATATATATACTATTGTTAATACTATTTTTCATGTAATTGGGAAAATATATATATATATATATAGGCACTGGGGCATAGAGATCCACCATGCCCTACTGGAAAAGTCGAAGAGGGTATGGGGGAAGATATGGGAGAGAGCAGATTGGGGGAGGGGATATCCTGTGGGACTGCTATTTTGGGGAAGTGGGTAGGGGAAAAATGGGGAGAAACTTTGTAACTCAAAATCTGGCGGAACTGAATAAACCAGAAGTTAATAAAGCATTTGAAAAAAAAAAAGAGAGAAGAAACATGCATGGTTTACTGATGGCACAGCAAAATATGGGGACATAAAAGACATTAGAAAGCAATGGCCTATAACTCATGTACTAGGTGGACTTGGGAAAGTACTGAGATAGGTAGAAGTAGTCAATATGCTGAACTTATGGCAGTATATCAAGCTATCAAAACAGAACAAGGAGGAAAGTGTCATATATTCACTGATTCATGGGTGGTAGGTAATGGGTTAGCTACATAAATTCCCATGTGGAAAAATCAAAATTTGGAAATTCATGGTAAATTAGTCTGGGGCAAAAAAAATATGGGAAGAAGTATGAGACATGTCTTTGGTTACTTGATTTGTCAGTTTTTCATGTAGATGCTCACATGGCCCTCACTATAGCAGAACGTGAGTACAACACACATGTTGATTGACTAGTAAAGATTACTGTTCAACATGTTGTCCCTACTCTGACACCAGCTGATGATCCAGTACTAGCAAAATGGGTCTACCAAACATCTGGCTATTTAGGGGTCCAGGCCACAAATAGGTGGGCACAAGATCAAAGTATTAGTATCTGTCATTCATTGTTAAAACAATTAGCAGAGGAATGTCATATATGTCAACTGGAAAAGGAATGAACTGTTCCACTGGTAGTAACTGGAGAGATAGCAAGGGGAAAAGTTCGAGCCCAAATTTGGCAAATGGATTATATTGGTTCCCTACCTCAAGAAAAAGGATGCAAATTTATATGTGCTTGTGTTCACACCTATTCAGGTGTAGTAGTGGCTCCTTATAGGAATGCAACACAGGAAAACACTTTTAAAACTTTAGATCTCATAAGTCTATGTTATGGAACCCCAGTGCAGATTCAGAGTGACAATGTGTCACATTCCAAAGGTAATGAAATGAAAAGATATTGTATATTAAACAATATAGAATGGATATATCACAGTTCATATTATCCACAAGCATCATCTAGGTTAACTGAAAGAATGAATGAATTGTTGAAAGAACAGTTGAGTAATTTAAGTTCTAATAATTTGTATCAACATTAAAAGAATAATTTGCTCACTTCTTTATGTAATTTGAATAATAGACCTTTGGAAGGAAGTACACCTCTAGCCTGAATGATGACCCCAAATCTGCAAATTAGAAAACAATAGACACATAAGATCCCAAATATTGAGTACTGGGACTGTGAGGCAAGATGTCGCAGCACTGTATCCAGGAACACCTTCTTCAGCAGGATATGATTTACATTGTTTAGAGGATGTTTTGTTGGATAGAAAAGAAATAAGAAAAATCTCCAATGGAATATGTCTGAGAATCCCTAAAAATCATTTTGGATGGATATTACCTAAATCAGGATTAGCAGTTCAATGAATACATGTATTGGCTGGAGTAATAGATTCTAATTATCAAAGGGAACATTATTGTAGCATTCCAAAATTTAGGTGAAAAACCTATATAGTTTTACAAAAATGATAGGATGGTTCAAATGATTATTATTCTTGTGAAACAATACCCCTTGTGAAAACTGACCCTCCTTATGAAGTAACTATCAGAGGAACAGAAGGACTTGGTTCTACTGATAGAATAAAATTGGGAGCTAAATTATGGGTAAAGCAGAAGCCAGACAATGTTCCAAAGGCTACAGAAATGATAGCATACGGGAAAGATAATACTACTAATTGTTGTTTATTCAGGGGAAGATGATTACCAAATTGTACCCTTAACTCATATATTCTACCATGAATGAGGCTATTAAAGTGGGGTCATGGACTCTAAAAGCATGGCTGACCCTGTATCTCCCATGCTTCTGGTTATTGTCTCCTTGTTTCTTTTTGGCTTTTTTTCTGTTAAACCTGTTTTCTAGATTTGTTTCCTTCAGGCTTAGTACCCTTCACCTGCAGATGCCTGATTGCTTAAGCCAGAGGTCATCCCCTGCTCACAACTGTAATATGTCACCCTGGATCTGGCATCAACCAAGTTCTGGATGCCAGCTAAAGAACTGACCTCTAGAATGAGACCTTTTGGGAGAGGGACAGCTTTATGTCCAATTTCAGCAGGAAGTAGTTATAGAAGAAGAGATCCTTGGGGGGCAGCTAGGTGTTGCAGTGAGTAGAGCATCGGCCCTGGAGTCAGAAGGACCTGAGTTTGGATCCGGCCTCAGACACTTAACACACACACAAACAAAAACCTAGCCATGTGACCTTGGGCAAGTTACTTAACCCCAATTGCCCTCCAAAAAGCAAAAAAAAAAAAAAAAAAAAAAGAGATCCTTGCCTTTACCCCAAGATTTTGGGCCACATCCATTCGAGGGGGGTATAATAGGGTGCTTGTGCTCAAATCCCACCCTAAGATATTGTTTTATGTGCTTATTTTGTATTATCCCTGTAATATTGTTGTAAAGTTCTGTTGACACCAGTTATCCCTGAACTCTCATTAACCTGTGTAATAAATACAAAAGATGTGGGGGCTAAATGTAATGGTAATGTAAATGGGAAGATCTTTTTCATTCATTAATAGACCCATGTGACCTGCTTAAGTCACATGGAAGCCTAAGACACATGTGTTTGAGTCACATAAAGCCTGTTGTGTGAGGAGGTTGCTGAATGGTTGGAGCAGGAAGGGTAGAGCAGGAAGAGTGGAGGAGAGCTGAGGGGAAGTTGGTCAGAGTTAGTTAGAGCTGAGAGAGAGAGAGGTAGCAGGCAATGAGCTGTGAGTGTTGGTTTGTGGGAAGGCTCTAGCAGGGAAAAGGTTTGGGGATTGCAGTGCCTCCTGTATTGTTATTGTGTATAGATTTCTTTGTTGCTATGATGGATTTCACTTTTTGGTGTTGGGATTTGGCTTTCTGGTGTTTGAATAAATGTTTTGATTCTGTCTTTTGTGTGGAGAGTCTGTTATATTTTGATTCATAATTATGCCAGCATATTTATAGCTGGCGTAGGCACTGTGAATATCACATTGGCACTACAATATCCTTCTTGATCTCTTCCAAGAAGTTTTTTTGGGCTTGAGACCAATTCATATTCCCCTTTGAGGTTTTGGATATGGGTATATTGATAATGTTGTTCTCTTCTGAATTTATGCCTTGATTTTCCCTGTCCTCTGAGTAAGAATATATGGTCATTTTCTAATTCTGCTTTTTGCTCGTGGTTTTTGACTATTTCCTTGCTTTTAAAGTTGAGGTCACTGACCCTGCTGGAGCAGAGGGGACACTGACCCAAGCTTCTTGTGTTGGGGGCCCAGGACCTGGTCACTAGCTTTGTGTTCTGGGGCCTCAGGTACTGGCAGCTGGAGGCTGTAGGGGTCTGGCAGATTATTTGGTTCTGAGCTGGGGTCAGCAACACTGAAGCTCTTGGGGTTGGGGGGAGTGAGGTATCTGGCCCCTGGAGGATGCTTGCTCACCCAGGCTGCTTTAAAGCACCCTAAGGCTTGGTCACCAGAGGACGCCTGCTTGCCTGGATCTGTGCCTTCTGGAGTTGTGCTGAAGCACAGGGAGGTTTGGCTGCTGGAGGATGGCTGTGTGCCAGTGGTGGTTTTATGAGCTGGTGTCTATTGGTTCCCCTGTCTATGCTGAGGCACTCCAGAGTCCTGGTGTTGTGCTTGCTTGCTCCATCAATCCTAGGGCTCAGGTTCTCCTCCTAGTTTGGTGAGGTGGGGCTTGTTGCTAGCTTTCTGGGATGCCTCCTGTCCTGTACTGCTTCCCCTTCCCCAGAGTGAGTGGAGCCTTTTCTATTAATCCCACAAGCTTTCTGGGCTACAAGACCATTGCAACCCATCTTTCTGCTGACTCAGCTCTTCCAGGTTTTTCCTGGTGTGATATTTTCTGACTTTCAGAAGTCAATAAGGGAGAGTGAGAACAATTTACTTCTTATTCCACCATCTTGGATCCTGGAAGTCCCTGTAATAAAACTCTTAGGGTTGAAAGAATCACAGGGTCATAACGTCATAAAATCCCCATGTTTTAAGCCTCAGAGGCTGTCTAGTTCAAGTGATACCTGAATAAGGATTCAAGTCTATCCAGTCATCTCTTCCATATCACAACTTTCCCCATCGTGGTTTTGACATATAGTTGGCATAAGACATTAAATAGGATTTTTTTGGGAGTTCTGTGGAAGTGGAAGACAATACACAAAAGCCAGCTGACAAGTTTAGAAACTCAGAAATGCATAAAATATATGGATAGTATTGTATACTATCCACATATTTTATCTTTTAATACCATAGTATTCAGACTTCTTCTTTGGTATGAAGGGAGAACCAAAAAATTTTACGAGGATTTTCCAGACCACAGATTTTCCAGAACACTCCTAACTCACTCAATGTGGAAGGGATACTTGTACAACATACCTGGCAAGTAGTTATCCAGTCTTTGCTTGACAACCTCTAGTAATCCACTGCAGATCTCCCATTTCACTTTTGGATAGTTTGAGTAGTTTGAAAGTTTTTCCATATCTCCAACAAAAATCTTTTTCTATTACCATATATAACCTATATACCCATTGCTCTTTCTAAATTAATTTTCTTTGATACTTTAATGGGTCTATGATTTCATTGGTGTTGGTATTCCTATCCAATAATGGTACTCTCAGTGTAGTCAGACCTTCCCTTGCATATTCCTTCCCATATGTCATATACATGCGCTCTGCACAATGTGCTGGGGACTTTGCTTTAGACTGGGGGCTCTTAATCTGGTGTTATGAACAACTTTGGCAGTGTAGTGAAGCTTATGGATCCCCTTTCCAACCAATGATTTTAAATGTATAAAACACATAGGATTACAAAGGAAACCAATTATATTGAAATAAAGCTACATATGCCTGTATGTATACAATATATACATATATATGTGGGTGCACATACTCGTATATGTATATATATACGTATGCATATACACATATTCAGGGACCCCAGGAACCCCAGTTCCATATCTTTTGACATTGCATGTTACCAGTGGTCTCCACAGGCTTTCCACTGGTTATCTTTTGCTTTCACTATGTAACTGGGCCACCTTTTTTTTTTTTTTTAACATTTTTATTTAAAGTTTTGGCCTCCAAATTCTATCTCTCCCTCTCTTCCTCCCTATCCTCACCCCTCCCTGAGACAGTAAGCAATCAGACATAGGTTGTACATGTGAAATTATGTAAAACATTTTCATATTAGTCATTTTGTACAAAAAGACTCAAAAAATGAAAGTAAGAAAGTAAAAAATAGCATTCTTCAGTCTGTATTCAAACCATATCAGGTCTTTCTCTGGAGGCAGGCAGTATGCCTCCTCATTAGTCCTTTGGAATTATCTTGGATCATTGTAATGATAAGAATAGTTAAGTCATTCACAGTTTTTCATCAAACAATATTGCTGGTTTTGTTCACTTCACTATGCATCAGTTCATTTAAGTATTTCCAGTTTTCTTCTGAAATCATCCTGCTTATCATTTCTTTTCTTTCTTCCTTTCTTTCTTCCTTCCTTCCTTCCTTCCTTCCTTCCTTCCTTCCTTCCTTCCTTCCTTCCTTCCTTTCTTTCTTTCTTTCTTTCTTTCTTTCTTTCTTTCTTTCTTTCTTTTTTGGTCTTTTTGGAGGGGGGAAGGCAGGACAGTTGGGGTTAAGTGACTTGACCAAGGTCACACAGGTAGTAAGTGTTAAGTGTCTGAGGTCAGATTTGAACTCAGATCCTCCTGACTCCAGGGCTGGTGCTCTATTTACTGCTCCATCTAGGTGCCCCCTGCTTGTCATTTCTTACAGCACAACAATATTTCATCACAATCATATACTACAGCTTGTTTAGCCATTCCGCAGTTGATGGGCATCCCCTCAATTTCCAATTCTTAGCCACCACAAAAAGAACTATTATAAATATTTTTTATACAAATAGATCATTTCCCCCTTTTTTGGATGTCTTTGGGATATAAACTTTATTTTGCAGTTATATACTTCTTTGATAACATCCTTTCTACCCTTCTCCACTTCAATTCTTCATTACCAATATGTGCAGCAGATAGAGCTCTGGACCCATCATCAGAAAGACCTGAATTTGAATCCAGTCTCAGATACTTACTTATATGACCCTGTGCAATTCAGTTAATCTGTCAGCCTCAATTTCCTTATTTGCAAAATGGGTATATTAATAACATCTACTGCCCAGGGTTCTTGTGAGGATCAAATGAGATAATATTTATAAGGTGCTTTGAGAAACTTAAAGAGCTGTATGTATTATAATTATTCATGTCTACCATGTTCCTTCTGAAATAGAGTAAATATATAATTTAACACTAAAGCCTGGAGATGTTTTTATATACAGTTTGTTGCAATTTTTTTCCTTGGATATAAAGTCATTGGGGCCTGGATTGGCTTTAACATTGAAGGCTTTGTAAATAATTTCAAACAAGAAATTATTGCATTGTCTGGTCATGCTACCTCATAAAACCCAGAGTTGATTACAGAAATTGTTGTATTGCTTTAAGCTAATATTTGCTGCATTTGTTTCTAATTTCTTCTTCATTAGTTTAGCTTTTGGATTATCACTGAGAAAAATTTCAGTGTACCAATTTAGAGCCATGATATTTAGAGCTGGAAAGGTAATCTCTTCATTTTTATAAATGAGAAAACTAAAGCCCAGAGTGAGGAACTGACTATTACCAAGTCATACATCCAAGTAAGCAGGAAAACAAGGATGCAAACCCAGATTCTCTGATGCCAAATCCAGTATTCCATACAGGGTACCATATAGCCTCCCCCATTTTTCTTTAAATCTCACATAACATATTATCTGATATACCAGAAGAGTTAAACCACTATTACCACCACCATCTTGACCACCACCTCCCCTCAGGACCCAGTGTGGAGCCCAAGAGCCTTCGGACTAGCAATGCTTCTAGATAAGTTCCCTTAGCCATCATTCTGGGAAGCAACCACTATGTAGATACATCCTGGAAACTTCTCCTGTAGGTGATAACTGCCACATCTATTGAAGACCCAGAAAAGAAAGTTCTTGCTATCAAAGTCTTTGGTGTTGTGAAATGATTCAACATCAGAAACTGATATAATTTTATCAATAGTGATGACATTAAAGGAGAGATATTAGTATCTGTTTTGTTGCTGTTCCCTAAGGACAATGGGCCTTTTCCAACAGACTTGCAGCTAAAATCTTCCATATGTATTGTCTCTCTAGTATAATATGAGCTCCTTGAAAACTGGGACTATCTGCCTTTTTTCTTTGTATCTCTAGTTTTAAGCATAATGCTTTGCACAAAGTAAGTGCTTTCTAAATTCTTCATTCATTCACTCACATAGTACAAATAGTTGTATTACATCCCCTTACTATATTGTATGCTTTATGCATTCCCTAAACTTAAAATAATAACAATGATGCTATCCTATTGATTGCCAGCTGTTTTCTGTGACAATCATTTGATTACCATTGAGTTACAAAGCAAGGAGCTGTGCTTCCTGCTTTGAGAGAACATATAATTTAAATAAATACAAATATTTAGGCCTATCTATATTTTTCCTCTATTCTACTCTTTTGAATACTTCTTCTTCAAGACTTTAAAGTTCTCCTTAATCATTAACTAATTAGAACTAGTGTGCTTTGTGAAAAATGTACAATACCCAACTTCCAGAGGATTTAATTAGTTGATTTTTGAAAATGATCTTGAGAATTAACCCCATCTTCTTCAAGTATTATTTCTGGTCAGAAAAAAAAGACAACTTAAGGCTGTATATGAATAATGGAAAAGGAGATGAATAAATATGGAAAGTTTGATAATTTGGAATTATGTAAGAACTTATTAAATTTTTCATATATGTATCATCCAGAGAGCCTACTATTGGGATTATACCCTGGAAAATTTATGACAGCAAAAAAAAGGAAAAGAAAAGGAAAGAAAGAAAAAAAAGATCCACATTTACAAAAATATAGTGGTACTATTTCTAATTATAACATGCTGGAACAAGTTGTGTAACCAATAATTGGAAATGACTGAATAAGCCTTGGTTTATTAATATAAGTAATGACAACTAAAGAATTCATAGAAACATGGGAAGACTTAGCATAAAGAAAGCAAAGTCAAAAGAACAATATAAACAAGGATTGCAACAGTCTGAATAAATAAAACACTCAAAGGCTACAAAACTGATGATAATTATGTTGTTCAGGACTGGTACTTATAGTGACCATTCTTCCCCTAAAGTCATACCCCCTGTCCTAGAAATACTACTGCAATCCTTGTACTCCAAAGAGATCAAAGGAAGAAGAAAAGATCTGTGTAAAAATATTTTAAAAAACTCTTTTTGCTATAGCGAATAGTAGGGATGATTGAACAAGTTATGTATATGATTGAAATGGAATATTATTGCTCTTTAAGAAATGATAAAAGAGATGGTTTCAGAGAAACTTAGGATGACCTCTATGAACTGATTCAGAATGAAGTGAGTAGGACCAGGAGAACAAGATATGTAGTAACAACATTCTATAATGACAAATGACTTTGAAAGATGTAAGAACTGAATAATGTAGCAGTCACCCCAAATCCCAGAGGATCAGTAATGAAGCATGCCACTCACTTCCTGACAGAAAGGTGATAGAGTTGAAGAATGACATGTATTTAATTTGTTTTGCTTGATAATGCATATTTGTTATAAAACTTGTGTTTTTTCTTTTTCTTTTCAAGGGGGAGGTGAAGTTGAGAGGGAGAAGAATATTACTGATAAGGTTGACAAAAAAAGAAAGGAAAAGAAATAAAACAGGAGGCTAGGTGGCATAGTGAATTGAGCACTGGCCCTGGAGTCAGGAGGACCTGAGTTCAAATCTGGCCTCAGACACTTAATACAAAAACTAGCCATGTGACCTTGGACAAATCACTTAACCTCAACTGCCCTCCAAAAAGCAAAAAGAAAAAAATAAAAGAAATAAAAGAGGGTCATTAAAGTATTTTTTAATGTATAGAATAGAAAGAAGACCAGAAGAAATCAGATAAACAGGTCAGCTTTCAAAATTGCATGTTGAATTTATATACTTAAAAATTATATACTTAAAAAGAAAATAAGGCTATAATTGATATTCGCAGTTTCATGTATAATCTTTTTTTTCTGTTCTAGAAAACAAAACTTAACAAAAAGAAAATTAAAGACAAAAACAAAGTGGACATCCTTCTTGTTAACATTAGTGAACTACAAAAATTGAAATGGTATGTACTTAATATGCAATTAAACTATTTAGACAGTTTTGTTTAATTTTTTCTAGACATTGTTTGTGTGTGTGCGCGCGCACGTGCGAGTGTATTTGTGGGAGGCTGCTTTTCCCAAGTGGCTGCTTTGTTAAACTAAAATGTATACTTAAAATATAAAGATGCATAAAAATGTAGAATTTAAATTCTCTACAAAATCAAATTATTCTGTTAAGTCAGAATGATTCAGTCATGTGTGGACTGGAACAGAAAAAAAAATTTCAGAAGCTTCAATTCATTGGAGGTCCCTAACTGACACATGTTCAGAAGACATTAATAGGCATTCTTCAAAGGAAAAAACCCAAGTTATCGACAGCAATATATAAAAAATTGTTCCAAATCATTCATGAGAGTGAATGAAAATTAATGAAAATTAGAGAAATAAAAATTAAAACAATTTTGACATTCCACTTCACATCCATCAGAATAGCAAAGATACATAACAAAAAAGAAAGTAATAAATACTGGAAAGACAGTGGGAAAACCTGCACATTAATGTACTTAGGGTGTAGCTCTGAATTGGTACAGCCATTCTGGAAAGCAATTTTGGACTATGCCCCAAAAGTCACTAAACTATTCATATTCTTTGACCAAGTGATACCACTACCAGGCCTATGCCCCAAAGAGATCAAAGAAAAAGGAAAATAATGCTTTAAAGTTTATAGCAGCTCTGTTTGAAATGACCAAGAAACTAAGTTTACTCATCAATTGGGGAATGGTTGAACAAATTATGGTTTATGATTATAATGGAATATTATTACACTATAAGAAGTGATGAAAGGAGTGGCTTTGGAGGAACCTGGGAGGACTTCTGTCCATTGAAGCAACATGAAATGAAGAGAATCAGGAGAACAATTTATGCAATAATAAAATTAAACAGCTTTGAATCATTTAAGAACTTTTATCATTGCAGTGATCAGCTACAATTCCAGAGACAATGATGAAGCAAGCTACCCACTTTCTGACAGAACTGACAAACTTAAGCTGTCAAATGAGACGTATAGTTTTGGACACGATTTATGAGGGAATTTGTTTTGTTTGACTATGCATATTACAATAATTTTGTTTTCTTTTTTTTTCATTTTTTTGGTAGTGTAGGTAGAAAACAGATGCTTATTAAGTTTAAAAAAAGTTTAAACAAAGCCTCTCACAATTCATTGGAAGTCATGACCAATGAGATACTGTTTCTGGGTCCTTACCTAGAAACCACAGGAAAAAAACCAACCCCCGAACAACAGTTTATTAAATCTAACCACTTAGTGCATTCTCTCTTTTGCCTCAGTGTAGTGCATTAAGTGAATTTTTTCCTTCTTTGGATCATTTTTCATCAAACTGACTCTCACCTACCTCTCTTCTATGCCTGAAACACTGCCTTTGCCAGCATGACCCCCAGGGAACCAGAGAATCAAACTTTGAACATCTGCTTCAGGACTCGTGACATAGCCTGTACATTCTTGGAGGGAAAGATAGCATCTGTGGTGAGCTTTATCTCAGGCCCACCCGTAGTCTTGGTCCTCTTAACCTCACATCTTATCATCATTCTCAGGAAGTCCCTTTTATAGAAGTCCAAATCTTCCTGGAATCTCTACCTTGTGGCCTGATACCATGGCAATTTGTCAAACTTGCTGGATGAAGTTAATCTAACTCAAGCCAAGGAAAGCTGTCAACTACCCACAAAAAGATTTTTAAAGGGATTTCCACCAGTTCCCATTTCTAATTCTCATATATAATGACAATTGTGATTGTGATTATTCTCCCCTACTCCCTTCTGGTACCTTTGATGCCTCTAAAATTATATGGTCATAGGTCTTTCTGTCTATTTGTGGTACACAAACTGTATTTTGCTTTAAGTTGCTAAATTTCTATGGGGGCAGAAATGTTTTTATTTGATATAGTTTCCAGAAGCTTTCTATACATGTATACATTTTATGTGCATTTTTATATGATAGGTGATAAAGTGAATAACATAAAATATTTTCCATTTGTTATAATCTTGTGCAGCTGATTAATAAAAATCTAAAGAATTCATCACAATTTCCCAATTTTAAGAGAGACATAGGACTCCAATAAGATAACCATAAAAGCCAACAATACTTAATGGACAAAAGAGAAATAAATGAGGGTATCAAAGTCTAGGGAAGAGAATGGGAAGCAAAATGACTCTAGGGACTATAATGAAAGACTCAGGTTTTTTCTCCTTATGATTTTTAAGGTCAAGTTTCTCTTTTCATGCTTCCATATGACTTTCCCCTCATTTTCATTCCTATAGATAGAGGATTTATTTCTAAAGTTGGCAGAATGACTAAGTTTCACTGACTTTTTTGCTTCATGTTCTAAATTTATTTCACAGACTATGGCAGGAAATTTCAGAATACTGGGCATTTTAAAAATGTGGAAGCTTTCCATTGATTTTTTTGGGGGGTAAAATGTGCTGTAAATAAATTAACCATGCTTTAGTTGCAGTGCATTTCTTTTCTCTCTCTCTTTTTTTAAAATTTTGCTTTTTGGGAGGCAATTAGGGTTAAGTGACTTGCCCAAGGTCATGACTAATTTTTGTGTTAAGTGTCTGAAGCCAGATTTGAACTCAGGTCCTCCTGACTCCAGGGTCGATGCTCTATTCACTGTGCCACCTAGCCACCCTGTTGCAGTGTATTTCAAAGCACCTAATAATACTGTCTTTACTTTGTCTAGGTGTTAATGGAAACTGTAGTGTTCGGAAGTGATTTTTTAATAGATGGGATTTTTAATAGAAAACTTTAGAAACCTGGAGGTAAATTTGAATTAAACAGGAAAGAAATAACACATACTGTGTGGAACCTGTTGTTCTAGGAATTACTCTTTAATGTGGTCATATGTGGGACTAGAAATGGGGATTTAAACATTTCAGTTCTTTCCATCTATAGGACATGCTTTAGAGCTACTCTGTCAACGCCCATGGTCAAGGCAAGGTAGGTCATCAGAGGACATCTATTATGTCCCCTCACAACTCTGGGGATAAATTTGAGGGTCTGGAGCTGTCTTTTCTACTATGGTAGCTCATGTACTCCAACTACTGTGTTTTCTCTACCATGATTATTAACTGAAATCAATTAGTCAGTCAGACCTAATTCGTTTTCAGAAGCATATAATTTACTGCAGTGGTATGGTGGTAACAAAGCATCCTTCTCAAATTCTCTGACATACTCTCCCACACTTTGCTCATTAGGCTGTAAGCCTCTTGAGGGCAGGAGCTGCCTTTCTTTTTCATGTTTGTATCTCTAGCACTTAGCACAATGCCTGGTACATAGTAGGTGCTTAATAAATGTATATTGACTATTGACTGATTAGTACATACAGAATCTAGGAGGAAGTGGGCGCTTGGTTAGATAGCATGTGGCCGTTGAAAATCCTTTTTAGGTTTTCTGGAGAGTTCTCAAGCTGTTTTCCTGAGTTTTTGTTTGGGCTCCTTTTAGAGCCTTGAATCTGACTTTTCTCACTGCATTCAATCTGTCCTCAGCTCTTGATGCAGAACACTACTGTCAACTCTTGCTGTCATGAGGATACTACTAGTATGTCAATGAAAAGATGAAAATCCTCCAGTCCTCTGAGATTCAGGAGTTTCTCCTTTAGCCAAGATGTGTGTGTGTGCGTGCGTGCGTGCGTGCGTGCGTGTGTGTGTGTGTGTGTGTGTTAGGTGGGGAGAGGAGGAAGGAAGTGCTGTAGAAGAAACTAAGGCCAACGCCAAAATTTAGGCACTCTTCTCCCTACTACACACCCCCAAGAAATTCCTTCTCAGAAAAGGGTAGTTGGCTGGTCTCTTTCTACAGCAAGATACTCAATTCCCTTAATTCCAAACTGTCGTAATATTTCATAGATGAACAACAGTGGATGACTAACTTCCTTACCTAGTCTGAATACATTTTTGTGCCAAATCACTTTGGTTCCTCCAGTGGCTTTCAAAAAATTTAAATTGATCAAAGGAATTTTAAAAACTTGGGTCAGGTCTTCTGATTGATTCAACAGAGAAGTGTTCTCACCTGACTAAGGAATGAATAGGGTGGGGGCAGAGTCAAGATGGAGGAGTAAAAGCAGGAACTTACTTGAGTTTGTCCCCAGTTACCTCAAATATTTGTAGAAAATGACTCTAAACAAATTTTAGAACTACATGTGTGGAGTACAGGGACCCCAAAAATCCCCTATCCAAAATTTAAAAGTCAGAGTTGTCTCAAGATAAGAACAGGAAGCTTTTTTTCAGTTCTTGTGAGAAGAGGGTATTACCCCCACCAGGACAAACCAGTGGAATGAGGTGTGTTACAGAAGACAAAGCAAGGTTTTATACCCTATTGCATTAAAGCCACCTCCCACCACTATCCCTTGCTCCCATTGGCTAGGAGGCAGATTTACAGTTTAAATACAAAAAAAAGACAAAAAACAGGAAAACAGAGTATGGACAATCCAAATGTACATGTCCCTATTTGGCAAACACTAAAGCAAGGAAAGGGGGAGGGTCCTGAGTTGTGTAATTTCTTAGGAAACTTAGGACTCAGGTCTGTCCAGTCTTACAAAGGGTCTGTCTCTGGTTTCAAGATAATCTCTCTCTCCCTCTTTCCTTACTCTGAGAAGTCTTCACAGAGGGTACAGAGGGTATATCCCACTCATACAAAACCCACAAAATGACAGAATGAAATATGTCTCCAGCTGAGGACAGCCTGGCAAACCAACAGGAAGGGTCTATCACACTGGGCTGGGAGCAGAGTGCAGTCCCATATTGGCCATGCTGGCACGGACCAGCCAGAACAGACCTCAGGAGACTGAATCACTGGCAGTGGTTTCCAGATTTTTCAACCCATAAACACTGAAAGAAAGTAAAAGGTCAGTGGGAAAACTCTGTTGGAACTGAGTGAGAGAAGAGCTTGGTCCAGCCCCTACCCCTGGGGTGGCAGGGGTGGTGGTGTTGCAGTTGCTGCTGTAGCTGCTGCTGCAGCAGCTGCTTCCAGAGTTCCAGGCCCACAGATGTTGGGGGAACCAAGCTGACTGACCAGAGGGCAATTGAAGGAATCTCTTTGTTGGCACTGAGGTAGGATTCTCTTACTTTGCCCTGGTTGGATCTGGGTCACAGTCTTGGGTGGCAGTCCTGGGGTGAGGAGCACTGGTGTGGTAGAGCACATGGCAGGCTCATGACAATGCAATTGCCCTTTGCAAGAAAGCACCAGGCTACCATCATTGGTGCATCTGCTCCCACCATATGAATCCTGATGAGGTCAAAGAAGAATTTTATGAAGACCCTGGAGACCCTCATCATCAATGTGTCAAAAGAGGACAAGCTTGTAATTCTGGGTGATTTTAATGCCAGAGCAGGCCCAGACTATCTGACATGGCAAGGAGTCCTTAGGAAGAAAGGAGTCAGAAACAGCAACAATCACTTGCTACTAAAGATTTGTGCATCTCATGACCTCATCACCAAAACGATCTTCCTTTTACCTAAATGCAATAAAACCTTGTGGATGCAACCTTGCAGCAAACATTGGCAGTTAATAGAAGACAGGATGTAAGAATGATGAAGGTGATAATTACAGACTTAGCCTCTCCAAGCTAAACATTCACATTCAATAAAAGCTGCAGCCACAAGGCAAGATTATTATCAGAAGAATTAATGTCAACAGATTAGAGGCTTCTCAGAGTGTAATAGTTTGTTGCTAACTTGGAGGGAAAGTTGAGCCAAAACCCAGTTGGAAGCAGTGGAGCAGACAACTTTAAGAGACTAGCAATGTACAGTACTGCATTGACTCATCTGGGCTAGAGCACTCACTCATAAACATCAAGCTTGGTTTGATGAAAATGATGGGGAAATTCAGAAGCTGCTAAATGAAAAAGAATTCCATAGGGCTTACCCGCAGGATAGCTCATCCATCTCTAAGAAGACAGCATTTAACTCCATCAAAAGTAAAGTGCAAATGCAGCTTAAAGAAATGCAGGGAAATTGTCTCAGTAAGAAGGCAGATGAAATTCAGTTTTACACTGGAAATTCCAATCAAAAGCACTTTCATGATGCCCTGAAGGTTTTTTATGGGCTAAAGACCTATGATGCATCTCAACTAGTCAGTGCTGATGGAGCAACACTGAAGCTAACTGAAGCTAAATACTTCCATGGTCTTCTCAACAGACCATCATCAACTAATGCTGAAGCCATTGACCATATACCTCAGGTTGAAGTCAATCCCTCTCTAGCTGAACTTCCAACTAAAGAAGATTTTTGAATGACGTTAGATTCCTCTTATGTGACAAAGTGTCTGATGCTGATTCTATTCCCCTTGAGATTAATAAGGCAGGGGTTCCACTGTTCAAACAAAAGCTGACTGAAATTTTCTAGGTTATATGGCAAGAGGAGGTTATCCCCCAAAAGTTTAAGGATGCTTCCATTATCCATCTTTATAAAGGAAAAGAAAATAGGTTGTCCTGTGACAATTACAGGGGAGTGTAAGGTGGTGGTGGGGAGTACAGTGTTTCTCTCTTAATCATTGCTGTCAGGATTCTTGCCAGAGTTCTCCTTAATAAGCTGATTCTTAACCCAGAAGATGGTCATCTGCTTGAGAACCAATGTGACTTCAGAAAAGGCTGAGGAATGGTTGATATGGTGTTTGATACCTGATAACTCCAGGAGAAATGCCAGGAGCAGAGTTTTGTGCACAACGTTCATCAATCTGACCAAGGCCTTTGAAACTGTCACTCATGAAGGACTGTAGAAAATCATATTAAAATTTGAATGCCTGGAGAAGTTCATCAGTATTGTATACTAGTTTCATGATGGCATGCTAGCATGGGTTCTGGATAATGGATGATGCTCTCTCTTAGAGCTTTCCCAGTTACCAGTGGAATGAAGCAAGGCTATGTTCTTGTTCCCATGCTTTTTAGGATGTTTTCAGGAATGTTGTTGGACACTTTCAATGAGGATGAAAACAGTAAAATCATCAAAGTCAGTTACTGCACTGATGGTAGATTATTTAACCTGAAATTGCTACAAGCTAAGACTAAAGTGGAGGGAGAGTTTGGACTTGACTTTTTGTTTGCAGATGTGTGCTCAATGCAGCCTCTGAGGCTGAGGTACAATAGAGTATTGATTGATTCTCTTCTGCTTGTGCTAATTTTGGCCTGGCAATTAACACCAAGAAAACAGAGGTTCTCCACCAGCCACTTGCACAACCATCTATACATAGAACCATTTGTTACAGCAAATGGAGAAATTTTGAATGCTGTGGATAAGTTCATTTACCTTGACAGTATACTTTCTAGTGATGAACAAATACACGATGAGGTTGATGTACGCATTGCCAGAGCTAGTTCAGTGTTTGGGAGCTCCAAAGGAAAGTGTGGGAGAGAAGAGGTATTATTAGATTGTCTCCTCATTGCTTTTTTGAGCCTCTTTTGCCATCCGAGTTAGTCTTTTTTTTTTTTTTTTGCTTTTTGGAGGGCAATTGGGGTTAAGTGACTTGCCCAAGGTCACACGGCTATTTTTTATGTTAAATGTCTGAAGCCAGATCCGAATCCAGGTACTCTTGACTCCAGGGACAAGTGCTCTATTCACTGCATCACCTAGCGCCTCCATGAGTTAGTCTATTTTTTTTTTTTTAAAGCAATTGGGGTTAAGTAACTTGCTCAAGGTTACACGGCTAGTCATTATTTATGCGTGGGTGCTCATTTTCTGAGGCGGGATCTGATCTCGGGTCATCCAAACTCCGAGGCCGACGCTCTTACTCACTGCGCCACCTAGCCGCCCCTTTAGGGCAATTGGGGTTAAGTAACTTGCCCAAGGTTACACGGCTAGGTTTTTGTTTGTGTGGATTAAGTGTCGTAGGCCGGCTCCGAACTCAGGTCCTTCTGATTCCAGGGCCGGCGCTCTATTCGCTGCGCCACCTAGCCGCCCCTAGTCTATTTTTTAAGGTGTTATTTTCTTCAGTCAGGTTGTTGACTCTCATTTCATAATTTTCTTGCCTCATTCTCATTTCTCTTCCCAATTTTTCCTCCACTTCTCTTATTTGGTTTTCAAAATCCTTCTTAAGGTCCTCTATGGCTTATAACCAGCTTGTATTTTTCTTGGAAGCTTTTGGTGCAGGAGTTCTGACTTCACTGTCTTCTTTCTATTCCATGCCCCAATCCTTTTTGTCCCCAAAATAGGAGTCTAATGTTGGATTCCTCTGTTTGCTTTGCTTCCCTAGTTTACTCATGTTGCCACTCAATTACTTGACTTTTGGGCTTTTGGCCACAGTAGGACTCTGCCACCAGACAGGGGAGCTTCATACCAAACGCTGGGTTTTTCTCAGCTGCCCAAGGTATTAGTTGGGTGCCCTCTTTGAAGCCTCCCATGCTATGGCAAGCTGGTCACACACCTCAGGACCTCTACCCTAGAACACAATCCAGATCCAAGCAAGTTAAAGCAAGAGTGATTACCCCTTAGACTGGTTGCTTGGTCCCCCTACAATCTGCAGACTAGGATCTTCTTGCCCCAGGGGCAAAGGCTGACCACACTCCCAACTACCAGATCCCAAAGTCCACACTACACTGACCTTTTATTTTGTCTTTAGCATCTATAGGTTGATAATTCTGGAAATAGCCATAGCTGCTGATGATCTGAAGTCCCCCCAGCCAGTGGCTGGTCAGGTCCTCTCTGAAGCTAAAACCTCAGGCTTGGGGCTGGGGTCGGCTCCCAAAGCATGGTGCTGGCCACTTCCTACTGGCCTGCTGGGCTCTCCTCAGTGGGAGGTTAACTTCTCTGTGTCATTTTGTGGGTTCTGTAGCTCCAAAGTTTGTTCAGAGTCACCTTTTACATGAATTAGAGGAGGTGGGAGCCCAGATCCCCAAGAAGGTCCTGTTTCTACTCCACCATCTTGACTCTGCCCCCTACAAAGATACTCTTAATGTCTCTGAAGAACTTTGGAATTGATTGTGAGATGTGGGAGATACTGGCACAGGACCATCTAGCATGGGATGCCTGTATTAAAGAAGATGCTGTACTCTATGAGCAAAGCAGAATTTCAGTAGCCCAAAAGAAACATGAAATGTACAAATTTAGAGACATCGCCACTCCAGATGTTGATAAGGATTATTTGTGTTTGACCTATGGGAGCATTCTGAGCTTGTGTCATTCTGATCAATCACAATGAGACACATTGTGATTTGACCCCAACATAGTGATGCCATTTTGGTTCTCTTTGAGCATTAAGGACAACAACCAACCAACCAGCTAGTGTTCTTTTCATTTACCTTATGAAGTCATGTGTTTATTATTTTCTTGGTCCTATACAAATTTATACAAGTCTTCCAATTTCTCTGAATTTCTCCTAAGCATAATTTTTTACTGTACAACAATATACCATTATATTCATAAACCATGTTTTGTCCAGCCATTATGCAATCAGTGGGCACCCACTTTATTTCCAGTTCTCCTTTCAGTGTCTTTGGAGTTTCCATCGGGTTCAAATTCTCCCTCCAATTCTTACTATTGGTATGAATTAGGGAAAATATTTATCATCCTTGTGCCTCATTTTCCTTAATTATAAAATGAAGAAGTAGGACTAGGCAGATCATAACTATGGACCAGCTATAATTCAGTGATTTTTAAATTCCTCATTAACTCTATATCCATAATACTGTACTATTGGGTAATGTTAACAGCACATGGGCCCTGAGGCTATATGGCTACAAGACTTGACTAATGAGCAAGAAATAGAAGCTGGCACAATTTCAATCAATCAATAAGCATTTATTAAGCCTGTTTGATTGTTTCAATATCATGTCATCTTCAATATATTTACATTCTAAAATCAATGCATTTTTATTCATACTATATCAGAAAATTTTTCAGTTATGTTTTCAGTCATTTCTGACTCTTGGGGTTTTCTTGGCAAAGATACTGAAGTGATTTGTCATTTTTTTCTCCAACTCATTTTACAGAGGCAAACAGGATTAAGTGACTTGCCCAGAGTCACACAGCTGTGTCTGAGGCTAAACTCAGGTCTTCCTGACTCCAGACTGGGTACTCTATCCACTGTGTCATCTAGCTCCCAATAAGAAAATTACCCTAAAATTAATTTTAAAATAAGAATGAGACATTTCAATCATTCCATTAAAGAAAATTTTAAAATGCAAAATGATGCTTTGGAGACCCTTAGAGCTGGAATCCCTGGGGTAACTTTTTCTATTGCCATTATGTTATATGCCTTTTCTTCCTGGAGTCAGTCAGGATTGAGTTGGGAAATCAACTATACCCTTTGCTCCAATGCCTTTCTGTTGGTCTTGTTTTTGTCTGTGCCATTTTTCTTCCCAGCCTGATAGTGTGAGGATGAGTGCTATTAGATGCCATAGCTGGATTTCATGTGCCCAACTTCCCCCACACTGCATGCCCTATATAGCAGGAAACTAGAAAGATGGCTTAGTTGAATTAGATCAAAAGTTATTAAGATCTATATATTTTTTTTTCACCATCCTGCGTTTCAAATCCTGTTGCTGACTCTTGGTTCCTATAGCTCTTGTACTTTTGAGCATAGGTTTGACTGTTGGGTGCAAAGTTTTTAATTCTTTCAACAATTAAGTGCCTACTATGTGCCAGGTACAGTGCTAGGCACTAGGTATACACAAATAAAAAAATGGAAGTCTCTTCCCTCAAGGGCACTAAAGTCTCCTTAGATTGTATCAAAGTGGACTCAAATAAATTTTCCAAATTATTTTATAACTCAGTTTTAGCCAGAAACCAGAAGGCTAGATAACCTTCATTGTTATTTATTTGGTAGTATTACAGGAAGTGGAATATTGAAATAATAAATACCAAATCTAAACAAGCATTTAGTCTCAAAGTGCAAATAAAAAACTTTAAACTGACAAACAGCATAATTCTAAGACACAAAGCAAGTTTTAGACTTTAGATCTTTAAAAAATTCTAATAATAATCTTTTTTTGGAGATATTTTACAAACCTTGAGTGGCCCTGCATTATTTACAAGGGTATTCAAGACACTCCATTATCTGATACTACCATTCCTTTCTAGCGTTATTTCCTATGACTCCCTTTCACATATTCTATGTTCTAATTAGACAAACTACTTGCTATTTCCTTATCTCTTCCTGCCTTCTCCTACTGGGCAGTTGTGCATGATGTTTCTGATGACCAGAATTGACTCCCCCCGCCATTCTCTCTTATTGAAATACATACCTTATCAGTTTAAGTACTTGCTTTAGCCAAAAGGAATTTAAAGGTTCAACCAAATTCAACCAAAAAAGTTGCCAACTGGGGCAGGTAGGTGGCACAGTAAATAGAGCACTGGCCCTGGAGTCAGGAGGACCTCATTCAAATGTAGCCTCAGACACTTAACACACTTAGCTGTGTGACCTTGAGCAAGTCACTTAACCCCAACTGCCCTGCCTTCCCCCCTCCAAAAAGACAAAAAAAACTATTTAATTGCCAGTCTTCAGATGATGAGCCTCTTTGAGTTTATTGAGACTGGTCCTTGGATGACAGGCCATAGTCTACTACTGGGGTTATACTTGATGCCATTCCAGCATGGGAAGACCTACGAGAGTTTACTTGCACTCCATAGCCACTGAGAAGCCAGGGTCACCTTCATGGATTAAAGAGTTATATCAGTTCACTTTAGTGAAAGGAAATGAATTGAGTTTTCCCAACTTTATTATGAAACTGATGGTATTTCATGGTCATGAGTATACCGGATGTTAATTTAACTGTAGGTCTGACATTTGCTCATCATTCTCATCAAATCTGCAGATAATGAAGTTGGCAGATTGCTAACATACTGGATGACAGAATTTGACCAAAATAAACCCAAACAAACAAAAAAAAAACCCTTACCAGGCCAAAGTATTGGCAGAATTTAGTAAAATAAAGTTCAATAGATATAAATGATACACTTGAATTTAAAAAAAAATCAGTTTTTGAGGCACAGAATGATATAGAAGCAAGGAGAAGCAACCGTTTGACAAAAGAAGACCTGGGGAGTTCAGTAGACCACAAACTCAAGGAGTTAATAGCATGATTTAGCAACCAAAAAGGCTAATTTGATCATTTGCACTATATTGAAAGAGTCATAGCTTCCAGGAATAAGATGATGATCCCTCTGTGCTGTGTCTTGATCAGAACACCTCTGTAATATAGTATAACGAGGTGGCTAAGTAGAGACAACATAGGATTTGGCTTCAAGAAGGCCTGAGTTTAAATCCCACTTCATATACTAGTTGTGTGACCCTAAAAGTGTCAATTAACTGCTCTGTGTCTCAGTTTCCTCATCTGTAAAACGGAGGTTATTAAAATAGCACTTTACAGAGTTGTGAGGATCAATTGAGTTAACATATGTAAAGTGCTATGTAGTTCTTAAAGCACTAGAAAAATGCTAGCTATTACTCCTACTCTCCAGTTCTAGGCTTAAGTAGTACATCCATGAGCTGGAGAGAACCCAGAGGAAGACAGAATAATTGCAGGGCTTTATTTTCATGTTATATCAGGACTGGTAAAAGAAACTGGAATTATTTAGGAACTGGAGAGTCTGAGGGAAGTGAGAGTTATACACTTAAACATTTGAAATACTGTCCTATGGAATAGGGATAAAATTTATCCACCCTGACCTCAGGGGTCAGAGCCAGGAGCAATGAGTGGAAGAAGCCAATGTAGGTTTGATGCCAGGAAAAACTTCCTAACAATTAGAGCTGGCCAAAGTCAAATGGTTTGCCCCAAAACTTGTGGGTTTACCCTCTTTGGCGGTTTGTAGGTATCAGTTGGATTACCCTCTATTGACTATGTTATAGAGGGATTCTTTTAGGTATGGTTTGGCCTAGATGGCTGCTGGGTTTTCTTTCAGCTTTAAAATTATGCAGTTCTGTGATATAAAGTATAAATAGCAGCCTGTTTGCCTCCTAAGCAATGCAACATCTTGCTGACGACATATCACTTTTGTGTGTCCTTTGTTCCTATGACTATACAATCCATAATATGAGGGGGAAAAAAACTGGAAAAATTCTTAAAGAGACAAGAAAAATTTCCCATTCACCCATCACTTCAATGAATAGTGTGGGAAACCAACTTGCAATCACTGTCTGCAGACTCTGACTGCATTGTGCCAGCATTTATCTCCTGAGATGGAAATCTTTTGATGGTGGTGACTAGATTAGAGTTGCAAAGTGAGTGAGAAAATGTCATTTGGGAGTGCTCTTGTTGAAGTAACTCCTCCAGATGGTAGAGACAGATCTTGGCTATGTTTGTTTTCTGGGACTCAAATGCCTTTGAGATAGGCAGCTGTTTATAGGGAAATGTTCACCACAATGAATTACTCAGAGGGAGGAGGTACTCTTTAAAGCTCCTCAAATAAAATTTCTAATTCCTTAAAGAGCTAGACTTCAAGGGACTTAAAAATTAAGCAAAACTAACCCTTTGACCAACATTTCAGGTAGTCTTCTGCCCAAATGCTTATTCACAATGGTTTGTTTATATGATTTTAATGCACAGACTCTGGGCTCACTCTGTTGACCTTCCCCCCCCCCCCACTCCATTGGCAGGTTAGGTACCCAGAGCAAGGTTACTTCTCCCGCTCAGGGTTCTAGAAGTTCTAGAAGAGGGATTAGTGGTATTTTTTCTAATACTATTGTTCATGACCCCCATCTCCCCCAATATTAATTGCTAGTTGATTTTTAATATCAATTATCTAATTAACATTAATGAATACTTTAAAAGGAATATTTACTGAGAAGTTATAGCAAGAACCTAAGTAAAAACCTCTGAAACCTGGATTGGATTCTCTTCTACTTTGGTCCCTAGGGAAAATGGGCCCACAATTAAAGTGGTTGTTACAAGCATTCCTCAGTGTCAGGGGCTCCATGCTTTACAATTAATATCTCATTTGGTCCTCACTACAACCCTGGGAGGTCACTGCTATTATTATCCAAATTTTACAGATGAGGAAACTGAGGAAAACAGAGGTTTAAGTGACTTGTTCAGGATCACACAGGTAGTTAGTGTCTGAGACCAGATTTGAACTCAGATATTCCTGACTCCAGGACTGGTACTCTACCCATTTTGCCACAAAGTAATTGAGGAAGGGAGCACTAATAATTTGGGGATCAGGACAAGATTATTGTAAAAGGTAGCCTTTGAGCGAGAAACTTCTACAAAACTAGAAGTCACAAGAGGCAAAAGTGAGAAGTATGTCTATTTTAGGTATGAGGGACAGCCTAGGTCTAGATAGGGAATGTTATACACATGGATCAGCAAAAAAGTCAGTATTGTGTATGAAGGAGACTAATATGTAATAAGACTGAAAAGGCAGGCTGGAGTCAGATTGTGGGGGGCTTTCAATGTTGAAATATGATTTTATATTTTATCCTAAAGACTATCAGAACTTCTTGAGCAGGGTAGTACCATAGATATCTAAAATATTTCTAAGATACTATATGTAGATCTACCAGGGCAGTCCCTACCTTTCATTGCAACACAATCATACATGCCAAGCAAGGAAAAATGCATCATCTTTCCTCTCCTTGTTTACTGTTTGGATCAGAAAACCCGCTTACCCATAAATGATGGTCATGTGTTAGGAAATTATGATGTCAACTGAATTTAAATTTGGTTTTTTTTCCAAGAGGAGTCAGCACTGAAAAATGAACAAATAAAAGTTGGGTAATGTGAAGGAGAGATACTACTTATGTAACATTCATCCATCTGTCCATCCATCCATCTATCCATCCATCCATCCATCCATCCATCCAAGATATAAGATAATATATGCCCTCAAAAGCTTTTGATTAGAGGAGGGAGGGGGGAAGGGATATGACATATATATTGATAAATATAATGTATATTCTACATGGAATGTATACAACTTGTCATTTTAATTAACACAACAGTTCATACAAAAATGGGCCTTTCCTTTTATTGGTATGTGCTGACTGTCTGCCCCAGCTTCCCCAAATGCTGGATAGCTCTGGATTCTGATTAGTTAGCATAAACCACTTATCAAAAACCAGGCAACACATTTTGCACCAAAAGAATCTCATGCTAATCATATTTAAAAAGGGAAGCCAATGAATATTTTCTTCAGAATACACTGAAAAGTCTCTGCTTCATAGATCATTGGGTTATAGACCTCGAATTGGAAGGGACCTTAAAGACCATCTAGTCCAACCTCCTCATTTTGAAGATGAAGAAACTGAGTCCTGGGAAGGTTAGAAGTGACTTGCCTAAGGTCATACAGGTAGTAAGTAGTAGAGCTGGGATTTAAACTCAGATCCTGTGATTCACAAATATAAGATACTTTCTACTGTATCATATTGCTTCCTTTGAGAAATGTTTTTTTTTTTTAATTACGTAAGAGTAAGCACATGCTCTGTTCCCATCTAGTAGTTTCCCTCATATACAGGACTAAATCATAAGATGACAGGTTAGAGGTGGGATAGTTAGAAGTCATCTAGTTAATCCTATTACTTTGCAGATGAAAATACCGATGCTCCAAGAGTCAATCTTCTCATTTTACAGATAAGAAAAATGAGGCTGACCCCAAATGACTTGTCCAGGGTTACTCCAGTTGTAAGTGGGGCATGGACATGACACAGAGGATAGAGCACTGGCCCTGGAGTCAGGAACATCCTGCCTAGGACACTTACGAGCTCTGTAACCCTCGCTAAGTTGCTTAACCACTGTCTGCCTTGGTTTCACCATCTGTAAAAGGAGAATAATAATAGCATCTATTTCCCAGGGCTGCTGTAAGGATCAAATGAGATATCTGTAAAGTGCTTGGCACAGTGCTGGCAACATAGTAGGTACTTAATAAATGCTTATTCCCTGCCTACCCCCCACCCCAGTGGCAGGAATCAAACCCACATTTTTTGATTCCAAATCTAGCATTCTTTTCACTGTGAAACATTTTGTATTTATAATGTGTCATTTCAAATCTCAAAGTAATGTATATCATTAAATGATTCTCTGTGCCTTCTGAGAAGGCAGTAAAGTAGACAGAACAGAGATACCTTTAGGATTCCTGCATGGGTGTAAATATGGTTTGGTTATTCCAAAGTGCTTTTTCCTGGCCACCACTCTCCTATGTGTTGTCTCATACTATTAGAATGTAAATTCTTTGAGAACAGGGACTATATTTGCTTTTTTATTTGTGTGCATAGCTATTAGTATAGTGTTTGACATATAGTAAGTACTTAATGAATGATTTTTCATTCATTCATTCATTTGGAATAGAAATGAATAGAATTATAATTCAATACAAATATAGGATAATCTGACGCCGGGGTGATTTTAATGCTTAACTCATTTGTGTCCTGGGACTGCTCACTTTCATTTTACTCATGGTGATAAGTTGTGTTTATATATACATTAAATAAGATTCTATGACCCTTGGATTCCTGTTTATGCTACTGCCTTTTTTTTAAAACAAATTCTCCATTTTATAAGTGATTGTTGGTTACAAACTACCAAGTTTGGGTGTGTCTTCAAGGTTTAAATGTATCTTTGAATTAGCTTTGAACTTGCCCATCTTTATAAATTCATCCCTGGCCTAGATAATTTTCTTCCTTCTTCCCTCTGGCTGTGCACAGCTGAATTCAGTGGGCATAATGCCATTAAAAATGTGTTTACTGTGCTACAACAAACCATAAGGTGCTTTTGAAAGGGCCTTTATAATTATGTTTTTAAAAATTCCGGGAGAACCCAAACTCTTCCTCTTTAAATGATTAAATTAGATGCTTGCTTTTAAATTACAGCAACTAATACCCTAAAGGAGATCTCAATTCAGGTGTAAAAATGGAAGGAAATCAAGATTTGGGATGTAATATCAATTTAATGTACATAGAAGGGAAAAGGGCACCTGTTTTGACACTAGCTAATGGCTTAATCAGTTTGCCCAAAAGGACAATTCAAGATCCATAGAAATTTGTAAATAACATATATTGCTTTAAATTTTGCAAAGCACTTTACAAATATTATCTCATTTTATCTTTTCAGCAACCTTGGAATTTTATAGATGAAGAAATGGAGGCTGTTAACAGAGGTTAAATGATTTGCCAAGGGTCACACAGTGTTTGAGGCTAGATTTGATTTCAAGTCTTTCTGACTCTAGTTCCAGCACTCCATCCACTATGATGATATGTTTTCAGATATGAAAGAGATTTCAGAACTGTATAATTGTTTCAGCAGCCTATATTAATTCTTAAAGTGTCCAGGTTCTAACAAATACAAAATATCTTCATTCTGGTTCAGTTTATTCATTTTTTTCAAAAAATGAGGCAACTCAATGTAATTCTGAAATATCTGAACGAAATCTGAACAAAATTTTTGAACACCAAATGAAGTAGTTCCCTACTTTAAAAAAATCTACGTAAAAGATCAAGTTTTACGTAACTCAAAGATTTTTGTGGTAGGGATTTTCCCATTTTTTAGTATGTTTCATTAAATGCTTTATCAGATGATAAGGTCTTCATTGGATGGGGCTTGAGTGAAATATATTTCCCGGACCCTGAGGCAAAGGGCAGGGCCTAGTTTATATTAACAAAATAACTTTGGGTTACCTTGTTTCTTCCTGTAGGACATCCCTTCTACCTTCTCTGACCATTCATTCAGTTTCTATTTTTAGAGCTTGGGCAACCTGTTTTTCTAGGACCAAATTAGAAATAATTGTTGTTAGCTACTTCTTAAAACTATTAACAATACCTTGCTATAAAGTAAGCAAGAAAAATCATTTTTTTATATTAAAGCAATTGGGGTTAAATAACTTGCTCAAGGTTACACGGCCAGTCATTATTTATGTGTGGGTGCTCATTTTCTGAGGCTGGGACCGATCCTGTGTCATCCTGACTCCAGGGCCGGTGCTCTGACTCACTGAGCCACCTAGCCGCCCCTAGACAATCAATTTTTAGAAAGTCATTCATTTATTTATTCATTCATCAAACATTTATTTTAGAAAAATGAATTAGGGATAGGGAGAGATGCAAGGTTTAGAAAAGGCATGGTTCCTACTCTTATGGAGTTTATAGTCTAGTAAATATATATATGACACAAACACAAAACTGAATTGCTGGTTCAATACAGATCCATTTTTAGGCACCTGATAGAGAGAATAAGTAATTGTAAACAATGTTATTTTCTAATTTACTTCTCATTTTTCTTTTCCATCTCTTTTTTTTTCTTTTCTTTTTGGAGGGCAATTGGGGTTAAGTAACTTGCCCAAGGTCACACCGCTAGGTTTTCATTTGTGTGTGCGTTAAGTGTCTGAGGCCAGATCCGAACTCAGGTCCTTTTGACTCCAGGGCCGATGCTCTACTCACTGCGCCACCTAGCCGCCCTCTCTTCTATCTCTTGATAAATTACCAAAGTAGCTCAAAGATTCTCTGGCTAAAGGAACAAACTTATTGGATTGTTGTTAGGGAAAATCTTTGGTACTCACCAATTCTTGGTGATTATTTAATTTGTTATTGGAAATAATCTATAATGTTGAATATTCATTAATTTTTTTCCAATAAGTTTGTTTGAAGTTAAAAAAAGATACTGGATAATTCAAACCCCATTTAATTCAAAGTTAATTTTTTGGGGGGTCTTGATCTAAAATTAATGACCTTTAGTCATCACAAAGTACCCTAGCTTGCTCACACTTTGCTTTACTTTGAACCAAACTTTCCATAAGAAATATGTATTAATGATTTCTATAATGTTTCAGTTGACTTTGAAATTACTGAATGACAGATGGAATGATTCTTAATCTCTGGATACAGATACTTTGACCTTGAGGCTTTCCTAATATATTCAGTAGTATTCAGTTAGTGTAATGCAGTTATCTATAGCTTCATGGAAGAGATGTGCTATGCAAAAACTTTCTATAAAACATCTTTCTATGAATGAATTCTATAAAAATAAATTCTTATTTTTTCCCTCATTGTTTACTGTTATGAAAATCAGGCATAAGACTCTCCAGTTGAGAACCTCTGGTAGAAACAAAGTGACCAGCCCTGTGGTATGCTGGACAAGGTAATGTACTGGTACTGACCATAGTGAAACTTCTGAAGTACTTTCTCAATTCCAGGATTTTACTTCAAGACATGAAATGTTTTATACACTTAATAATTAGCACCATCATGTGATTTTGGGGAAAATCTTTGGTACTCACCAATTCTTGGTGATTATTTAATTCATTATTGGAAATAATCTATAATGTTGAATATTCATTAAGTCATGAGAGGCAGTATGGGATAGTGGAGAGAGAGAGCAGGCCTCCAAGCCAGGAAGACCTACCTCTGAGTGTGACCCTGGCCAAGTTATTTAACTCAGTGCCCCAAGCAACTCTCTAAGACAATGAGGTGAAGAGAAGGTTCCTACTTACCCTAACCATCTACCAGTGAAGTCACAGTCTAATCTCCATCTCTAGACTAAAGTCATGTTAAAAAAAAAAGGAAACCATCTTTGAATTGAAGCATTTCAGTGGAAGTAAAAATACACTCTTTCAAAGTTACCCAAATTTAGACTGACTAAATGTATTTTTCATAACAAATTATTGCTCTAGAACTCAGTATTTGACTGCAACACAAATAATTTCAATCTTATATGAAAGTTTTTCAGAACTTCCAAGCAACTAAAAATAGGGGTTTGGAATGCAATCTAATTGTAACAAAACGACAATAAAAAACACAGCCATTTTATTAAAAAAATCATAATGCTGCATTGTAATTTTTGGCAGTCACTAAAAGGCCTTTCAGGAATGTAACATCCATGATTAAATCTCTAACAAAGCATGGATATAGTATCACCACTAATTTCTTCTTTGTTAAATATAAAAGTTGACAATGAAAATCCATGAATACAATGATTCTTTTCTCTCCTTTCATAGAGATTCTTTTATAAGTTCAGCCAGTCTCTGAAAAGCCTAAAATGAAAATGAAGAGGTTGTCAGAGGAGAGAGCTCTGTCATAACTTTGTAAGTTCAACTAGGAATGTTCCTTTCCCTTTCTTTGCCTTCCCTTGTCTTGTCTTCCCTTCCCTTGCTTTCCTTTCTCTTCCCTTCCCTTCCTTCCCCTTGCCTTTCCTTCTCTTCCATTCCTTTGCCTTCCCTTCTCTTCCTTTCTTTCTCTTTCCCTTCCCTACCATTCACTTCCATTCATTTTCCTTCCCTTCCCATTTTTGATATTATTTGGTTTCTAGGTAGTACAATTGACTTAGGAAGACCTGAGTGAATAAGTGTGTGACCCTAAATAACACTTAACTTCTCTTAGCCTCAGTTTCTGCATCTATAAAACAAACACACACACACACACACACACACACACACACACACACACACACACACACACACACACACAGCCCCAGGGGAGGGAAAGAGAGGATTCCTCCATTAACTATATTTGTAGAGGGAAATGAGAGGTAGGCAGAGTGTCCTTTGGGGAGCAACTGATTTTAGTCAGTTATGGCTACTGAAATAGCAATAAAGGTTACTGGACATACAATCTATATTGTGTTCCATACTCAAAGCCTTTCTAGTTTAGCAGGATTGTCCAGAGCTGTAGCTCTGCTGCTCTAGCCCCCAGGAACCCAGGGCTACCTTGACACCATGAAGAAGCACTGGAAGAGGACTTTAGTGGATAATATATCCGATTGTTTCTTATCTTCTCTCCAGACCAGTACAACAAGGAAGTGCTATGTGGATGTTTCATATTATTCAGGCATCAACTAGTATTTTCATTTTGTCAGAAAACTAAGAAAATGTCTAATTGAACTATAAATCCAAACACATTCATAACAAATAGGGCTGAGATAGATCTATTTACCATAGAGCAGATGTTAGTAACCTTTTTGTGTGTGTCATGACCCCTTGAGCAGTCTGGTGAAGTCTATGGATTCCTTCTCAAAATAATATTTGTTGGCTGTTCCCAGTGGTGCTTTCTAATTTGATTTGGAGATGTATGGAGATGTATTCCATATATGTTGTTTCCCCCATCAGGATGTGAACTCCTTAAGCAGTTGCCTTACTTATCTATTTGTATCCCCAAGGCTTAAGCACAGTATTTTGTGCATATGAAACACTTAAAAATGCATTTTCATTTATTCATTTGTATATTTATAATGGAGGAAATGCCAAATTTTGGTTTAGAAGTTAGTGAAAATAAAAGATAATTTCCCCCCTAAAATCCCCTGAGCTCTATCCATGGATTCCTTGGGAGGAGGTCCCCAGGTTAAGAATACTTGGCTACTAAATAAAGTATATTCACCTGGTCCATTCGTTCTGGAGAAGACAGAGAAAAGGAAGCTCTGACATAGGAACTAGGCTTTGAGTTATCAATGCTGAATGCATCCCCAGGAACTAGTAATACCTAAAAGAATACATTTATGTTAATTTAAATGATTCAACTAAGTATGGTCTTTTAAAAAGGGTTCTTTTAGAAAAGCAACATTCTGGAGATTAAAAGGGAAAATGATGTATCTGAGGGATAGCAGTGTGATTCCAAATACTTGGACCCCTGAAACCCAAAGTTTAAATATAATTTAAAATTATAAAAACTTGTCCAAAAATAAGTCATATTAAAAATTACTATCATCAATGAAAGCATTTATTAAATGCTTAGCTGCAAGTCATGCTATGCTAGATAGCATATGAAGATGCCTTCCCTTCAGAATTTGTTATCTAAGATAAATACTGAAATTCACAGATATCACTGGGACATAAAGGTGAATATCAACAATTAAGTGGCTAAATACACAGACAAAAGAAGTACTCCTACTGGGCAAGTGCACAAACAGGGGGTTGAGGGACCTGTCTTTTCTCTTCCAGGTAAATGTTGAGGTGGGAACATTTCAGCAGTGGGATGAATAGATGAAAATGGCATTAAGCAAATTGGGCCAAGTGAAGAGTGACCATCCTTACTACTCTAGATAAAGAATATTCCTCATCACATATCACCACTTTCTGCCATCCCATTCTTTATTCAGTTTTGTTTCCACTCCCAACCTGACAATGAAATTAGTGTAATATCGTAGAGAGCGTGATGGACTTGCAGTCAGGAAAACCAGACTTTGAAACCCACCTTTCCTATTTACTAGCTATCTGGTCAAGGGTAAGTCACTGAACATTTTTCACATCTGAACATCTCTCACGTACCTCACCTATAAAAATGAAGCTGTATCTGATATCCTAGAAGGTCTTTTCTTACTCTAAATTTACAGTTTATGATCTACCAATAATCAACCAACAGTTAGATACAACTATCATTGTCCTTGAGCTCTGTGCCTCATGTGGAGCCCTTCCACATCTCTTCCTTCTTGAAATTCTGTTGCTTCTTGGTTTCCATGATGCTACATCATTCTGGTTCTCCTAATGGCACCACCTCATTTGTTTCCCTTCCTCCCCCTCTACCTCCTCTTTGTTCTTTCATTCCTTAAAGGATCAAAGATCTTAGCCCTTAAAAGGCTCCCCAGATCAAGTCCAACTTCTTTCTTTTATATTTGGTGAAATCAAAGTCTAGAGATGTGACTTGCTAAGGGTCTTATTAGTTAGTAAATGTCCAAGGTAGCATTTGAACCCAGGTCTTTCTGACTCCGTGTCTAGTATTCTATATGCATCTCAAAGAACTTAATAATATGACTGAGAAATAACTGTTTTAGAATTTACAACCATAAAGTTAGGAAAAATAAGTAGTTTTATGGTCACTTAAGTAAAGTATTTAAATTTTCTGTTGAGGTTGTTATCATTATTATTATTATTATTATTATTATTATTATTATTATTATTTTTACCTCTTTTTGCAAGGCCTTTTCCATAATTAGTTGTTTTGTATCAGAAACACCTGTAATCTTAATCCATAAAAACATCCCAGCAGCTGGGACATGCCATTCTGCCAAACCTAGAGACAAAAGAAGGAGGTTAAATACCTTTCATCTTTATCTGCAGTGATGGTATCAGAGAAACTACTTGATGATACAAATACTTAGCTAATTAACATGCATTTTGTTTCTCAAAGCTTCCCCTCCAAATATAAAACTAAAAAACCATACTTTTCAAAGTTCTGATAAGTGACATCCTAGATTTCATTTTGGTCAGTGTTTAAATCATCCTGTGTAAGTCCATTATCCAGAAGAAACAATTAAACCAACTGGGCTTCTTTTATTAGTTCATTTTCCCCCCTCCACTAAGGATTAGAACAAATAGTTCAAGTTTTAAAAAATTCCACTTAAAAAATTACTTTCATAAAAGAAAATCTTGGCCTTCATGAAAATGTGTTGTGCTTTCTCTTCTCCCACGCCTGTCATTCAAACTTATCAGAGCAGCAGCATTATTCTAGTCAAGCAGGAAAGATTTCTATCATTACCAAGATTTCCCTGGGGACCTAATACTACAAAATTGGTTCCCTGAAGGTTAGGGCTTAACTATAATTGAGAGAAAGGTTTTATTTTATAAGTGCACCATAGATGGTCATATCAACCAATCATTCAACTCACTCTTTTGTTGAGAAATGTGACTCAAATGATATTTTAATGACATACCAACAAAAATTAGCAGACATACATATGCATTTAATGTCTGACATAAGATGTAAATGGGCTAGCAGGATTTAAATCACTTTGGAATGAAAGTGTTTTGTCAACAGATAACTCACACTGGACTGTTGCCTGAAGTCTCAGGAAGTGGTACAAACTACTTCTAAAAGGTTTGTGGCTACTAAAAGTAGAAGCTACTTCTCACAGAGTCATAGATTCTCACAGCTGGAAGAGGCCTGGGGGTGGAGGTGGGGTTGGGAGAGGGGTGTTTATTTCTTTAACCTTACTGAATCATAGACTTTGACATCTGGAAGGGACCTCAGACGTTCCCTAGTCCAACCTGCACCTTTTCAACATGACCAGCAAAGGGTCATTCAGATTTTGCTAAGACTTCCTACAAGGAGAGAAGGCATGCTACTTTAGAAGCAACCCATTCTCTTCCTGGTCAGGTCTAAGTACTGTTTCCTTAAATCAAGCAAATTCTACTCACTGTTCCTAGTTCTGCTGCTCTCTGGGGTCATGTCTAATGAGTATGGCTCCTCTTCCTCATGATGGCCCTTTAAATACTTAAGACAATTACCATACCCCCACTACATCTCTTCTGCTCTCCAGGCTAAACATTCCTAGTTCCTTTAGCTGATCCCTATATAACTTGATTCTGAGGCCATTCATCACATTGGCTGCCCTTTTCTAGACTGCTTTATAATTCTGGTTGCACAACAAGTTATCAAGGCCCTTCTCATAATGTGGTTCCCATATCCAAACCCAATATTCACAAGTAGTCTCAGTGGGGCAGAGTATAATGGGATTGTTACCATTCTAGTCTTGGACACCTTACTTTATATCTTCTGATAAGTAGAGTCAATCACTCTTTTTCATATTGTAAGAGTAGATTGAACTTTTGTTTCCAGAGAAATTATATGAAACATGATTTGAAGTTATATTGGTAGCTAATATAAAAGATAAAACTACTGGTGGGGAGGGGAGGGATTGAGGGGGAATGTTGACCACGTTTTGTTTTGAGAAGGCCCTTTCTCCTATGTGTCAAAAGTCGTCAGACCAGGTGTGGTTCACCAAGGATGAGGTCCATGTCTTAGATAATGGGACTCTTTCTCATGGATATCCTGGGATATCTTCAACTCACAGTTTTTGTTAATTCTCTTAGCAATTGAGAAAATTCCTTTCTCATGCTATGGATGATGCAGACAAACTAAAAGCATGTATTAAATAAAGTATAAAGAAAAATGAGGATAAAAGGGGAGGAGAAATTGAAATGTAGAAATGAGAGATGTAAGTAGGGGTAGAATGGGCTGGGGAAGGATGGGGGGGGCGGTTAGGTATTTTCTTATGAATCCTGACCTGACCAAGGTGATGCAGGGGGGAAATTTGAATCAAGATGGAGTATAAAAAGGGCTTTTGTAATTGTCTTAAGGTGTGCCTGCATCTCCTAGGGGACCCTTTTCCACAAGGAGTTAAAAGCCAGGTCACCTGTCAGAAATGATGTAAAATAAAAATCTTTTTTTCTAAATTCACTCATGGTCAGGTAGAATTCTTGGTAAGACGATTATTTCTCACAATATGCCACCTTCTACTTGAAGTAATTAAAAAGAAACCCCAAAATTCTAGCAATAGACATTGAACATAATTTTTAAAAAGGACGACCTATGGTTCTAATAAAATTTTAGCAAATGTGCCAGATATCTCTTTAGACTAATAAATAATAGTAAAGAAAATGCAATTAAAAAAAACAAAGCTACAAAATCTTAGTAAATGAAAGATAAAGAGCAAATGGATTGGATTGTGATGGATATTTGTTCTTTATTAATTTTCTGATAATTTTGAGGAAAAGAAATTTTGTAGTTGAGACTATTGTTGTTTTCTTTGGGTCTACAATTCTTAACAATGGGGAGCTGGGTTCAGCCCAAGGGGAGTAGTTATTGTTTATTTCTAAGGATGTGATGCACAATCCACTGACCTTTGAGCCACTTGTCTGCAGCTGCCAACATGGCATCCCGCTGTTCCTTATAGAAGGCTATCACCCTAGAAGCCAAAAGCCAATATGAAAAAATTAGAACATTCTTGAAAAGGTTGCAGAGGCTAATAAGTCTCCAGAGCACAGTTCAGAAGAAATTGCTCTGGTTTCCAGGTTTTGTCAGAGCATAGAGTACTTGGTAAAAGAAGGTAATAAGCCTATTTGTCTATGGAATAGCCCCCGTATAATGAAGGAAAGGGCAAAAATGTGGACCCTGAAAACAAGGTTACAATTAGAAGCAGCAGAATCAATCACTAGAAAGGGAAGGAGGAAAACTAGATTCTGTTCTCAGGCCCATGTGACAAGAGTGACTTAGAAACCAGGTCTCCATAAACAAAGTAATTACCCTGATTATTCAGACATTGTGCCTCCTCAGCCCACTTTTGCCAGGTTGCTTTTATATAAATTTCTGTGTGTACAGAACTCACAGCCAAAACCAGAATGTTCCCCTCAAATTCTTAATGCCATTTTAAGCTATTAAAGCTACATCTATCACATACCCAGGGGTGAGAGTCCATCATTCTTTGGATGTTAAGAGTTTCCAGTTAAGCATGGGTAAACCTGCTATTTGATGCTACTTCGGAGACTGTTCATGGAAAATCTATGCATAATTATTCCATTAACTGACACTTTTTAAATGCCTTTATGATCTTATTATGACAAGCAGTATGGAGAAGTGGAGAGAGGAGGTCAGAAAAACCTGAGTCCTAGTCTTGCCTCTGACATAAACCCTGGATAAGTCATTTAAAGGATTGGTACCCTTAGGCAACTTTCTAAAAGGAAGAGGTGCCAACGTGTACCAGTGGAGAATGTTTCTATACTAGGAGTTCTACACACTGAATAATTCACAGATTCACATCAAAACCATACAACAAAAAACAAAACAATTGTCCCCAGTGTTTCAGCAGCATCTTAATGACATAAAGTGATAGGAAGTGTCAGTTGGAAGTGTTACTCCCATAAAACCAAACTCTATCATAAAGTCTCTGAATTATTTTGGCTGCCCCCTCTACATACAAAAAGGAAGAACAAGAAGAACTTCCATAGAGGTGTTGTTAAAAGATTCATATAGAAATCTGAAGTAATTTTCATATTACCTGAACTCCTACAAGAGGAGCAAATGTTTTAACATTCATTACAACTCTCACACAGGTGGAAACACCACATTATGAGTGCTAAGCCCCTGGGCTTACAAACCTCTTAACCAAAATGTCAATACCTGTTTACATGCTTCAGGAAGCCCTCTTCTCCCCACTGTTGCAGGAGCTGGGCTATCAGCAGCTAAAAGAGAGAAAACAATGGCTAGGGTCATGGCACTTAGTAGGCACTTAATAAATGCATATTGACTAACTGATTAAAATTTACCTATACTTTACTGCAAAAGGAATATTTACATTTTTTTCAGTTGGTTAGATGTAAAATGGAGGACGGGGTGGTTAGGTGGCAGTGAATAGAGCACCGGCCCTGGAGTTAGGAGGACCTGAGTTCAAATCCGGCCTCAGACACTTAACACTTACTAGCCTTGTGACCTTGGGCAAGTCACTTAACCCCCCAGTTGCCCTCCAAAAATAAAAAAAAAGCAAAAAAAAATTGAGGACGGTTATTAATCACCTCTAGTGAGCTCTGGTTCTGAAGGTTCTCAGATCCTCACTACCCTGAACCCGAGTTCACTTAGCTATCCAAGTATCTGAGTATCTGAATTGACAAGTGAAAAAATTAACATTGGATCAAAGCGAAAGGAAGTAATTTCATTATTAGTTTGATTTTTTCTCAAAAAGTGAAACACATAGCTACATCATTTACACTTAAAAATGTCATAGGATTTGTAGTATGAAAGTCCTTTATAGGTTATTGAATCTAATCTACTCATTTTGCATATTGGGAAACATGCCCAGAGAGGACAGGACACTTACTCAATGTCACAGAGACAACAAGTAGCAGAGCTTAGCAGCCTAGGTCCTTTAACTCAAGATCAAGTGCTTGTTCCAGGCTTAAAGTTAGAACTTTTTTTGAAATGAGACAAAGGAAAGATGTCAGGGTTGCTGACAACAATAATATGAAATATTATTTATAATATGAATATTACTATTCATGCTAACACAGGGAAGTAATGCTTGAGAAGAAACCACTAAAACTCAGGGTTCAGATGGAAAAGGCCAATGTGAGGATTTCTTTTGCTTGACTATGCATGCATATAATGAGGGTTTTTTCCCCTTTCTTTTGCCATGGGAAGTGGGAGGTAGGAGGAAGAGAAAGTAGATTTTAATTGAAAAAAGAAACTAAACTAAATTAAAAATAAAAATAAAAGTAAAATGAGATGCTGAGGTATTGTTTCATTTATGTAGAGTAGATTTGGAAGGGAAGGGACTTGTAGAGCTTCTGAGGTGGAGAGGGCCACTCCATGACTAGGAACACTGCCACAGCTTCCCATTCAACTAATCTAGTATGTGCCTCCCACACAGGGTTAGGTGAGGAGGAAGATACGAAGTTATCACAGAAGGCCTCCATAGAACTTAGTAGTAGGGGAATATGACACACAATTAAGTGTAAATGCAAATAACAGATGCTAAGTCAATTAGAGAGGAGCAAAACAAAATACAAAGTTATAGGGGCTAATTTCCATCTGGAAGGCTCTCTTTTTTATCTTTCTATTCTGTTGTTTCTTATCATTTTCTTTTCTCCCCTTCTCTTCTCTTGTTGGAACAGCAAAGAATATGGTGGGCATGTAGTGTTTGAAGGGAATTTAGCTGCCATCTTATCCAACCCTACACCAGAGGAACCCTCATTATATATAGTCTGACAAGTGGTCCTTCATCTTTATCTGTAAGACATCCTAGGAAAGGGTGCCTCCCATTAGTTGTTCTGCTTTTGGACAGTTCCAATAGTCTGGAAATACTTCCTGATGTGAAGCTGATAAATTAGCCTTTTTGTCATGTCCACCCATTGTTTTGATCTTTCCCTCTGAGACCAGACTAAGTCCAGTCCCTTCAACTACTAGAACACAGCTTTTGTGTCTCCTCCCTCCCAGATCTTGCTTTCTCTAGGCTAAACATGCCCAGTTCCTTCAAACATTCTTTACATGACATGGATTCAAGGCCCTTCGATACCCTGGTTGTCCTCCTCTGGCTACTCTCCAGTCTATCAATGTCTTTCTTAAATTATAGTACACAGAATTGGAATTCCTTAACACATATAAGTAAGAAGTAGTCATACATCTATTCCCCAGGAATGGTATATTGGACTGTTTGCCTGAGTGAGACCCTCAAAGTAATTTTCCTCTGTTGTATGAGTCACGGAAAAGAAATGGGGTTGCTCTGTTAAGCTCATTATGATAAGGAAAAATTCCCAATTTTTTAGGTAATCTCCATGGAGAATGTGGGAAATTGACATGTGTGGAATGGTCACAGATTCCTCAAATTCAATTAATAAAAGGATAGAAATGGATAATTCATATACAAATCAGTCAATCAAATATTATTAAGAGCTTACTTTGTGCTAGGCATTATGCTAGGTTCTGGGGATACAAAACGAAGACAAGGACAGTCCCTGCCCTCAAAGAACGTATAATCTAATAATGGGGGAAATAACATGCAAACAAGTAAATATCAAGTAAGCTATATACAGAATAAGTAGGAAATAATTAAGAGAAAGAAGATACTAGAATTGAGAGGTTGGGAAAACATTTCCTAAGCTGCCCTGACTTCCCTGTCTCAACTTGGACTCAACTGTGGCTTTCAAGTGATCATCACATTTGAGCCTGCAATGAGTGGCTCACCTCTTGCAGAAGAAGAGGAAGACAGATCGAAAAGCATCTCTGCAAACCTCTGTTTAAGGGAAATCATACTGATGGGGTGCTTAGGTGCTTGTGCTTGAACCACAGTTTGTAAAATCATAGCAGCTTGCAAAACCACATTTCTCCCTATCCTCAAATCTCCCCAGTCTCAGACCCTTATCTCTGCCCCTTCTCCCTGCTAGCACTTTGTTCATGAACTGTTTATTTCCCCTTAGTATAATAACCAGCTGCACCTATGAATCCTTCACTGGATATCTTTAAGTCTCATTATGCACATCCTGGATCCCTCACTAGCTTGGGACATATGTATACTCCCAATATCCATCTTGTCAAACAGGACATTGTTGGGTGGCAGACTGGGCACTTCTCAGTCAGCCCTGACAGCTAGTTGATTTAGTGACATTACAAGCCTAAAACCATACCTCCACGCAGCACCCCTTTGGGCTATTTCCCAGAGAATTATGTGCAATACGCCTGCATAATAGATGTTAAGGGTGCACATTCCTTTAAGAAATGACTACTCCTTAATTCCTCCCTAGCATAATTGGCACAAGTTTTACTAAAGATTATTTTATAAAAAATTTAACTCTACCCCTTTAAGGTTGTAGGCTCCCTAAGAACTCATGCCTGCTGTAAAGCATAATGTATGGGTCAGAAGACCACTCACCCAAAATGACTCAGAGACTTCTCAAAGTAGAAACAAAAACTTTATTACTATCTTTCTTGAGAAAGGGTGTCCCCAAATCCAACAAGAAAGTCAGAAGGGAGAAGAGCACTACAGAAGGCAAAAGCAAGATTATAAAGCCCTAAAGTGGGAATTCCACACCCTCTCCACTGTCCCACCTTATCATTGGTTGGTAAGGCAAGCTCACAGTCTCCTTATTAATGCCAACCAATCAGCACAAAGCCCTCTCCATTCAGTACCCTAATTATTACTAATGAGGCTCTAATTTTGTTAGATAACATACATAATACATGAGATCCACTATGCAAGTGCAAGCGCAAGCCCAGTAACAACCTCAGAATACTGAACCCCCTTCAGTCCAACCTAGATGTGTCCTTATCTGGGCCTGAGTGTCCCAAGGCCGCTGTCTGCTTTCTAATTGGTCAAATCTACCTGCTGCTGCCAGCTCCTTTTATTCTACATTATTTCATTTTTAGTATTATCTAGGAGTTCTCTGGGAACTGGGAACCCAACTTCTTCCCAAGGCTATTGTCTGGTACTTTTTGTCAGTAGTCTTGTTTCAGCAATTCTTGAAGTTCTATAGAAACCTAACCCTTTGCTACCTCTCACACCACCATTCCTTTCCCCAAACTAAAAACACCTCTAATTTGGTCTCAATAGTTAATCCAATCAATTGTATTAATATTCAATAGCTTTTACATTACCTTGAAATACACAATGACCTACATATATATATATATATATATATATATATATATATATATATATATATATATGGGGATACTGAACTTAGTTACAAAACATAAGGAAGTAATAACAAGGTATATAGGATGTTCAGAATGGGGAAATTTCACTGCAAGTTATCCCTCACAGTAACAATAAACTTTTACCAACTTGACTTAGAATGCTTAAGCCTGTGAATTCATTCCAGACTGCACACCAAGGAACTCTAGTCATTGGGGTCCCTGAAACACCTATCACCCCCTCATCAATACCAGGTAGATATTGTTACTAGAAGGGTCCAAGAGTCTGTTAAATGTCAATAAATTTCACCCATTTTCTTTCTTTTCTTTTTCCTTTCTCTCCTTTAAAAAAAATCTATTATGCCATTCATTTAGGTATGTGTTGACCTCAGTCAAGTCACAACTTTTATGCCTCAGTTTCCTCTTCTGTAAGATGAGGAAGATGATACTTGCATTTCCAACTATGAATTTACTTGCTCTTTATCCCAGAATTACCTTGCCATTCAGTCTCAGTTTCCTAATCTATAGAAGGGGGAAAATGTTACTTGGAATACAAGGTGTTGTGGTAAGGATCAAATGAATACAAACCCTCTGTAAACATACTGTTATTACTATTATTATTGGTTTCTCTCACATATAATGTCTACTACCTAGAACAATATTAACATTTAATATACATTAAGTGATAATTCTATCAGTTTTGACAAGTGTTCCTCTGGAAGTGATGTCCCAAATTGGAAGGGCCAGATACTATTTAAGCAGATGGATATATTTTATAAAAAAAGATGGAAAATGTATAAGGAATACCTAATGTTATAATAATAGAAAACTTATGAGATAGTATTCTTCTGGAATGTAGAGAAATATGCAAAAATCCCACACTAGCATGGTGTCAGAGCACACAGATCTGAAAACTGGTTCTGTCACTCACTATCTGTGGGTCACAACCACCTCAGTTTTCTCACCTGTAAAATGAGAGAGCTGCGCTAGATAACCTCTAAGGTTCCTTTCAGCTCTAGTTCCACAATCCTTTTTTCTTTTCAATGTAGATTCTTCTGGACGGTTTTTCTCTATAATGGTGTGTTTTAGTTTGGTGACCTTGAAATGGTTGCAATTATTTCTAAGGATATCATGAAATTCATAGAATAAAAACCAATCTTAATTTTCCCTTTTTAAAAAATATATAAACACCTAATTTGGCATTCTTAATAGGAAGGTTGGAGCATAAGTATGTATGATTAAATAAAATAAGGAGGATGACACAATTACAAAACTACTTAAGAGTCAAAGACAGAAAGAATCTCAAGCTACATTACTTCAGGTTTAATTCAAAACTGACTTTTCACTATGGTTCTTTTCTCCTTTAGATCCTGTATCTTAACTAAGATCTTACAATTAATTAATTGGTCCTAGAGAAGAGACTATTTTAGAATAATAGTTGGGGCTGCAAAAGACCATGGGGATCAGCTAGTCCATCCTCTTCTTTTTATTGTTTTTTAAAATTTACTAATTTATTTATTTTTCAACATTTACTTCCATAAGTTTTAAATTTTCTCTCCCTCTCTCTCCCCTCCCTCCCCAAGATGGCATGCAATCTCACATAGGCTCTACACATATATTCCCATTCAATACATTTTCACATTAGTCTTGTTGCACAGAAGAATTATAATGAATGAGAGAAACCATGAGAAAGAAAGCAAAACAAAACAAAAAAGAAAATAGTCTCTTTCACTTTGCATTCCAACTCCATAGTTCTTTCTCTGGATGTGGATGGCATTTTTCATCATGAGTCCTTTGGAACTGTTTTAGGTCCTTGCATTGCTAAGAAGGGCTAAGTCTATCAAAATCAGTCATCACAAAATGTGGCTATCACCGTGTACAATGTTCTCCTGGATCTGCTCACTTCACTCAGCATCAGTTTATATAAGTCTTGCCAGGTTTTTCTGAAGTCTTCCTGTTCATCTTATAGCACAATAGTATTCCATTACACTCATATGACTCACACATTGCCAGAGCTAAGCTCAGTGTTTGGGAGGCTCCGAAGGAAAGTATGGGGGAAAAAAGGTATTAGACTGACTACCAAACTGAAGGTCTACAAAGCTACTGTGCTGACCTCATTGTTGTATGCCTATGAAACATGGACAGTCTACCAGTGCCATGCCAGGAAACTGAATAGCTTCCATTTGAGTTGTCTTAGGAAGATTCTGAAGATCACTGGCAGGCTAAGGTACTAGACACTGAAGTCCTTACTCAAACTAAACTGCCAAACATTCAAACTCTACTTCAGAGAGCACAACTCCAATGGGCTGGCTAAGTAGTTTGAATGCAAAACTTAGGCTTACCAAAAAGAATAATTTATGGATAACTTACACAGGGTAAGCATTCACATGGTGGCCAGAAGAAATGGTACAAGGACACTCTCAAGGTCTCTCTCAAGAACTTTGGAATTGATTATGGGACATGGGGGACACTGGCACAGGACCACTTAGCATGGTGTGCCCACATCAGAGAAGGTGCTTGCTCTATGAGCACAGCAGAATTGAAACAGCTTAAAGGAAATTCAGGATGCATAAATTTAGAGTATCCACCCCAAATGCTCACATGGACTATTTGTGCCCCACCTGTGGTAAAGAATTCCGAGCTTGTATGGCTCTGATCAGCCACAGTCAGACGCACTGAAATTTGGCTTTAGCATAGTGATGTCATTTTGGTCCTCCTCAAGAATGAAGGACAACAACTAGCCAGTACTACAACTTGTTCAGTCACTCCCCAATTGATGGGCATCCCCTGAATTTCCACTTCTTGGTCACCACAAAAAAAAAGTTGCTATAAATATTTTTGTATATGTGGGTGCTTTTCCCAACTTTATGATCTCTTTGGTATATGGCCCTAGAAGTGGTATTTCTGGGTCAAAGGGTATGCATAATTTTATACCCCTTTGGGCATAGCTCCAAATTGCTCTCCAGAACGGTTGGCATCCCCTTCTTTTTAAAGATAAGGAAACAGCCACCATGATTTAGTGATGCTCACATAGCACTTATAAAGTTTTGTAAAGAAGCTTTACAAAGATTATCTCATTTGAGCTTCGTGATAACTTTGTGAAATAGGTATAGGTAGCATTACCTGCATTTTACAAATGAGAAAACTGAGACTTAGAGTTATTAAATGACTTGACCATGACCATACATGGACAAACTAGTAAATGTCAGAGGTGGGGTTTCAACCAAGGTCTTCATGACTCCAATCTATTTACTACCCAATATTACCCTTACTTCTCCAAGACCACATGGTTTATAAGTGGTGGGGGCTAGAAACCCAAATGTTCTCATGTGTGCAAGGGTTTCTTCCTGGAACCCACCCTGCCTGTCCCTACTACCCTACACTATTTGTAAAAAATCTATTTTCCATGTTCATCACAAAAAAGATGTTCCATTTAGTCAATGGTTCCTTACCTGTGTAAAAGTGCTGGTGTGCATTGTTGACACTTGTATGTGCAAAACAATTTGATCAATTAGAGGTTTAGGACCAGTTATAAAACCAATTCTCAACCTGTGGAAGTACAGAAAAAAGTATTATACAAATGACAAAAATTCCAGTCATTGCTTTCATAACTAACTACTGAATTTCTTTAGAAGGCCCATTTTGACTCTGAGGCCACACAATGTCTTCAAGGGTGTGGATGCTAGAAGTGTAAAGCATCCTACTCATATTATTTCACAGCTCATTTAAAGTGTGAATTTAAATTTAAGTATAAATTTTTAATGAATGTTTAAACTATGACCAACATTTCTAGAAGCATATCAAATATATATGAAACTGAAAAATCTAGCAGCTAAACTATTCTGAATTTTAACAATTTTTCTCAATGGTATAAAAACTATTAAGAGCAAAATGTCTTTGAAAAATGGAGGCTTACTAAAGAAGAAAAGGTAGATATTAATAATCAGAATGAAAAGTTGGCATTTTCATTCTCAGGATATTTTGTTAAGAATAAGTGGGTTATAAAATGTGCAAACTCAAAGAATAGCTTTTTCATGATTGACTTTTCTAAAATAAGAAACCTGGTCTGGTTTCATAAATCCCCTTTCTTTTCTTATTTCAGGGTGACTAAAAAATCATTGCCTCAGCATGTGTCCAGCTACAAGGAAGCAAGAATGTAAATCCCATGGCCATGGCCACAGGGTTTGGGGTATATTAAGATAGGTTCATAGATTTCACTGGTAACAACAGCAATAATAAATAATAGCAAATATTTATATAGCACCTACTGTGTACCACAAATTGTACCTTAGTACTTTACAAATATTATCTCATTTGAGTCTTACACCAATACTGGGAAGTAGATGCTATTATTATCCTCATTTACAGTTGAGGAAACAAAGGTTAAGTGCCCAAGGTTACCAAAAGAGTAAGTGTCTTAGGCTGGATTTGAATTCAGATCTTCCTGACCCCAGGTTCTGGGCTCTATTCACTGTGCTTTCTAGCTGCTGGTGTGTGCATTTCCCCTATCAAAGTAGGCCATAATCCCTCTAGTCCTTGATAGAAGTTCTTATGATTTCCTATAGACAGAAAAATTCATCATGCGATGATCCTTCCTCAGGTGATGAGTCTCTGAGTTTAGTCATGATAGTTCTCAGACAACACACCTGGTTGGGTTTGCTGGAACCAGATCTGAAGCTCTTCCAGCCTGTCAAGATTTGTAAGAGGTTGTACTCTGTAGGCATGTGATTTGACCTCTGGGTCACAATAAGGCCTTGGAGCAAGACTTCAGTGCTTATCCATTGATACAAATTTTAAAATGCCTAAGAGGAAGTTTCTTTTAAAAGTAATACTTAAATAACAAATCAACCAATCAATCAAAAAAACATTTATGTGAGTGAAACCACTCCTGATGTCAAGAAGCTTATATTCTACTTGAAAAGACAAAAATGTACATATAGAAAAAACATATACAAGGCAATTTCTTGTGCAGGGAGGGGGGGATGGACTTGTAGCTGGAAGAAGACAGGGAAAGTTCTCTTGGAGAAGGGGAAGCTTGAACCAAGTCTCGAAAGAAATGGAGTATTCTAAGAGATGGGTATAAGAAAGGAGAGCATTCCAGGAATGGGGGACAGCTAATGAAGAGGCTAAGAAATGGAGGATGGAATGTCAGGTACCAGGAGAGGTAAGAAGGCCAGCATTGCCAGAGGATAGAGGGCATGAAAGGGACTAATGTGTAACAAGTCTGGAAAGATAAATTGTGGCTAGGTTGTGAAGAGCTTTGAATGTTAAACATGGGATTTAATATATGATCCTAGAGGTGATAGGTAGGTTACTGGGTAGGGGAGAGATAGAAAGATCACTTTGGCAGTTATGTGGAGGCAATACTGGAGGGAAGAGACTTGTGGAAGGAAAACTAAATATAAGGCTACTGCACTGATGTGAGGGCTAATAAAGGCTGAACTAGAGCAGTGACTGTGTGCATGAAAAGAAGAGGGTGATTTTATGGAAACAATAAGATTTGGTAACTGAATGTGGGGTAAGAGCAAGGAGTCAAGGATTGCACTGAAGTTTTGAAGCTGAATGAGTGGAACAATGGTGGTGCTTTCAAAAGATGTTTTGAAGAGGAGACAGTTTAGGGGAAAAGATAATGAGTTCTATTTTGGACATAATGAGTTTGAAAAGCACATTTCTATCTATAGGTAAAATCAAAACGTTCAATAGGAAGTTGGTATTCCAGAACTGGAGAGACTTTAGGACAGGATATATAAAATTGGTATCTTTTACATATGGAAATGATCATTGAATCTGTAGGAACTGATTAGGTTCTCTGAACCACAGAGAAAGAAGAAAAGAGGATAGTTGTGGGTATGATATGGATGCTGATCCTGGAAAGGTGAGTGAGGAGTGGTAAAATAGGAGAACTAGGAGAGAGCCATGTCACAAAAACTTAGAGAGGTGAGTATCCAAGAGAAGAGGGTAGTCAACAGAGCCAGATACTACAGAGAGGTGAAGAAGGATGAAGACTAAATGTGGGCAAATATAATGAACTACTATACTATTATGCCATAAGAAATGAAGAGAGGCAGTTTCAGAGAAACCTGGGAAGACTTGTATGATGTGATACAGAGTAAAGTGAACAGAACTAAGAGAATAATTTATATAACATTGCAAAAGCAAACAACTCTGAATGACTTAAAAATGCTTATCAACATAATGACCAACCACAATTCCAGAAAACTGAGGATGAAACATACTACCTGCCTCCTGGCAGAGAGGAAATGGATTCTAGGTACAGAATGAGAGACATATTTTTGGATATGGCCAATATGGAAATTTGTTTCACGTGACTTTATAAGGGATTTTTTTTCTTTTATTTCAGTAGTAGAGTATGCAGAGGTAAAATAGACTTTTCTTAATTGAAACCACTAAACATTTCTTATGGTAATCCTGGTAACCATGGAGAGAGCATTTTCAGTTGGATGATGAGACCAGAAACCATACTGCAAAGTATTGAGAATAGTGTAAAGGGTGAAAATAGAGATAATGAGTATAGACAGCTTATTTTAGGCATTTGGTTAAGAAAAGAGATGAGATCTAGAATGGGTAATGACATTTTTATAGCTCTTTGGGCAGAGTTCCAAATTGCTCTCCAGAATGGTTGGATTAGTTCACAACTCCACCAACAATGCACTAGTGTTCCAATTTCCCCACATCTTTCTCCAGCATTTATCATTTTCCTGTTTTGTCATGTTAGCCAATCTGACCAGTGAGATGTGGTACCTCAGAGTTTTTGAGGTGCATTTCTTTAATTGATAGTGATTTAGAGCAATGCTTCATTGGTTATAGGTATCTTTAATTTCTTCCTCTAAAAACTGCCTGTTAATATCCTTTGACCATTTATCAATTAGGGAATGGCTAAACAAGTTGTGTTATATGAATGTAATGAAATACTATTGTGCTATAAGAAATGATGAGCAGACAGACTTCATAATAACGTGGAGAGACTTATATAAACTAATGCTGAATGAAAGGAGAAGAACCAGGAGAATGTTGTACACAATTACAGATAAAGCGCATCTGTGATGACTGACTTTAATAAACTAGGCTTATCTCAGCAATACAAGAATATAAGATAACTCCAAAGGACTCATGATGGAAAAGGCTATTTACATCCAGTGAACAAGATTTACTGAGTCTGAATGCAGATTGAAGTAAACTACTTGCTGTCTCTTTTTTGTTTGTTTTGTCCTTTCTTTCTTGTTCATTCCATTGGTTATAATCCTTCTTTACAACTTGACTAATGTTTAATGTGAAGGTATTTGTAGAATCTATATTTGATTACATGCTTCCATGGGGGGGGGGGGAGGGCAGGAGAGGAAAGGGGGAAAAATTTGGAACTGAAAAGCTTATGGAACTGAATATTGTAAATTAAAAATAAATAAATTGATTAAAATTTTAAAAAAATAGAATGATAACTAGTGAGGGTTTTTTAAGGAGGTGGATACAGAAAGCAGGAAAGGAACCAGTAGAAAGGGAGAGATTGAAGATTAGACAGAGAGTAGGAATGCTCATAGGGAAAATATGCTGGAAAAGATATGAGATAGGATAAAGGATTAGAGCTTGGTCTTGGTGAGAAAGGCTATCCTTCTTTGGAATCTAGAGTAAAGGAAGACAGAAGGAGGGAGGGGGGATGTGGCAGTGAAAGATAAGATGTATAGAAGGATGAGAGAACTCACAGTTATATGGCCTCAATTTTTGCTGTGAAGGAGGATGGTGAGGTCTGGAGCTGCAAGGGTGGGGAAGAGGGTTCTATGGAAGGCCTAAGGAGAGAAGAAAATATCTAGAATACTTTCAATCAGATAATCAATTAGGAGGAGGTAAAAGGATAGCCTGTTGGGCAGTAAGATCCCAGTTGAGATTAGATAACAGTGGATCCCTCCCTTAGGGATTTCTCTGCCTCTATTTAGCCATAAGTGAGTAGGAGAGAAGGAGATAAGATGGTGGGAATAATACAGGGTAAGGGGTCAGCAAGGTGTGACTGGTGATAGTATCAGGTCATAGGGATCTGAAACTGGAGGATAATATAGAAATGAGCTGGTTAACTAAAAGATTCAGATTGGGAAGAGAGAAAAGTGCTTCTAGAACAGGAGTGATGGCTTGGGAAAGCACCAAAGATTGGAGGTGAAGGTGAGGTCAAAGACTAGGGAGTGGTAAGGCAGATAGAAAGTGGGAATGAGATGAGGTTATGGTCACATAGGGAATTCCAGAGCTCTGGATGAAGGAAGTGGGTGACAATAAGATCCAACACTGTGTGTAACTGAGGTGAAGTGGATGGGAACTGAGAAGGTTGAGAAACTGGGAAATAAGGGTGTTTGAAGAAACATCAAGATGAAAGAGTCCCCTAGTAGGAGTTGGCATAGAAACAACAAACAATGACACTTTCAACATGGATGTTATCTGAAAAATGATCTTACCCTGAAGACAGAATTTTTGAGAAAGAATCTGTTCTGATGACACGACCATCAGTATCCATAGAAAGAAATGTTGGTGCCCAAGGCTGAAAAACAAAACCAAAAGTAATTATGGAATTGTACTAGGCCCTAGATAACTGCTTTATTTAAGTTACATTTTTTTTTCCTTCTGAGGTAGCAAGAGAAGGAGCATGTTAGCGTGGGATTCCTATCATTTCCAGTTTCATTATCCCAGCCCCTGCTAGGAGAAAGAAGCTAGACTTTACATTCTCTTGTAAACACTTGGCCTCCTTCATGGTTTCTTCAGCAACATACTGTATGTACAGGGGTTAGGCTGAGCAGAAGTTCCAGCTGCAGATGAAGCCAATTTTTACAGACTTTAGGGAAACTCCTAAAAGTCTCTCCTCACTCCACAGGGAAGAATCAGATCAAGAGAAGGGACTATGGGACAAGCTGAAAATGAAGGATGGGGGGGCAGGGCCAAGATGACTTAGTAGAAACAGCACTTCCACTGTGCTCCAGCCCACACCACTTCAGAATAATGTAAAAGGGGATTCTAAACAACCTCTGGAGCTCCAGAACCCACAGAATGACACAGAGAAGCTAACCTCCTACTGAGGATAGCCCAGCAGCCTGGCAGGGAGCAGCTAGCACAGCGCTCTGGGAGCAGAGCCCAGGACTGATTGAGTAGCCCCAGGGCAGCCGGATGAGCAGCTGGCTGGAGGGACCCCAGAACACCAGCAGCTGTGGCTCCAGAATTACCAACATATAGATGTCTAGGACAAAGTGAGAGGTTAGTGCCCTATGGACTTTGGGACCAGTATTTGGGAGCACATCAGCTTCTTCCCCTGGGCATGAGAAGCTGCTGAGGAGCTGTGGCACAGCTACCATTTTGCAGCTTCAGTTGCAGCTTCAGCTCCTGGCCTGCAAACTGTAGGGGGATCTGGCGATCAGTCTGGGGGGTAATCGCTCTTGCTTTAACCTCCCTGGATCTGGATTGTGGTCTGGGGTGGAGGTCTTGGGGTGTGTGTCCAGCTTGCCAGAGTGTGTGGGGGCTTCAGGGAGGGCACCCAACTAATACCTCCGGCAGCTGAGAAGACCCCAACATTTGGGACAGAAGCATTTGGGGATGAGAGAGGGGAAGGTATGCTAAGGGGAGGGGAGGTTGGAGGTACCCACTTCTGAAGAGAGACAGGATCAAAGTAGGGAATGGACCAGGTGGGGGGTGGGATGGGTGGGAGGGAAATATAGTCAGTCTTTTACAGTATATCTACTATGGTAGTGTTTTGCATAGCTATACATGTACAACACATACTGAATTGCTTATCTTCTCAGAGGGAGTGGGTGACAAGAAAGGAAGGGAATGGATCTGAAAATCGAAGTTTTAAAATTAAATGTTTCAAATATATATAAATACTATTATTAATACTATTTTGCATGTAATTGGGAGATAAGATGTGCAGGCATTGGGGCACAGAGATTCACCTTGCCCTAATGGAAAAGTCAAAGGAGGTATAGGAGAAGATATGGGAGAGAGCAGATTGGATGAGGGGATATCCTGTGGGACTGCTATTCTGGGGTTGTGGGTAGGGGAAAAATGTTGAAAAAATTGTAACTCAAAATCTGGTGGAAATGAATGCTATAAACCAGAAGTTAATAAAGCATTTGTTAAAAACAACAACAATAACAACAAAAAAAACCCAATAAAGGAAGATGCTGTCTTATTGTCCAGTGCAGAGGTATCAAATCCAGGACAGAGAACCAGATTAAAATGTAATTGGGGAGTGTTTAACAAAATAAATAAAAATACAATGCAACATAAAAAAATGAAGGATGGTGGGTACATACAGAGTAGTGAAGAGTCAGCTGAATTTGTTATTTATCTAATTATTTGTATAAAATAAAACAAAGAAAATGGAAACTGGATTTGGCATAGTTTATAGAATGAGCCTAAGACTACTCTAATTGGATGCAAAATATAAAAGAGTCCACAGTTATAATGAGGATAAAAAGGTTGTGGTTGTATGTGGTTTGTCCTTCATTCTTGAAGACAACCATGGCATCAGGGAGGTGATGACATGACTTGCAACTGACTTTGACATGAGTGAGAGAGAGCTATGCAAAATCATCAGCTTCACTTTCTCCTATTGGTTGTCCTGTGAGACCACCTATTGTTGTTCAATCCCTAAGACCCAGAGTGAATTGGGGTTAAGATTTGGTCTCTGAGAAAGAAATTTAGCCAGTAAACCCCAAAATACCTAGATAGCTTTTGGCCATCAAAATTTCCCTTTCTTTGGGCAGAACACCCTCAGGGAAGTGTTAAGGAAGGAGAGTGGAGGGGAGAAAAAAAGGGAGGAGGAGCTGAGTTGTGCAGTTGAAACTGGCCAGCTGGGTCCCCATTCAGGCAGCACAGACTACTCACAGGTTAGTCTTTCATTCTTGAAGAGGACCATGACATCAGGGAGGTGATGACATGCCTTGCAACTGACTTTTGAGTGAGGGAGAGCTGTGCAAAGTCACCAGTCTCACTTTCTCCTCTGGTCCAGTGGCCAGCTATTGATCAGGATGACTGGAGATGGCCCAGGATACAATGGGAGTCTTTGGCCCTTTTAAGCTAAGGTCTTTTTAATTGCTCATTTTGAGTGAGGTAACTCACATTTAGTGAATAGGCCTCTTTAAGAAGTGAGTCAAGAGATGGCCCCTTTAATTAAAAAACAAACAAAAAAACTGGGAAGGGAAAACCCTTAAGGTTTCTGGCCAAAAGAGATAGAGTTACTATTTACATTCACTCTGAGCCAGAAAGGCCCCCAAAATAGCCATCGAGTACAAAGAGGATAAAAAAGGAATAGGGAGGGGTGGCTAGGTAGTCCAGCGAATAGAGCACCGGACCTGGACAGGAGGACCTGGGTTCAAATCCTACCTCAGACACTTGACACACTAGCTGTGTGACTTTGGGCAAGTCATTTAACCCCAACTGCTCTCCAAAAAGAAAAAAAAAAAAGGATAGGCAAAGGAAGGCATGCATATTAAAAGCACTTTCCTCACAATAATCCAGTGAAGTAGGTAGTGAGAGTATTATTACTTCCATTTTACAGATGAGAAAGCAACCTGGGGTCCTGGGAGTTGGCTGTTATGTTACACAAACAAGCAAACATGAGTAAAAGTTAATTTGCTAGCTTACAGGCAAGTACAAAACAAAATGGAAGATGGAAATGCTTCCTTCCTTCTTCCCTCTTCCTCTTCTTTCTCTTCTCATCTTCTCTTTTCTTTCTTTCTCTTTTACCAGTGTGCTTCTTGAGCTATACAGAATATCTACAAACTTGGTTTCCTGATAGCTTTAACTATTCTAACTCCTTCCACTCCTTATTGTTTAGAGGGAAAAAAAAATGCATGTTTTGGCAAGATAACGACATTAGCATTTATAAAGCAGTTCAAAGTTTGCAAAATCTGTATAAAAATTAACTTATATAATAACCTCATGAAGTAGTATTATTATCCTCATTCTCACCAAAGACACCTCCAGTGTTCCTAGAACTTCTGACTACAATGGTAGAGAAAATCATTGTGATATTTTTGAATAATGACCTTATCCAGGGAGTTGTCGTTTTCCAAAGTCACAAAAGCTTAAGTCCTTGTCATCTAATCATGAGACTAATCATTTCAATCACTTCAATTTTTCCTTAATCATATGTCCACATTGTCTTCCTTATTGCTAGTCACAAAAATCTTCTTCATAGTTTGACACCTGGCCTTTGAATGAAATCTCTGGAGGTAGCTCTCTTTGGCTCAACAGTTCTACCATTAACCCCTGTGTGATTTTGCATTCATGGCTACAACTACCTCCTCTATTATGGTAGAGATGTCAAAATCTAAGTCCCTGGAGTATGGAGATTATCATATAATTTATGAGTGTGTGCCATTGTTTAAATTGGTTCTTGTTGTTTCTGAAACTCAAGCCTATGATTAAGAGCTTCAGGATTCTTGGGGGACTCTGACTTTCATGGCAATGAACAGCAGTGGCCTTTAGAGCTAATTAATGAACACACTGAAAATTCATTTTTCTATTGTCAACCTTCAGGCCAAAGCATTTGCCATGATGTAATGTAGTTTGGGGTCCATAAAAAAAATACCAGCTCTGGTTCATTCTGTCAGATCAAAATTTATGGGAAACAAGATGAGCTAGGTACTCAAGTCCAGAAACCCATGTTGCTTCCCACTTAATAGGTAAATAAGAACCCTATAATAAATAAAGATGCTATCCATTTCAGGACAGGGAGATAATACTGTTCCTCTCAGATAAATCATATGCCCTAGATGTGTGACCTTGAACAAGTTATCTTACATTTCTGGGTTTTAGTTTCCTTATCTGTCATATAGAAAGTAATACTTGTATTACCTACCTCTCAGGGGCATTGGAAAGAGGGTACTCTGTAAATCTTATGAAATATGCTTTGAATATCTGAGTGACTTATCCATGGATCTTTGATATCACTAGTATGGATGGTGCTTTTACTAATGCTAATTATAACCCATTCATTTCTTTCCATAAATCTTCCACAAAGGTTTTACTCAATGTGACAGAGATGTTATCCTTTCCTCATCTTTCATGCTATTATTCCTCATTCTTAAGATACACACACACACACAGACCTTTGATGAGGTTTCTTATGCAGCTTTTTGCAACTAAGTCATCTACAGTAACAAAATTCATCATTTTCCCCTTGTTCTTTATACCATGTGCCATTTTGATTCTTCTAAAATTATGATGTTGTGAAATTTCATGGTGAAAAACAGAATTGTGGTACATCATGAATAGGAATGGACTATGTATTCTATGGCAGAAGTATTTTGATTGATAATAAGAAGAATGTAGAGTAATATATATTCCACAATTTATAAGACAAAAGGAAAGGAATGGAGTGTGAAAAAATCTAAATTTAATAAATATCTCTTTAATACAAAGGTTATAATAACTCAATGAGTTATTATTATATTCATGATACTTTGAAATTTGTCTTTCTATTTAATAAATTTTGTTTCAGTGAAATAAACCAAAAAAGGAAAGGGAACCCATACCAGTCCAAATATAATATCTGAAAACAATCAAGAAAAATACCACCAAAAAAGTGACTAGTAAATTCTTGCATATTAAATCATAAAATTCTGTTATTTACCATTTGTGAAAGCAGAGGAAGTTTGTATATTTTTACCTTGCTACTTAACTTGGAATTTAGTTATTTAAATAATTGTAATCAATGTTTATATTATTAATTTGGTTCTTTTCCCCATTTTGCATAATTTCATATGTCTTTCCACACTTCTTCGAATTATTCATATTCATCATACCGAGTAGGTGTGTAGTGATATGATGAGCTGTTCTAAATCTGCAATTCTCTGACTAGCAGCAATTTTTTTCATGTGGTTGTTAACATTTTTTGTACTTCCCCAAAATGACTGTTTCTTAATATTCTAACTATAAGTCACTTCTGAATAGGTGTTGGATGCTAGAATTTTATTAGAGATTTTTGACGTAAATATTTTCCCCTAGTCTCCAGTTCAATCTGTTTAAATCCCAAGAGAGATTATTACATTTGGTTCCCTTCATGTCTCCTCTTATATTATTTACTTTTATAATTTCACTGGTATCAATCAAATCTTGAACTCTGCACAAATGTATAAACCCATATCCACATAAAACACAGGCTATGTGTTTCTATAATACTGACAAAAATCTTTTCACACCTTTCATGCTTATCCTCCAGATGGGTGTAAGGTTTAATCAGAGGTTTCTTCATTCAAACCACAATAATGGTCTCTTCTACTCTGCCCTACAAACTTGTCTTCTTCATTCTGCTCCCATTTTATGGGGGTTTCCACTTGATTTCTAGCCATTGGTTCCTCTCCATCCCTCATTAAGTGGAATATCAAAGGTAAAACACTGAACAGATGACAATTTTTCTACTCCTTCAAGAGTATGGCCAGAACCAGATTAAAAAGTAGTTCCCATCTGATTTTAATGTTTTTATATATTAATAAAAAAGAAATACGTAAACATGTGTGGTTTTCTAAGACAATATGGGGTCCACAAAGATCCTTAACTATGGTTTATTGGTCCCTTTTTCTATTTGAGTTCAACACTATTGCTTTAAAGTCCCATTTAACATCTTAAGGTTTGCATCTAAAGGACTCTTAATTAGTAGTACTGGATTCTTCTCCAAGGAGAGCTTAAAATTTTCAGTCATATTAAAAATCTACTAATCTCACAAGAAAAAAAAATTTTTCTCTCTTTTTTTTGTATTAGGCATTTTGGAAATAGACTATTCGTTTTGGTTTTTAAAATTAATTTTTAAAATTCTCAATTAGAAATCATGTATAGTTTGAATTAGTATTTTCTGTCATGTGATTTGTTTCTTCCTGGCTGCTTGGAAGCTTTGAAGAACTGATGATTGATAACTACATTTCCAGGGGATCTAATATGGAGTTCCTTTGTTAGTATTCTAACATTCTGTTGATTCTACTGATCTCACTTTTTTATTTGCCTTATTTTCAACACTACCAGGAATTTTTTTCTTTGGTTTCCTGAAATCATCTACTTAGGCTATTTATTTCTTCAGACTTCTCTGGAAGTCTCATATTGTCTCAATAAGTTCTGTTCCTCAGTTCTACCTCCTTAATTTATAAATATCTCAAATCTCTTTTTCTGTTATTTTGATTTTATTTGTTCTGCCTACTCTTTTGTCTTCTAGATGAATAATTTTAGTATTATGTAATCTATATTTTGGTTAAAAATTTTCCTCAGAATGTTCCAAACAGTTGAGTCCCATATTTGTCTTTTTTTTTTGTTTTTAATGCTTTTAATATGGTCTTTATTTACTTATTTATCTATTTATATAAATATATTTTATTTAATATATTATTATATATTATATATGATAATATATAATAATACATGTTAAAATAAAAATAAATATAAATAAAATATATTTATTTATATCAGATCTTCCTTTATGACTCTCGTTGAACTTATTAACAATTGTGAAAGTTCATCTGAAAGATCCAAATTCATATCTGAAGGGTTTTGTTGTCATTGTTATATTATCTCCTTTTGTCCTTTTTCTCTGCCTTTTATCTCATAAAATTTTTTTACTGTACTGGAAATAATTTTTTTTCTAACTCAATTCTTTATTCATTCACTTTTCTGTGAGATGATTCCCCAGCCCCTTAAGATTTCTTTCCTTTCTCCTCCACTTTTGGTTATTTTTGCATTTTGTTTGATTCAGTTGTTGATGAAGGGGAGCTAGGATTAGTCATAACCATTCACTTTGCTATCTTGCCATCATGGCAATTTACAAAGCAGGATGTCTTAAGTGATCTTCATAATAATTGTTCATTGGGACCACAAGGCAGGTTTTATCACTGACATATTTTTCTTTTAAGCATTTGGGGTTAAGTAACTTGCTCAAGGTTACACGGCCAGTCATTATTTATGTGTGGGAGCTCATTTTCTGAGGCCAGAACTGATCCTGGGTCCTCCCGACTCTAGGGCTAGCACTCTTACTCACTGCACCACCTAGCTGCCCCTAGTGACATATTTTTTAACAGATGACAAAACTAGCATTCCAAGGGATTAAGTTATTTGACCAAGGTCATTTTGACAATAAGTGGCAGAGCTGTCTGGTAATAGAACTTAGATTTTCTGATTCAGACTAGTGTTCTTTCCACTACACCACTACATTTAGGAATCAGATGGCTGACAACAAATAAAGAATCAAAGTTATAGAAGTAGTTATGACTATAAAATAAGTATACATGATAACCTACCTTATTGAATTGGAGAAAATAGTATGGATCATCTTCTATGATGAGAAAATCATATTTTCTTGCCAGCTAAAAATGTTAAAGCAATATAATTATTTCTTAGGAGTTATTTGGAAGTTAAAGTCAATTAGCAACTCAATTTCTTACATCTGTATCTGTCCTATAAAGTGTGAAAAACTTCTATTAAGATTCTTTTTCAAACAGAAAAATTAACATAAGTAAAAAGGCATCCTCTTTTAAAGTATCTCAAACCTATAGAGCTGGAGACTCTATTCCAGTTCCAACAGTCAGTCAATAAGCCTACTGTGTGCTACACACTGTGCTAAGTACTGGAGATACAAAGAAAGGTAAAATAAGTCCTTGCTGTCTTGGAGCTCACAACCTATGGGGTATTTTTTACTTATTTTAATTTAATTTACTTACATTTTTACTTTTCATTCCTCTTCAAAAAATATGCAGTGAAAAACCAGGGAGAACTGATGGATACCTAAGACTAATACTTAGAAAGTTACAGGTTGAATTTATATACTAAAAAAGAAAGCAAGCTTTAAGCAGTAGAAATCTGTAGTTTCATTTACAATCCTCTTTTTCTGTTCTAAGTTATGTATAGGTAAATGCCCATTTGTTGTTTGTAAAAAATAAAACAAATAGGAAAAAAAAACTGTAAAGTATGTATCAACCTTGTTTCTTTCTTTCTTTTTTTTTTAAAGCAATTGGGGTTAAGTAACTTGCTCAAGGTTACACAGCTAGTCATTATTTCATCCTTGTTTCTTAACGGAGATAATTCTTAATGACATGAGCGTCACATTAGTCGTTAGGGAAGGAGGAAGGTTAAAAACATACACTACAACAATATATTATAAAGCAAACTTAGAGGTAATCAATAATGAATGATCTCATGAATATGCACCTTACCCACAGACCAATATTCCTATACATAAAAATCATCCACAGAAAATAGAAAGAGGGGAAAAAAACAACCTCATAAATATTTAGCGGTAGAGATGGACTATGTTTAAACTAATTATTTGTTGCTTTGGTTATAGCTAATTTATGGACCTAGTAATGAGACAGCAGATTGGGTACTTCTTCCTGATGAGATCTGTCCTGCAGCTACCTTAGCATTCAGATACTCATCAGGTAATAGGTATTTCTGTCTTCTCATGGATTTAGAAATTTCCTCGTACTCAGAACTTTTCCTTTTTCTCTGAAAAATGACATTTTCTACTCCTTGTTCCCTTGCCTTCCATTATGTCTATTAGTCATGAGGTAAGAAGCTGTATTTCTAGAGTAACGAAGTAGCTAACATTTTTCTCAAGACTATCCAGACCTAAGATTTCAATCCCAGTGTGTAAACTTCCTCTCCCAAATGCGGATGGTTAACTCAACTCTAACTTATAGTCTTAGAGCATTGCCTGAGGCACTGACTTGCCCATGATTACATAGCCAGTATGAGTCAGAGGCAAGAAGTGAACCCAGGTCTTCCTGATTACAAAGTCACCCTACTCTTTAACATGCATGCTGCTACCAGAACCTAACAGTAAACAGGAATAGGAATAGGGGCTCAAGTGGTGAGAGTCTATTGGAATACCTCGTATATTTCCTTTTTTCGTTCATATGTTAATGATGTTCCTGTAGGGTTGCTGCCATTTGGAACTGTATAAAGGAATTTGGGGGTTTGTCTTTCAGGTGTCTGTGCATCCTCTGGTCTCCACTTGGAAAGTGCTGCTCGGAGAGAAGCTGGAATAATTCCATATTGGTCACTGTACACATTGATAATGTTGCAGCCCAATGGCCTCAGCTGTTGAGAAGACATGAACAAAGGAAACCCAAGATTCAGACAAGCAATTCACTGTTTAAAAATACAAATGGCCCCAGCACCCCAGTGTGGTGTTATGAGGGTTTTGCTGTTCATCCTCTAGGACATTCATGCTGTTGTAACTGGGCCCTGGGCAAGTCACTCATTCTCAAAGGGCCCCAGTTACTTCATCTATGAAAACAGGGGATTGGACTTGATCTCTGTCTTCTAGTTCTAAATCTGGAACACTATGATGGTAAGGAGCTGGAGGGCTGAATCTACACGTCTCTTCTTTCTCTGGCATCCCCTTTCTAGTAAAGTATTTTCAACACAGTAGCATCTCAGTGAACATTGTTTTAGGCCAATTAGAAAACACAATTAACTGTGCAAAATGTTCTACATGCTAATACTAATGGCTCACATTTATAGGTCACTGTATAGCTTACAAAGAACTTTATTACTTCTATGAGGCCAGTAGCAGAAGTATTAGTATCCCTCTTTCCCCTAATCTCCATTTCTCTTGAGATACAAAGAAATTCAGTAACTTATGCACAGGCACACGGTGAGTAAGTGATATAGAAAGGCCTCAAACCCTGGATTTCTAATGTCAAGTCCAGTGTTCTTTCTACCCAGTCATGCTGTTTTATTGACTAAACAGCTATGTGCAAGGATGATAGTTTTATAGATGTCTTATGTCATCCAATAAATGAAAGGAAATCAGGAGAAATTATTTGGATTCTAAGAGGTACATTGTTCAAGTTACCTTCCTAGATATATTCTTAAAAAGAAAAGCAAATATTCCTCTTAGTAGTCAAATGTAAAATTATATATTAAACGACAATCATTCATGTTTTCTTTGTAATAACTGGATTCTTAGGGCCATAGACCAGACCTACTATGGTTAGGTAGTCCTAATAAGTTCATCCTAATATAGTAAATTACTAACTTTTAATGTTATCAATCACATTTACATAGTACTTTATAGTTTTGAATAAATGGTTTCCTTATAATTGTGTGAACCTGTAATATCTTTTTTCAGATGCTACTTTTTCAATTTTTCATATTGTCAAATATAAATGTTTAAAGTAGATACTCAAACACATTTGCTTTTTTTCAAATTTTAATACTTGTTGTTGTAGTACTCAGAGGAAAGTCCCATAAAATAGTCATACCTTAAATATCTATCACAATTTGTAAAGTGCTTTTGCTTGCTTTATTACATCAATGCCTCATAACTCATAAGTATACAGGGCAGGTATTGTTTTCCCCAATTCAGAAATGAAGAGGCTAAGATTCAGATAGGTTACATGGCTTATCCAAAGTCACACAGCTAAGAACTGGTAAAGCAACAACTAGAAGTTAGGCCGTGTAATTTCTAATTCAGTACACTCTGTATGATGCCATACTGCTTCTGTATTGAAGATGTAATTCCAAGGGCAAACAGGAAACTGGATTTTATATATTTATAAAAGAAGAAAGTGTAGTTGTTATCACACATACTCACAGCTGCCAGAGTCCCTGGGTAAGCAGGTGTTTCCAAGAGGATATTATCGCCAGGGTTAATGAGCATCTCAAATACCTAATAAGACAGGCATTATTTAGCTTAAAACTATGTGTCTTATGAATTTCCAGTCAATTTATAATAGAAGAAACAATTTACTCCTATAGAGAATAACTAAATTCTATACTAAGGAGAGGGAATCTTTTTTTTTTTTTAAATTAAGGGCTGTTGGCCTTAATGTCTTTACTTGAGGACCACAAAAATAAAAGACAAAGGTAAAGAAAGGCAGAAAGGAAAGGCAGACTTGAGTAACAATCCCCTCTTTGTTATGCTGGGGTATATTCCTGCTAATTAGCTGAAATCTTGTCATGGTCTTGTAACTGCAGAAATGGAGATTCCACTTCTTTTCAGATGTGTCATGGGGTAAAGGGAAATAAGAATGTGCTCCAGTGAGTCTTCAGTGGGGCTTTTCAGTTAACTGTCTCCAAAGACTAGTCATTAAATCACCTAACTCTGGTCACCAAACAAATGAAGGTGAAGTATAAGAAATATCAGAAAAGTAAGCTCAGGAAAAGTTAAAGTCCCTGCAGCCATTTAAAAAATCCTTTGGCATACTATACCAATAGAAACTGGAATGAAATAGGATCAAGAGATTACAGACTTCAAGCCACTATTAGAATATATAGCATTGTATTAACAACATGAGGCAAATATGAGCCTTCATTTTTATATTTACTTTTTTATAGTACATGTTGACTAATCAGTCTCCTGATACAGTTTACTATATACTTTGTGTTTCACTTACAAATGATTTTATGCTGAAAGGTCCTTTTCTGGGTGCATGTAGAGACATTATACCATCCATAAGCTGCATGCTTCATCAGAGGGATTTGGGCCCTTATGTGAGCTACACTATAAAAATCCTTTTTCAATGTTTTCCCATGTTGTGGAAGTAACTATGGGTTTTCAGGGGCTATGACAATTAAGCATAAGGTCTGGAAGATTCACCCAAGTTGGAAAGGCTTCAGATATGGTCACTGTGACCAAATATGTTTGCTGTGCCAAAAACAGCCTACCGAAGTGTGAAGAAGCTCAACAATAGTAGGTTGAACACTAAGGAATTAATCATTTGGCTATGAAACAGAAAATATGCAAAATAGCCCTAAGGAAGTGTCCATGTAGGCAGTGATGGTAGCAGAGTGAAGGAAAAGGGGGCAGAGCTGACAAAAATTACATGGGTTCTAGATCAAATAGAACCATTCATTTAACCATTGATATTTAGGAAGTGAGATTATTATCCAGTGACTAAAGAATTGATAAGGGAACTGATTTGCCTCAACACTGATATTCTTGTACATACAACCAGAAAATATAAAGAAGATACAGTCAAATGGAATGACATTTTCTTGCAAATAATGCAAATAAAATGCAAAAAAACTTCGATGCAAAAAAATGTGATGCAAATAAAAGACATGGTGGCATGCCATCACGTCCCCAAAGGAAATGAGAAATTTCACTCATGGTACTGGTTATCTTTTGGTCATATAGTATTGGTCATCTCTTCTGGAAGTGCTTATGACAAGTTTCAGTCATAAGATAATTACAGTTTAAGGCAAGATCTATTGCAAGTAATAAAGAAATTGAGAAATGTTATGAAAAGGTTGATTAGATCCTCCAAATTAGATCCTCCTACATGCCAACATATACATAGATATTCACCTTATAAAGGTGAGCATGCTGAAGTATGATAAAAAATATGTTGGAAAATATGGTTTGAGATTAAAAATCGAGAGCAGCCAGATTTCCTGCTAACTCAGAAGGCTCACATTTATAAATCATGAACAATTTATTCAAGGAGAGGATCAGAACATAAGTTTTCACTGTTCCTATTGTTTGTGGATTTTTAAAAAGGTGATTCAGAACAAAATACCTTAAAAAAACTGTTCTCCAATTAGGTGTGTCTCCTATGCAATTTGCTAAGATCATTTAAGATTCTTTGATAGATAGAACAACAAAAATATAACTTTGATTAATGATCTTTTGACTATAAAAATCATACAAGTCATAAAGCAGGGAAATAAAGAATTCAAAGTATTCATCAGTGCTATGAAGAATGCCCTCTGCATAGTATGAGAGGGATTCTTTACAAATAATGAGTATTTCAAATATTCCAGTTTTTGGATGACATTGCACTGATTACAATAAACCCCTCCATACTATGGGGTTCCTCTATGAGATACACAACAACTACTCAAAAGAAATTGACCTAGGAAGTAATATTAGAAAGAACTAAGTTAAAGAAGAATACACATTTCCCATAGTATGACAAGTAGTTGGATGCATTTGGATTAGCTTACAGTATAACTATCTTCAAAAAGCCTGGGTGTAAGATAGATCATGAAGTAGGCCTAGAAGAATGGTGGACTTGGCTGTATTTGGAAAACTGCAGCACTTTTATGGAGCACCATAAACTCCAAAGAATAAAAATTTAGGGTGACCCAAAGGGTGATGGTGATACACTTGCTGAGAATAAGTCACACTACATTAAATTGCCAATGAAGACTTGGTATCATAAAAGATAAACCATGTATCACTCAAAAAAATGGAGGAGTCTATAAGAAAAAATGAAGACATAACAGATGGACAGATGGGAAATGTGGCACTAACAACCAGAAGTTGTTAAAGCACCCAGAGCAGGGGTTCTTTTTGTGTCATGGGCCCTTTTGGAAACCTAGCAACACCTATGAACTATACTTCAGGTAAATATTTTTAAGTGCATAAAATAAAATAAAATGCATATGATTATAAAGGAAACCAAATTATACTGAAATATAATTATCAAAATCTTTTAAAAATAAGTTCATGACTCCCAGGTCAGGAACCCCTGAACCAGAGGAAGGGCTTCAGTATAGCAGATAGAAGATCATGGAGGCCAGGGACAAGAAGTGGGGAGGATGAGAAGGCATGTGAAGACCTGTGATTTGCCCCCATCAATAATTTAAGGATATATTGAAGTAATATTTATTTCACAATGATAATATACTAATCTATTCTGTATTACCTGCATTGATAGGTATAAGCACAAGTAGAAAGAATAAATCCAAAAGTTGCTTCTATTTGGCTTGTGTAGGCAATCAGTCACACACATACTCCCTCATCTGTGGAATTCCCTAGTCTTCAGCCCAAATGCTTACCAAAGTGGCACTAACTAGAATCCAGAATCCAGATGATTCACTTATGGGTAACTAAGAGGTGCATGTGTTTTTTATAAATATATTCAATTCTACCTATAGGAGCCATATTCCTTTCAGTCTTACTTTACAAAGGCCTTCTTGGCTCCCAGTGGTGATGCATAAATCCATTTGTCCTTGATCAGGACTGAACTGGGCAGTGGGGGGCTTGTGGAGACTAGTCTGGAACTTTTTCAGCCAGGACAACAACTCTGGAATCCTAAAACACAAATTAAATTTCAGTATTTGTTTTTGCTCAGTGCATAATTCATTCTATATTATTCAGAGACAGGCTTATATGAGTTACTCTGAAATCACCTTTGGCCACATTGTAGTGAAAAATGTTTTCAATTCAACTCAACAAACATTTGTTAATCACCTACAATGAGTAGGACACAGTATAGTCAAAGATAAAAACACGAGAGTTCCTGACCTAATTGCAAGCTATTTACATTACACTGGGGGGATGTAACAGTGTATTTTGCCACTGGAAACATAGGATCATAGATTTATTTATTTTTTAAATAGTATTTTTCCCCACTTACATGTCAATAAACTTTTTAGCATTAAAATTTTTTAAAATTTTGTTTTTAGTTTTCAACATTCATTTCTATAAGATTTTGAGTTCTAAATTTTCTCCTCCTCCCTCTGTTCTTGGCTCCCCAAGATGGCATGCAATTTGACATAGGCTATACATGTAATCACAGTAAACATATTTCCATATTAGTCACATTGTAAAGAAGAATTAGAACCAAAGGGAAAATCCACAAGAAAGAAACAAAAAAAAAGAAAGAAAAAAAAATAGTATGCTTCAATCTGCATTCAGATTGCATAGTTCCTTCCTTAGATCCTTGTGTTGTTGAGAAGAGTTAAATTTATCAAAGCTGTCCATTGTACAATGTTGCTGTTATTGTGTGTAATGTTCTGGTTCTGCTCAATTCATTCAGCATCAGTTCATGGAAGTCTTTCCAGGTTATTCTGAAATCGGCCTGCTCATTATTTCTTATGGAATAATAACGTTCCATTACATTTATGTACTTGTTCAGCCATTCCCCAATTAACGATCATCTCCTCAATTTCCAATTCTTTGCCACCACAAAAAATTGCATCATTAATAGTATAGTTAGAAGGAAGACATATAGACAGAGGGTATAAGTGAACTTGACAGAATGACATAAAAAATTTGAGGGATGAGAAAGAGGAGTACAATGAGTACAGAAGGAAGGGAGAGTAGAATGGGGCAAATTATTTCACGTGAAGAGGTGCTAAAGACCTATTACAGTAGAGGGGAAAATGGGAGGGAGGGTGATAAGTATTACTTGAACCATACTCTCATCAATATTGGCTCAAAGAGGGAATAATACACACAATCAGTTGAATATAGAAATCTAAAGTAGCAGGGGAGGAGATCAAGTAAGGGGTGGGGGGAGGTGTGGGGACTGACAGAAGGGAGAGAGCAGACTGGGGAGGTTGTAGGCAGGAGCAAAACACTAGTGAGGAGGGAAAGGGTGAAAGGGGAAAGAGGACAAACAGGAAGAATAGGAAGGAGGATAATACAGTTAGTAATCATAACTGGGAATGTGAATGGGATGAACTCTCTCATAAAATGGAAATACATAGCAGAGTGGATCAAAAACCAGAATCCTGAAATATTTTGTTGACAAGAAACACATCTGAAGCAGAGAGAGACACACAGGGCAAAGGTAAAAGGCTAGAGTAAAAGGGCAAGTTTCTAACATTCAGAACACAACGTTCTGAATTGCATTTTGGAGTTTCTGCCAGTGTAGAAAAAAAGAACATAGTTAATTATTAGAGAATCCTTGAAAAACAAGACTGAAGAGGATCTCAAAATCAATTAGTTATCATTTGGTCAAGCTGAAACTTTTAAGGTATGTGGAAGTCTACTGTATCTTTTGGCACACTAAGTCACAAAAAGAGATATTGGGAATAGAAGGCAAATTAACAATGGCTTGTGGTGAGATTTCTCTCAAGTCTCTTCCTGAGAGAAGATACTCTCAAGAGTCTTCTGCTGCTGTATCCCTATTCTCAAACTTTTTACTTCTCCCAGTTCTTGCCTATGTCTTTATAGAAAATAACTGATCAATAATTTAATTATTATCTTGAATAAAGTCACAGGATCATAGATTCAAAGCTAGAAAGGACTTTAGAGGTCATTGAGTTCAGCGCTTCTTAAACAGTGGTTCGTGAACCCATGTGGGGTCTCAAGCCAGGTTAAGAAGAGCTGAAGGGGTCACCAATGGAAAAAGTTTAAAAAGTCCTGTAGTGCAACCCCCTCATTTTACAGATGAAGAAAGTGAAACTCATGGAAATTGATTTCCCTAAAGTGATAGAGATGAGTTGGCAGAGAATTTGAACAGAGGTGCTCTCAACAAGCAGGAAACTTAATGCACTGAGATTGGGGACTGCAGAAAGAGATCAAAACAGGTAGGGAATAAGAGTGAGAAGAAGGGAAGCCAGGAAGGAATGAACTAGAAGGGAAAGAAAAGTAGGATAATGTCTCTAGGAAACAGCTTCTTTTTCCCATTCGAAACACTAGATCTACCCCACTTTCTTGTTGCTTCCAGCTCTTTATTGAGAATCATTCATGCATAACTTTTGGAGACATTAAATGATGCTACTCTGACTCGTTCTGTGCATAATCTCATCAAGTGACTATCTGATGTAATCTTAACAGTCCACCTTCCGCCTACAGCATTCTGAGAATCACAGGTTTTGAGGCAAAAGGATTTCAGGGGCCATTCTAGATGAATTCTCTTTGTACAGATGAAGAATCTGAGGCCAAGGAAAGTTATATAACAGTGCACAACTATTACACAGGCAGCAACTGTTGGAAGCAGGAAACTTATTCTTGTATTTCCCTAGCCAATACTTCATTATTTTCTAATGCAGGTTAAAATATTCCTGTTTCTCTTGAGTGTCTATATGTGATATCCTTCTTTATGACTAAAAGAGAAAAATAAAACAACTCTTGGTATATATGTAGACTACAATTTCTCCTAGGTTGTTGGTTTTTTTTGGTCCACACCAGGGATCTTTATTGTATGGGGAATTCTGTAGATTAATAACAACTCAGTAATTTAAGTTAAAGCTTTGAAGCCTTAAAGAATTGCCCTGGGGCACTGAGAGGTTAAAATGTGACTTGCTTAGGGTCACATAACTAATATGTGTCATAGGCATAAGTTGAACCCAGGTTTTCATGACTACTATGCTGGCTTTCTATCAACCATGCAATACTTTGTTTTTCTTAAGCTGAAAAGCTGGGACTCTTTCGATAGGCTGTTTCACTAGATTCAGGATCATTCTTGTGACTCTTAAATACTAATATCCATCACCTTCAAGTCTACTGCCCAAAGGGGTGTCTGTTTTAGTGATTAGCAAAGAGATGGGATGACTTTAAGTGCCATCTTGTAGGATTCTGTCAAAGCTTAGAATGCCCTCGGCTTTTCCAGTAACTACATGACAGCATAAATCACATAAATGTTTTACTGTAAGAAACTTCAAACTGAGCTATATAGAAATGGGATCTTAAAAATAGAAAATACACTGATTTTGTAGTAACAATTCCACTTGTACTTAGTGTCATTTTTAATGAGCAGGGACTACATATGTAATATAGAGGTCTAACTGTGAGCAAACATTTTGATTGGCAAATTTAGAATTAGAAAAGTTTCAATGAAAAAATAAGGGCCAAAGATGACCTTATTCATCTTTGCATTACCTACAACACTTGGTAATGCCTTGCACATGCCAGGCATTCAATAAATATTTGTTAGATGAGTAAACGAAACAATTAGACTGTGAGCTCCTGGAGAGCAGAGATTTAAAAAAAAATTTCTTCGTACTCTCAACACATAGCACAGCGCCTAGCACATAGTAAGCACTTAATAATGCTTGTTGACTTGTCTTTGTGTATGTAGGTGTGTAAGCATAACATATGTCTATATATACATATACATATACACATATATGTTTGTGCATCTAGATAGATTTACATACATATGTACTATATAGGCCTCTGATACATACTAGCGGTGTGATCATGGGACAGTCACTTAATCTCTTAGTATTTTAGGCAATTCTCTTAAGATTATAAATTACAGACAAGGTGACGACCTTCATTAGTAAAGGGAATTTTCTTAGCTGGGGGTTGCAGTACCAAAGAAATCATAAATCTAGTCCCTATTCTTACCTATATAAGTGTGTGTGTGTGTGTGTGTGTGTGTGTGTATACATACTTTGTATTCTATATTTAATTTGATTACATATTTACTTATTTGTATATAAATGAGGGCTGAGTTCAAATCCAGTTTCAGACACTAGCTGTGTGACACCAGGCAAGTCACTTTACCTATTTGAATTACTCTCCTTTTATATAAAATGAGGGAAGTAACAGCACTTACCTCGAAGGGTTGTGGTAAGGATCACATGAGATAAAAATTGTAAGCCACTTAGCACAGTGCCTGGCAAATAGCAGGTCCTATATAAATGCTGTTATTATTGTTATTTTTCATTCCCTCTCTTCCCACTCCTCCTTGAGTCAAGAACTTTCATTTTCTATTTGGAGTCCTAGTACATAGCACATAATAGGTACTTAAAACCCTATTTAATTTAATTCCTGATCCCATAGCAGGCCCATTCTGCCTATTGTGAATGAGCATTGATTTGGTAATTAAGTGGATCTCAGAATTCACTGGTGTGATCATCCCTCTACTGGTTCACACTGAAACTCATCTATGCTATGAGAACCCATACTAACTATTGCTATTTTCCAATAATTCCCCCATTGCCAATATTTTTCCCTGTTTCTCCAACCCTCCAATCTAACCTAGATTAAAAGCTCTGTTAGAAAATACCATACTTAATTCTGCTAAGTACAGAATTTACTGCATTGCTGATGCTACTGAAAATTAGGACATAAAGTTACTATGTCTTCTTTTTGATAGCTACCCTGCTGAGGCAGAATATTGAAGTGCCCTCTTCATTAAATCTTCCCCAAATTCAATGGTAGTTCCATCTTCTATGGTGATCTTTGCATTCTTAAAGGGGAAAGTGTTAGGATTTGGAGCTCCTCCAGCCAAGGAAATAAGTGATGGTGGTGATTTCTGCGTCAGTTCAGCTAGAAAAAACATGGAGAAGGGAAAATGACCAAAAAACCCTTCATTCTAGGCTATCACTCTTCAACAAGGAAAGTATCCAAAGTGTTATAGCCTGCGGAATTTTCTCTTTCCCTCTTCAAGATAGAGAAGGCTGAAAGGACTCATATCTTACTTTAGTATATCACAAAACCTCAATTTCATTGGAAAGTGTGATCTTTTCACCAAAGTTGAATGAGATCCCTCTACCCCTTGGTAATGAAATGGTGGCATTAACTGAGTTTGAATCTACCTGTAACACCACATGACTACAGGCAAGTCACTTCTCCCTTAACATTTATGTGTCTCAGTTTCCTCATCTGTACGTGGAGTAGTTTAGTTTCCTCACTAACAACTCTAGATCCTACTCCATGGGGCTGTTGTGAGGATCAATTGAGACTGTATTAGTCAAACATTAAAATTATTAGGTGGTCTTCAAGAATGGCCAATACTTCCAGCTTACCAATGAAATGACTGTGATCTGAAAACCTTTTATTGGTTGACACACTTTTGATAATCTCCATTAACTCAAACACCATTACTTACATGAGACCTTTCTTGATCTTCCTCTCACTGTCTTGAAATAATTTTGTATTGCTTTTTATTTAATTTTAGATTTATTTTCTTTTGGAGGGGGAAGGAAAGGCAATTAGGGCTAAGTGACTTGCCCAAGGTCACACAGCTAGTGTGTCACGTGTCTGAGGCTGGATTTGAACTCAGGTCCTCCTGACTCTAGGGTCAGTGCTGTATTTACTGTGCCACCTCACTGCCCCTAGATTTATTTTTACTTATATTTCTTTATTCAGTTACTGTGTACATAGGATCATGGATCTAGAGCTGGAAGAAATTTTTTTTGCTTTTTGGAGGGGCAATCGGGGTTAAGTGATTTCCCCAAAATTACACGGCTAGTTAAGTGTTAAGTGTCTGAGCCCAAATTTGAACTCAGGTCCTCCTGACTCCAGGGCCAGTGCTCTATTCACTGCGCCACCTAGCTGCCCCATGGAAGAGATATTTAAAGTCATCTAATTAAAACACCTCATGTTCTAGAAAATGAGGCCCACAGAGACTAAATAATTTGTCCAACATCATAAAGGCAGTGTGACATTTTGTTTCCTCCCAGTAGATACAATTCCATTGTGGGCAGAGGCTTTCATTTTTGTTTTTATATATCCCTTATATACAGATATGTAGGTATATATCTATATATAAGGGATATATAAAATAATTTCTCATATATGTAGCTTCATAAGTTTTTGCTCAATTGAACCAAACCTTTTTACCAGTCTTGGTAAAAGACTTCATTGTCTTGACCTAATTTATGTTTTCCCCTACCCACCTTCTAAAGATGTGGGAACTCTAAGTGGGTGACCTGGATAAAATGTTCAGAGCAGTGATCAGGAAGAGAAATAAAGGTCTAGGATCATCAATTCATGATCAATAAAACTGAATAATTTAGACTTGAATGTACTTGTCCAGTTGTCAAACTCCAGTGGAAAGCATCTGATAACAAAGAAACAATACTCACTCAGCTGTCTTATTGGAGAAGGCTTTCTTGCAGCACTCACTGCTGTGAGGAATCGGGTATAATTCATGTTTGTTAGGGTGATCAGAGAAGACAGTTATTTTCTTCAGTGTCTTCAGGGCTAGAAAAACGAAATAGTGAACTTCTTGGTACAATAATGCCAAGTTAGGCTGACAAACTTCATTCTACACATAGTTGCTTGTCTGCTCAATTTGATGTGATGAAACAGCAATTGATAATGAATACTTTTATAGTATTTTTATGTCCTCTGGAGTAGGTGAAGCAATAGGTGACACAACTCCTAAATGATAGAGAAAAGAGAACACATAATCTCTCAAGGGAAGATAATTATACAGAAATAACTATTTGAAATTATTTTGTCAAGCATTATTAAGTTATTTATTAAATATCAAAATAATTATTAACTATTAATACTAATAGCTAGCATTTGTAAGGCTTGCAAAGCAAATATGTTACCTCATTTGATTCTTATAATAACTCTGGGAGGTAGGTGCTATTATTATCCCCATTTTTCAGTTTTAGAAGCTGAAGCAGACAGAAGAGATCTGCCCAGGATCACAAGGCTAGTGGCTGAGTCAGACTTTGGACTCAGATCTTCCTGACTCCAAGTCCAAAACTAAAAAAACAAAACAAAGCAAAACAAAACCCTGCATGATTAACAACCACTGTTTTTATAGTTCATATGGGAACTGTGATTGTTGTGGCCAACCTCAGACAGTGGCAAAGTGCTGGGGGTGGGGGTTGTATTTAGAGTCGGAGGAGGTGAGTTCGAACCCTGCTTCTGATGCTTACTACCTTGTGTGATCCCAGGCAAGTCCCATCAAATCCAAGAGCTTGAGTTTCCCCAAAATGGCTGCAGAAGTTCCCTCCAGCTGCCATACAAGCTGACCCACAACCTCCTCATGCAAACCGGCTTCAATCTACCACTAGCATTTATTAAGCTCCTACCAGTCACTGCGCTAAGTCCTGGGGATTCAGAGAAAGGCAAAGACCTGTCCTTCAGGAACTCAAAGTCCAACGCGGGATACAACGCGGCGCCTTACACAGACACTAGTGTCTTTTCCGGACTGGCGGAGGTACAGGGGTAGGGAGGATGGAGGGGAAGCCCCTGCTTTCCAGAGCCAACCAGGTGGGCCCCTCGGCTTCCTGCCCCTTCCCTTGGCACCTCCCCCAGCACGCCTATCCGAGGGCCCCACCTCCCCTGCCCCACCCCCGCCTCTAGCCAATAGCGTGTCGCTCTGGGCTTCCCGCCCCCTTACGTGATCACGTGACAGGGGAATATGGCGTCTCCCTGGGGGCCCTGGGCTGGGGCAAGGTATGAGAGAAGGAAATTGCCCAGGCTTACCTAGATGGACTGCTCCCTGACCCAGCTCAGCCCACCAGGGCAGGGGGCGTCTCCTTCGGGGAGGGAGAGGGCGTGGACTGCCTGCCAGAGCCGAAAGTAATGGTAAAGCAAAAAATTAAAAGGAGCTTTTACCTCTCTGGGAGCTCGGGGCCAGCAAAGGTCTTTGCCTCTTCAAGGAAGAGAGCTCACAATGGGACTCAGCAGCCTCGAGTGCGGCTCCCGAGACCTAAGGCTGCTAGCTTCCAGGGAGGGGGGAGCCAGACGGGGCGGGAGGAGAAGATCGCAGTGGCCGCTTTGTGATTGTTTCATGCCATCTTCTGGTCGTTCTTGGGGACTGCACTCCCTGCAATTCTTTTCAATTCTAACCTAATAGTTTTGCTCCTACTGTCGTAAAAGCCCAGTCTAGGACCCAAGGATGCTGCGCATACAAAAAAATAGCTAAACGTGTCCTGACCTCACAGGGCTGACTGGGTGACTTTGCACAGTCCTCCCTCACTTAAATCCAATTCATCTTCATGTAAAGACTTCACCTCCCTGATATTACGGTCCTCTTCAGAACGAAAGACAAATAACAACAAATATTTTCCACTGAGGGGAGGGGATTGGATTCAACCGACAAAGGCAATAGTGGAAGCAACAAGCCCCACTATGGGGCGGACAGTGTGCAGATAAGTAAATAGAGAATGATTAAGAGCATTAACTTGAGCTGTATTTTGAAGGATAGGTAGGAGTTCTAAGAGATGAAGGCTTCTTACACGTTTCTGTCCTCAATGCACTCTACCACACAGCTTAAGCTAGACTTTCTGTCCTTCACACACAGCATGACATCTCGCCCCAGTCTGTGCCCAATTCATTGGCTAAACCTAGTGCCTGGAATGCCCTCCCTCCTCACCCCTGTCCTTTAAAATCCTTGGCTTCCTCTCGGACTCCAGCTCAAATATTACCTTTTGCAGGAGGGCTTTCACAGCCCCCCCAGCAACTGCCTTCTCCTCAAGGTTACTTAGGATATGTTTTGCACATACCTATTTATTTGCATGTTGTCTCCCAACCTCCCCCCACTCCATCCCCTATTGGATACAAGCTCCTTGAGGACAGGGACAGCTTTGGGTTTTTTGTTGTATCCCTAGCTTAGCATGCTGCCTGGCAGATAATTCTTATTAGTAGCTGCTGATTAATTCACAGCCAAATTTATAGAAAAAGCTGTCTAAATCCATTGCCTCCACTTCTCTCACTCATTTTTTTAAACCCCTTTCAACCCTAATATTTACAGAAATAGCTCTCTCCAGAGCTTTTAGACATAATTTTATTGATATCTTTTGTTTTAATACCAACTTCATTTAAAAATATGTCCCTCTTGCTCTCTAACAAGGTTGGAGAGTGATCCCTTCTAATAAAGAATGAAAAAGAAAGAAAATAAAGCAGTTCAGCAAAACTAAGCTACACTTCAGTCAGATTCGACTGTTATCTATGGTGTTCTAGTTCATAATTCCTCATCTCTTCAAAGAAGGGAGGGAAATATGTTCTCCTATCTCTTTTTCCAGGACAAGTTTGATCATTAAAATGACACAGTGTATAATTTTTGATTATTTTGTTCTTGTTCTTTCCTTTTACGTTTTTGTAGTCACTGTATATATTGTTTTCTTCATTCTGCTGACTTCATTTTACACCATTTCACAAGCCTTACCATGCAGCTCTGAATCCTAATAGCCATTATTGTGATATTGTTATATTAATGTTCCATAATTTGTTCAGCCATTCCTCCATCAATAGACATTCTTTTTTGTTTATTTTTAGTTTACAACATTCATTTCCACGATATTTTTAATGACAAATTTTCTCCCCATCTTTTCCCTACCCAACACCCCAAAACAGTGATCCCACTGAATTCCCCCCCTCCCCAATCTGCTCTCTCCTATATTCTCCCTCATGCCCCCTCTGACTTTCCAATAGAGCAAGATGGATCTCCATACCCCAGTGCCTATATATCTTATTTCCCAGTTGCATGTAAAAAAAATAATAAATTTTAAAAAAACATTTGACTTTAAAACTTTGAATTCCAGATTGTTTCCCTTCTTCCCTCATCACCCACCCTTACTGGGAAGGTAAGCAATTCAATATAGGTTATACATGTGTAGTTATGCAAAACATTTCCATTGTGAAAGACTGACTATATTTCCCTCCATCCAAGCCCCCCACTTGCTCTATTTTCTACTTTGACCCTGTCCATTTTCAAAAGTGTGTGCTTCTAATTACCCTCCCCCCACCCCGCATCTGCCATCCCATCTATCACCCCTCCTCTTATCCCCTACCCCCTTACTTTTCTGTAGTGTAAGATACCCAAGTTAGTGTATATGTTGTTCCCTCCTTAAGCCAGTTTCAATGAGAGTAACGTTGACTCATTCCCTCTTGCCTTCCTGTTCTTCCCCTCCATTGTAAGTTTTCTCTTGCCTCTTTTATATGAGATAATTTACCCTTTTCTGTCTCTTCCTATCTCCTCTCATTATATTACTTTCTCACCTCTTAATTTTATTTAGGTATCATTCTTCCTTTTCAACTGATCCTGTGCCCTCTGACTATGAAAACACAAATATACACACATTCACATATGTATTTATATGCACATTTACTATATGCACATACATGTGTATGTATACATACAAAAATATATATGTATATATATGTTTATATTCTCTTCAACTATCCTCATACTGAGAAAGTTTCATAAGTTACAATTGTTGTTTTTCCATGTTGTAATGTAAATAGTTAAATTTTAATAAGTTCCTTATGATTTCTTTTCCCTGCTTACCCTCATGTGCTTCTCTTGCTTCTTATATTTGAACGTCAAATTTTCTATTCAACTCTCGTTTTTTTTCATCAAGAATACTTGAAAGTCCTCTATGTCATTGAATGACCATATTTTCCCCTGAAACATTATACTTAGTTTTGCTGGGTAGGTGATTCTTGGTTTTAATCCTAGCTCCTTTGACCTCCAGAGTATCATATTCCAAGCCCTTTGCTAGGTTTTGTGTTATCTGATTGTGTTTCCACAATATTGAAATTGTTTCTTATTGACTGCTTGTAATATTTTTCCTTGATCTGGGAACTCTGGAACCTGGCTATAATATTCCTAGGAGTTTTCTTTTTGGGATCTTTTTCAAGAGATGATCAGTAAACTCTTTCAATTTCTATTTTGCCCTCTGGTTCTAAAATATCAGGACAATTTTCCTTGAGAATTTCTTGAAGGATGAGTTCTAGGTTATTTTTTTGATCATGGCTTTCAGGTAGCCCAATAATTTTTAAATTACCTCTCCTGGATCTATTTTCCAGGTCAGTGGTTTTTCCAATGAGATATTTCACATTGCCTTCTATTCTTTCATTTATTTGGGTCTGTTTTTATAGTATCTTGATTTCTCATAAAGTCATTAGATTCTAATTGCTCCAATCTAATTCTGAAGGAATTATTCTCTTCAGTGAGTTTTTGAAATTCCTTTACCATCTGGCCAAATTTGCTTTTTAAGACATTCTTCTCCTCATTGACTTTTTGGGTCTCTTTTCCATTTCAGTTAGTCTATTTGTTAAGATGTCATTTTCTTCAGTATTTTCTGGGTCTCCTTTAGCAGGCTATTGACTAACTTTTCATGATTTTCTTGTGTTACTCTCATTTCTCTTCCCGATTTTTTCCTCCACTTCTCTTACTTGATTTTCAGAATCCTTCTTGAGCTCCTCCATGGCTTGCAACCAATTCAATATTTTTCTTGGAGGCCTTTGATGCAGGAGTTTTGACTTTGTTGTCTTCTGGTTCTGTTTTGATCATTTTTGTCACCAAAAAATGATTCTATAGTTTGATGATGCTTCCTCTGTTTGCTCATATTGATAGCAAATTACTTGACTTTTGAGCTCTTTGCCATGGTAGAACTCTGCTTCAAGAGTGGAGAGTCCTGTGTCCCAAATTTCTGGGGTTTTGTGCAGCTGTTGTCAGAGCTTTTTCTAATCACCTGCCTCAGAACTGTGAGTATGACTGCCTCTCCATAGTCTCAATAAGCTCTGCCATGCTAGCAATCCTCACCCCAGGACCACCACCCAAGACTGCCACCCAGATTCAAGCAGATCAAAGCAAGAACAATTGCCCTCTGTATGGTGGCTTGGTCTCTCTATTATCTGTAGGCCTGGAGCTCAAGAGGCAGCCATGTAGTTGCAACCACCACCACCTCTGCCACCTTAGGGGCAAGGACTGGACTGTGCTCTTCTCTCATCCAGTTCCAACAGAGTTCACCACTGTCCTTTTACTTTCGTTTTAGTGTTTATGGGTTGAGAAGCCTGAAAACCACCACAGCTGATGGTGAATCAATACCCTGAAGTCTATTCAAGCTGATCTGTGCCATGGGTCTGTGCTGGGGCAACTCATGCAGGACTGTGCTCTGCTCCCAGCCCAGTGCAATAGACTCATCCTGTCAGCCTTCCAGGTTGCCTTCAGTGGGAGATTTGTTTCTTTGTCACTTTGTGGGTTCTGTCTGAGATCAGGATTACTACCCCTGCTTTTTTTTTTAAACTGTAATTGAAGCATAGTATATAGTTATCTTAGACTGGAAAATTGTTTCACTCCAACTTTTTGTAGGGTCTACTTCTCCAGAATTCATTTAGAGATAGAAATGTTGCCTTTAGCAATATGAGAAGAAAACGGAATTGAAGGAATTAGAATAAGCAATGTGGAAACAATTATCATGCTTTGCAGATAATATGTTGCTATACTTAGAAAATCAACTAAAAATTACTTGAAACAATGAACAATTTTAGCAAATATATGGTATCTACCTAAAAATATCTCTATCTATCTATCTATCTATCTATCTATCTATCTATCTATCTATCACATAAATCCACCTAAATCATCATCATTAGCAAGGAAGTCCAGCAGCAAGAGATAGAAAATTCCATCTAAAATAACTGTAGACAATATAAAATCTTTGGAAGTCTACCTGCCAAGACAAATCCGGGAAATATATGAACACAATTACAAAACACTTTTCACACAAATAAAGACAACTGGAAAATCCAAACAACTGGAAAAAGTATTAGTTACACATGGGTACTCCAAGCCAATATAATAAAAATGACAATTCTACATAAACCGATTTACTTATTCAGTGCCATACCAAACTACCAAAATTTATTGAGCTAGAAAAAATAACAAAATTCATTTGGAATGTTAAGTCAATTAATGAAAAAAAATACGAAGGAAAGTGGCTTAGCCATACCAGATCTAAAACTGTATTATAAAGCAAAAATCATCAAAACTATTTGGTACTGGCTAAGAAATAGAGTGGTGGATCAGTGGAATAGAAGAGGAACACAACATACAGTAGTCAATGGCTAAAATAATCTTCTACTGTTTGATAAATCCAAAGACTCCAGCTTCTAGGATAAGAACCAATTATTTGACAAAAACTTCTGAGGAAATTGGAAAATAGCATAGCAGAAACTAAGCATAAGCCAACGCCTCACACCCTATAACAAGATAAGATAAGGTCAAAATGGGTACATCATTTGGACATAAAATGTAACACCATAAGCAATTCAGGAGAACAAGAAATTTACCTGTCAGCTCTATGAAGAAGAGAAGAATTTATTTCTATTATTATTTTTAATACTCATATATTTTTAATTATATAAATCATCTTTTTTTGCAACTATAACCCAAAAGAAAAGAAAAGCAATACCTATGCTATAAAAAGAGGAAACTTTACTGTAGAAATAAGAAAAAGATATGGCTATATGCATGTATGTGGGAAGGAGTGTTAAGGATGAATTTTTCACAGTGTTATCTCTTTATACTGATCAATACAGATAGGAAGAGAATCACATTATACTTCTGTCTTTTGAAAATGTAATTCTTCTTCCCTTCGTTTTCAATATTTACTTTTATAAGATTTTGAGTTCATAAATTTTTCACTTCTCAATATATCTGACAGGTAAACTATTTGTTGCTCTCCTAATTTGCTTACCCTTTCCAATTAATTTTTGTAAGATTTTGAGTTCCAAATTTTTCTTCCTTTATGTTTAAATCATGTTCCCATTTTAAGCTGTTGGGCTATGCTTAGGTTTTTCTATACTATAAAGGGAAGAATTTATGACCAAACAAGAGATAGAGAACATTATGTAGTACAAAATGGATAATTTTGATTACATTAGATTAAAAAGGTTTTGCACAAACAAAACCCAATGCAACCAAGAAGAAAGTAGAAAGCTGGGAAACAATTTTTACAGCCAGTGTCTCTGATAATGGCCTCATTTCTAAAATATATAAAGAACTGAGTCAAATTTATAAGAATACAAGCAATTCCCTAATTAATAAATGGTCAAAAAGGAACAGGAATTTTTCAGATGAAGAAATTAAAGCTATCTATAGTCATACGAAAACATACTCTAAATCACTATTGATTAGAGAAATGCAAATTAAAACAACTCTGAGGTACCACCTCACACCTATCAGATTGGCTAACATGACAGAAAAAAATGATAAATGTTGGAGAATATGTGGGAAAATTGGAACACTAATCCATTGTTGATGGAGTTTTAAGCTGATTCAACTATTCTGGAGAGCAATTTGGAACTTTGCCCAGAGGACCATACATCTTTGACCTAGCAATACCACTTCTAGCTCTGTATCCCAAAGAGATCATACAAATGGGAAAAGGATGCACACATACAAAATATTTATAGCAGCTCTTTTTCTGGTGGCAAAGAGTTGGAAATTGAGAGGATGCCCATCAATTGGGGAATGGCTGAACAAATTGTGGTATATGAATTTAATGGGTTGTTCCATAAGAAATGATGAACTGGCAGATTTCAGAAAAACCTGAAAAGACTTGCATGAACTGATGATAAGTGAAGGGAGCAGAACCAGGAGAACATTGTACACAGTAATAACAACATTATTTGATGACCAACTTTGATAGACTTAGCTCTTCTTAGCAATGCAATGATCCAAGACAAGTTCAAATGACATGTAATGGAAAATACTATCCACATCCTGAGAATGAACTATGGAGTCTGAATCAAGATCAAAGCATACCATTTTCACTGTTTTTCATGGTTTTTCCCTTTTGTTCTGATTCATCTTTTACAATATGACTAAAGTGGAAATATGTTTTAATAATGTTGTACATTATAATGCATATCAGATTGCTTGCTATCTTGGGGATCAGAGAGGGAAGGAAGGGAAAAATTTGGAACTCAAAATTTTACAAAAGTTAATTTTGGAAACTATCTTTACATGTGATTGGAAAAAATGAAACACTACTAAGTGCAAAAAAAGAAAAGAAAGAACTAGGGGCAGCTAGGTGGCGCAATGAGTAGAGTGTTGGCCCTGGAGTCAGAAAAAACCTAGCCGTGTGTTCTTGGGCAAGTTACTTAACCCCAATTGCCCTCCAAAAAAAAAAAAGAAAGAAAGAAAAAAAAGAAAAGAAAAGAAAGAACCCACCTCCAAATGGTGTTATGAAGAGATGTGCATGATTGAACAACAAGAAGCTCTGGTTGGAAACGGGGTAGTATTATTTTTGACTTTGATGTAGGCATTTTCTGACATATAGAGCAATTTCGAGGCCTTCATTTTGCAAAAAAACCTTAAAACTTAATTTTTTAAAATTATTTTAGTTTTCAGCATTCATTTCCACAAGATTTTGTTACACTTTTTTCTCTCCCCATCTTACCCCTACCCCAAAATAGCAAGTGTACTGAATACCCCTTCCCCCAATCTGTTCTTTTTTACATCCTCCCCCATCAACCCCCTAACTTTCTAGTAGGCTAAGATGGGTCTCTATGCCCTAGTACCTGTATATCTTATTTCCCAGTTGCATGTAAAAAAAAAAACAAACCACAAATTTTTAAACATTTGTTTTTAAAACTTTGAGTTCCAGATTTTTTCCTTTCTTCCCTCCTCACCCACCCCCACTAGGAAGATAATTCAATATAGATTATACATGTGTAGTTACCCACATCATTTCCATAGTAGTTATATTGTGAAAGACTAACTATATTTCCCTCCATCCTATCCCCGCCCCACTTAATCTATTTTCTCCTTTAACCCTATCCATTTTCAAAAATGTTTGCTTCTAACTACCCTCTCCCCCAAACTGTCCTCCCTTCTATCCTCCTTCCTTTTATCCCCTAGCCCCCATTCCCTTTCCTGTAGGGTAAGATACTCTATTGAGTGTGTATGTAATTTCCTCCTTAGGCCAAATTCAATGAGTATCAGGTTGTCCCATTCCCTTTCACCTTCCTGTTCTTCCCCTCCATTGTAAGAGTTTTCTCTTGCCTCTTTTATATGAGATAATTAACCCTAATCTATTGCTCCCTTTATTCTTCTCCCTATAAATTCCTCTCTCAATTCCTAATTTTTTTAGATACCATTCCTTTATATTCAGCTCATCCTGTGCCCTCTATGTATTCATGAACATAAAAATGCCCACACTCTCATATATATTTGTATATACATACATCCTCCTATACATACATATATATATATATATATATATATATATATATACACACACATATACATATATCTATATTCCCTTCAACTATCTTCATAATGAGAAAAGCCTTATGAGTTCCAATTATCATTTTTCCATGTAGGAATATAAATAGTTCAACTTTAATAAATTCCTTATGATTTCTTTTTCCTGTTTACCTTCTCATGCTTCTCTTGCTTCTTGTATTTGAAAGTCAAATTTTCTGTTCAGCTCCAATCTTTTCATCAAGAATGCTTGTAAGTCCTTTATTTCATTGAATGACCATATTTTTCCCTGAAGCATTATACTCAGTTTTCCTGGGTAGGTGATTCTTGGTTTTGTCCTAGCTCCTTTGACCTCTAGAATATCATATTCTAAGCCCTTTGATCTAGAAGCTGCTAGGTCTTGTGTTATCCTGTTTGTGTTTCCACAATACTCAGATTGTTTCTTCCTGACTGCTTGTATTTTCTCCTTGACATGGGAACCCTGGAATTTGGCTATCATATTCTTAGGGGTTTTCTTTTTGGGGTCTTTTACAAGCAGCGTTTGATGAATTCTTTCAATTTCTATTTTGCCCTCTGGTTCTAGAATATCAGGGCAATTTTGCTTGATAATTTCTTGAAAGATGGTATCTAGACTCTTTTTTGATCATGGCTTTCAGGTAGCCCAATAATTTTTAAATTATATCTCCTGGATCCATTTTTGAGGTCAGTGATTTTTCCAGTGAGATATTTCACATTGCTTTCTATTTTTTCATTTTTTTAGATCTGTTTTATAGTATCTTAATTTCTCATAAAGTCATCAGTTTCAAATTGCTCCAATCTAATTTTGAAGGAGGTATTCTCTTCAGTGAGTTTTTGAAATTCCTTTTTCATTTGGCAAATTTGGCTTTTTAAAGCATTTTTCTCCTCATTGGCTTTTTGGGCCTCTTTTGCCATTTGACTTAGTCTATTTTTAAGGTGTTATTTTCTTTAGTGTTATTTTTGGGTCTTCTTTAGCAGGCTGTTGACTCACTTTTCATAATTTTTTTGCATCATTCTCCTTTCTCTTCCCAATTTTTCTTCCAATTCTCTTACTTGATTTTCAAAATGCATCTTGAGCTCCTCCATGGTCTGTAACCAGTTCATATTTTTCTTGGAGGCTTTTTATGCAGGGGTTCTGACTTAGCTGTCTTCCTCCCGCTCCATGCTTTGATTCTTTTTGTCCCCCCAAAAAGTGTTCTATTGTCTGTTTGTGCTTCCATTGCTTGCTCATATTGTCAGCTAATTACTTCACTTTTGAGCTCTTTGCCATGATAGAACTCTGTTTCCAGAATGGAGAGGGCTATTTCCCAAATCGCTGGGGTTTTTACAGCTGCTGGAGCTATTAGATGGGTGCCCTCTCTACACATGCTCTGGTCCACTGGTCACACATCTCAGGACCACCACCTAAGACTGTGATAGGGATCCAAGCAAGTTAAAGCAAGAACTATTACCCTCTGTATGGTCACTTGGTCACCCAACACTCTGTATGCCAGAAGCTCTGAAAGCAGCCACCACACCTCCTTTGTTTCTCCCTCAGGGGGCAGTAACCAGACCGCACTCTTCTATCCTCCCCCGAACCAACCAAGTTCCACACTGACCTTTTACTTTGTCTTTGGCATTTGTGGATTGAGAAGTTTGGAAACTGCTATAGCTGCTGGTGGTTTACTCTCATGAAGTCTGCTCTAGCCTCAGCTCATTTTGGGCTGTCCTGGGGCCAAAACCATGGCTCAGGCTGGACTGTCTTCAGCTCCCAGAATGCTGCAATAGATCCTTTCTGCCAGGCTTCCTTCAGCAGGAGATTTGTTTCTCTCTGTCACTTTGTGGGTTCTAGAGCTCTAAATTTTGTTTAGAGTTATTTTTTACATGTATTGGAGGAGGTGGAAGCCAGAGCTGCCCAAAAGTCCTGTTTTTACTCTGCCACCTTGGCTCCACCCCCTAAAACTTAATTGTTACTAGTAGTTGAATGGGGATGGGGAACTTAAGGGACATTTATAGATGAACAAATTCTTTAATATCTTTAGGATTAAAGAAAAAATATCCTCCAGAGTCTCCAACCTATGTTTCCACACTTATATACTTCTCCCCTTCATTCACTTTAAAGTTCAAATTAACTTTCTTGCTATTCATTACATATGAGGTTTTATCTACTATTTTATATCCTATGCCTGGATCATGTTCACTCCTCACCTCTCTCCTTTAGAATTCCCAGTTTTCTTCAAAACTCAAATCAAATGCCATCTCTTCCACTAGTCCTTTCCTGATCTCTTTTTTTTCATTTTCTTTTTTTTTGGTCTTTATTAATTTATTTACTTTTAGTCTACAAGATTCATTTCCACAATTCCTTGAGTTTCAAATTTTCTCTCTCTTCCCTCCTCCCCCATGGTGGCATACAATCAGGTATAGTGTCTGCAAATACTTTCATGTTAGACAGTCAGGTTATAAAGAAGGATTGTATTAGATGGAATGAACAATTTGAAAGAGGAAATAAAAGCCAAACAAGCAAAAGAAAAATAGCAGGTAGTTTGCTTCAATCTGGATTCAAACTCAGTTCTTTCTCTGCATGTAGACATCTCCCTCCATCATGAGTCTTTTGGAGTTGACTTATAACCCTGAATTGCTGAGAAAGAGTCCAGTCTATCAAAGTTGGTCATCACACATATGTTGTGTCTGTTAATTGTGTGCAAATTTCTCCTGGCTCTACTCTTCTCACTCATCACTTCTTCACTTCTCACTCATCACTTCACAGCATCAGTTCGTATATACCTCTCCAGGTAGATATGAAGTCCATCTGCTCCTTATTTCTTATAGCACAATAGGATTCCATTACATGCATATACTACAACTTCTTCAGCCATTCCCCAATTGATGGGTAGCCCCTTAATTTCAAATTCTTTGCCACCACAAAATGAGCTTCTATAAATATTTTTGTACATATAGGTCTTCCTCCCACTTCTATGATCTCTTTGGGATAAAACCCTAGAAGTGGTATTGCTGAGTCAAAGGGTATGAAATTATTTATAGCTCTTTGGGCATAATTCCAGATTGTTCTCCAGAATGGTTGGATCAGTTTACAACTCCACCAGCAATACATTAGTGTTCCAATTTTTCCACATCATCTCCAGCATTTGTCATTTTCCTGTTTTGTCATCTTAGCCAACCTGACTGGTGAGATGTGGTATCTCAGAATTGTTTTGATTTGCATTTCTCTAATCAATAGTCATTTAGAGCATTTTTTTCATATGCTTATAGATGTCTTTAATTTCTTCCTCTGAAAACTTCCTGTTCATATCCTTTGATCATTTATCTTGCAGTATGGCTTGTATTCTTATAGATTTGACTCAATTCTCTGTCTATTTTAGAAATGAGTCCTTTATCAGAGACATAGGTTGTAAAAATTCTTTCCCGATTTTCGGCTTCCCTCCTAATCCTGGATACACTGGCTTTGTTTGTACAGAAGCTTTACAATTTAATGTAATCAAAAGTATCCATTTTGCATTTTATAATGCTCTTTAATTCTTGTTTGGTCATAAAGTCTTCCCTTCTCCACAAATCTGACAGGTAACTATTCCTTGCTTCCCCAAATTGCTTGCAGTATCAGCATTTATACCTAGATCATGCACCTATTTAGACTTGATTTTGGTATATGGTGTTAAATAATGTTCTATGCCCAGTTTCTGCCATACTATATTCCAGTTTTCCCAGCAGTTTTTGTCAAGTAGTGAGTTCTTATTCCCAAAACAGGTCTTTGGGTTTTTCAAACAGTAGATTACTATAGTCGTTGATTGCTGAGTCTTGTGTACCCAATCTATTCCATTGATCCACTACTCTGTTCCTCAGCCAGTATGAAGTAGTTTTGAGGACTGCTGCTTTATGGTACAGATTAAAATTTGGTATAGCTAGTCCACCATCCCTAGCATTTCTTTTCATTAATTCCCTTGATATTATGGACCTTTGGCTCTTCCAAATGAATTTTGTTACTATTTTTTCTTGCTCTATAAAGTAGTTTTTTGGTAAATTGATTGGTATGGCACTAAGTATATAATTTAATTTAAGTAAAATTGTCATTTTTATTATATTAGCTTGACCCAGCCACGAGCAATTGGTATTTTTCCAATTAGTTAGATCTGACTTTATTTGTATGAAAAGTGTTTTGTAATTGTGTTCATATAGGTCCTGGGTTTGTTTTGGCAGGTAGATCCCCAAATATTTTATAATATCTATCGTAACTTTAAATGGGATTTCTCTTTCTATCTCTTGCTGTTGAATTTCATTAAAAGTATGGAATGCCTAGCATTTATGCAGGTTTATTTATATCCTGCAACTTTGCCAAATTTACTTATTGTCTCAAGTAGTTTTTTACTTGATTCTCTAGGATTCTCTAAGTATATCGTTATATCATCTGCAAAAAGTGATAACTTGGTCTCTTCTTTGCCTAATTTGATTCCTTTGATTGCTTTTTCTTCTCTAATTGCTACTGCTAACATTTCTAGTACCAGACTGAATAAGAGGGGTTATGGTGGACATCTTTGTTTCACCCCTGATCTTATTGGAAATGCTTCTATCTTATCCCCATCACATGTAATACTTTTCGGATGGCTTTAAATAGATGCTACCTATTATTTTAAGGAAGACTCCATTTCCTAACATTAAACCATCCTTGCATTGCTGGAATAAATTCTACCTGATCAAAGTGTATGGTTCTTGTGATAAGCTGCTGTAGTCTTTTTGCTAATATTTTATTTAAAATTTTTGCATCTATATTCATGAGGGAAATTGGTCTATAATTTTCTTTCCCTGTTTTATCTCTTCCTGATTTAGGTATCAGTACCATGTTTGTGTCATAAAAAGAATTTGGTAGGACTCCTTCTTCACTAATTTTCCCAAATAGTTTGTAGAGTATTGGAATCAATTGTTCTTTAAATGTTTGATAGAATTCACTGGTAAATCCTTCTGGCCCTGGATATTTTTTCCTAGGGAGTTTACTGATGATTTGTTCAATTTCTTTTTCTGTTATGGGGTTATTTAAATAAATTACTTCTTCAGTTAATTTGGGCAACTTATATTTTTGTAAATATTCATCCATTTCACTAAGATTGTCAAATTTATGTGCATACAATCGGGCAAAATAATTCCTAATTATTGTTTTAATTTCCTCTTCATTGGAGGTAGATTCACCCTTTTCATTTTTGATACTCATAATTTGGTTTTCTTTCTTTTTTTATCATATTGACTAAGGGTCTATCAATTTTATTGGTTTTTTTCATAAAACCATCTCTTACTTTTATTTATTAATTCAATAGTTTTCTTAATTTCAATTTTATTAATCTCTCCTTTGGTTTTCATTATTTCTAATTTGGTATTTAATTGGGGATATTTCAAGCAGTCAGAAAAAAAACAGTTTTAGTATCATGGAGCCACAATCAGGATAACACAAGTTTTAGCAGCTTCTACACTAAAGGATTTGAGGGTTTGGAATATGATATTCCAGAGGGCAAAGGCGCTAGGATTACAACTAAAAATCACCCATCCAGCAAAACATGTGAGGGGGAAAAGTGGGCATTCAATGAGACAGAGTAAATTTAAACATTCTTTTTAAAATTTTATGTTTATTTTTAGTTTACAGCATTCATTTCCACAAGATTTTAAGTTATAAATTTTCTCTCTGTCTTTCCCCTACTTGTCACCCCAGAACAGTGATCCCACTGAATACCCCCTCCCCCAGTCTGCTCTCTTCTATATCCTCCTCCATTCCCCCTCCAACTTTCTAGTAGGACAAGATGGATCTCCATACCCCAGTGCCTGTATATCTTATTTCCCAGTGCATGTAAAAAAATAATTTTTTTAAAAATTTGATTTTAAAACTTTGAATTCCAAATTCTTTCTCTTCTTCCTTCTTCACCCACCCTTACTGGGAAGACAAGCAATTCAATATAGGTTGTACATGAGTAGTTATGCAAAATATTTCCATAGTGAATTTAAACATTCTTGAGAAAAGACCAGAGGTAAATAGAAAATTTGACTTTGAAATGAAAGACTCAGGAGAAACACAAAAAAGTAAATAGGAAAGCGAAATAATTAGGGAGTTATTAAAATTAAACTGTCTACATTCCTACATGGAAAGATGATAATTGTAACTCATAAGACCTTTCTCACTATTACGGTAGTTAGAAGGAGCATGGATGTGAGTTGAATAGGAAAGAATGATATCCAAAAAATAAAATTAAGGGGTGAGAGGGAGGAATGTGCTGAGAGAAAGGGAGAGGTATAATGGGGGTAAATTATCTCACATAAAAAAGGCAAGAAAAAGCTTTTACAGTGGAGGGGAAGAGATGAAAAGTGAGGGGGAATTACTGAACCTTTCATTAGAATTGGCTCGAAAAGGAATAGTATACACACTCAATTGAGTATAGAAATCTAGCTTATGCTGTAGGAAAGTAGGGGAAAAGGGAATAAGAGAAGGGGGGGTGATAGAAGGCAGTGCAGATTCGGGGAGGGGGCAGTCAGAAGCAAAAGACTTTTGAGGAGGGACAGAGTGAAAGGAAAGTGAATAGAATAAATGGAGGTGGCAGGAAATAGGATGGAGGGAAAGACTTTTGGAGCATGACTATCATGGGAATGTTTTGCATGACTACACAAGTATTACCTCTATTGAACTGCTTCCCTTCTTAATTAGGTGGGGAGAAGAGGAGAGAGGAAGGGAGAGAATTTGGGGCTTAAAATTTTAAAAATTAATGTTAATTGTTTTCACATGTAGCTATGGAAGAATAAATGACCACAAAAATGCTGATGATTTATGTGGGTTTATTTGATATCCTGCAACTTTGCTAAAGTTGTTTGTTATTTTAAATAGCTTTTTACTTGATTCTCTAGCATTTTCTAAATTTACCATCATATCATCTGCAAAGAGGAATAACTTTGCTTCCTCACTGCCTATTCTAATTCCTTCAATTTTTTTCTTTTATTGCTAAAGCTAATATTTCTAGTACTATGCTGAATAACAGTGGGGATAATGGACATCCTTGTTTCACCCTTGATCTTATTAAAAAATACTTCTTGTTTATTCCCATTACATATAATGCTTACTGATGGCTTTACATAGATACTACCTGTCATTTTAAGGAAAACATTTATTTCTATACTCTCTAGTCTTTTTAATAGGAATGGGTGCTGTGTTTTATCAAAAGCTTTTCTACATCTATTGAAATAATCATATGATTTTTGTTAATTTTTTTTATCTATATGGTCAACCAGCCCTTGCATTCCTGGTATAAAACCCACTTGATCATAATGTATAATTTTCAAAATAGGTTGCTGTAATCTCTTTGATAATGTTTTATTTAAAGATTTTGTATCATTATTCATTAGGGAAATTGGTCAATAATTTTCTTTTTCTGTTTTGGCTTTTCCTAGTTTAGGTATCAGCACCATATTGGTATCATAAAAAGAATTTGATGGGACTTCTTCTTTGCCTATTTTCCCAAATAGTTTATATAGTACTGTGATTAATTGTTTTTTTAAATATTTGGTAGGATTCACTTGTAAATCCATCTGACCCTGGAGATTTTTTCTTAGGGAGTTCATTGATGGTTTGTTCAATTTCTTCTTCTAAGTTTGGGTTATTTAATTATTTTATTTCTTCTTTTGTTAATCTGGGCAATTTATTTTTTTGTTAATATTCATCTGTTTCCCTAGGATTGTCAGATTTATAGGCATACACTTGGGTAAAACAGTGCCTAATTGTTGTTTTAATTTCCTATTCATTAGTGGTGAATTCATACTTTTTATTTTTGATACTGATAACTTTGGTTTTCTTCATTCTTTTTGAAAATCAAATTAAATGGTGCATCTATTTTTTTTTCATAAAACCAGCTCTTAGTTTTATTTATTAGTTCAATACTTTTCTTAATTTCTATTTTAGTAATCTTTATTAATTCTTAGAATTTCTAATTTGGTATTTAATTGGGGTTTTTAAATTTGTTCTTGTTATAGCTTTTTTTTAGTTGCATACCCAATGTATTAATTTCTTCTTTGTCTATTTTATTCATGTAAGCATTTAGAGATAGAAAATTTCCCCTAAGAACTACTTTGATGGCATTCCGTAAATTCAAGTATATTGTCTCATTACTGTCATTCTCTTAGATAAAGTTATTGATGTTTTCTATAATTTGTTGTCTGACCCACTCATTATTTAGGATTAAATTATTTCGTTTCCAATGAATTTTAGTCTACCTTTCTATGGCTGTTTATTATATGTAATTTTTTATTGCATCATGATTTAAGAAGGATGTATTTAATATTTCTGTGTTGTATATTGTGAGGTTTTTATGCCCTAGTACATGGTCCATTTTTGTGTAGGTGCCATGTACTACTTAGAAAAAGGTATTTTTTTTCTATCCCAATTCAATTTTCTCCAGATATACATCTATATATCTAGGTTTTCTAAGATTCTATTTACCTCCTTAACATTTTTCTTGTTTATTTTGTGGCTAGATTATCTAGATCTAAGAAGGGGAATTTGAGGGCCCTCACTAGTATCATTTTGCTGTTTATTTCTTCCTCTAACTCACTTAACTTTTCCTCTAAGAGTTTGATTGCTATACCACTTGGTGCATATATATTTAGTGTTGATATTATGTCATTATCTGTGGTCCCTTTTAGCAGTATGTAGTTTCCTTCCTTATCTCTTTTAATTAGATTAAATTAAATTAAATTAAATTAAATTTTGCTTTGTCTGAGATCAGGATTGCTACCCCTGCTTTTTTTTTTTTTACTTCAGCTGAAACATAAAATATTCTGCTCCAGCTTTTTACCTTTATTCTATGTGTATCCCTCTGCTTCAGATGTGTTTCTTATAAACAACATATTATAGGATTCTGGTTTTTAATCCACTCTGCTACCCACTTCTTTTTTATGGGAGAGTTTATTCTGTTCATATTAACAGTAATGATCACTAACTGTGTCTTTCTCTCCATCCTACTTCCCCCTAGTTTTCTTCTGACCGCTGCCTCCCTCACTCTGCCCTCCCTTCTATCAACCTTCCTCCTCTTTACTTCCCCTTTCCTCTACTTCTTTCCTCCTTTCTGCCCTCCTCTTCATGTGATGTAATTTATCCTTCTCAGTGTTTTCCTTCCCCCTTCTCCCAGTACAATCTTTTCTCCCCCACTTAATTTTTTTTATCATTACATCAATGTCAACTTATTCCCACACCCTCTGTCTATGTAAATTTCTTCTAACTGCCATAATAGAGATACAATTTTCAAGAGTTACAATTATTATCTTCCTGTGTAAGGATGCAAACAGTTTAATGTTACTGAATTACATGTTTTTTCTTTTCTGCTTACCTTTTTAAGCCTCTCGAGTCTTGTATTTGAAGATCTAATTTTCTGTTCATCTGTTTTTTTTTTTAATTGGGAAAGTTTGGAAATTCCCTATTTTGCTGAATGTTCACCTCTTCCCCTGAAAGATTATGTTCAGTTTTGCTGGGAAGTTGATTTTTGTTTTATAATTCAAGATCTTTTCCCTTCTGGGGAACCCCCCAGATCAATTCCCATTGATTCTTTAAGGTAGAAGCTGCTAGGTCCTACATGATCCTCACTGTGGTTCCAAGATATTTAAATTGTTTCTTTCTGGCCACCTGCAGTATTTTTTCCTTGACTAGCTGATTCTGAAATTGGCTACAATATTCTTTGGAGTTTTCAATTTGTGATCTCTCTCAGGAGGTGATTGATAGATTCTTTCAATGACTATTTTACCCTCTGGTTCTAGGATATCGGGGCAGTTTTCCTTGATAATTTCTTGAAAGATGCTGTCTAGACTCTTATTTTTTTATTTGATTATGGCTTTCAGGTAGTCCAGTAATTTTAAAATTATTTCTCCTGGACCTAGTTGTTTTTCTAATGAAATATTTAATGTCTTCTATTTTTTCATTTTTAAAAAATGTGTTTGATTGATTTTGATTTCTCATAAAGTCATTAGCTTCCACTTGCCCAACTCTAATTTTTAAGGAATTGTTTTCTTCAGTGGGTTTTTTGTGCCTTCTTTTCCATTTGGCCAATTCTAGTTTTTAAGTAGTTTTTTCTTCAGTGGATTTTTATTTCCACTTGACCAATTTTATTTTTTAAGGAATTATTTTCTTCAGTCAATTTTTGTCCTCCCTATTCCTAGCTGATGTCTCTCTCATACATACCTCTCATTTCTTTCCCCAATTTTTCTTATGTCTCTTTTATTTAACTTTTAAAATCCTTCTTGAGTTCTTCCAAGAAGGCTTTTTGGGCTTAAAACCAATTCATATTCCCCTTTGATATTTCAGATGTAGGCATATTAACAATATTGTCATTTTCAGGTTTGTGTTTTGATCTTCCCTGTTACCATAGTAATTCTCAATGGTCAATATTTGCTTTGCTTCTTACTCATCTTGTTTGCCTATTTCCTGGCTCTTAAATATGAAGTCTTCTGCTGGAGCAAAGGTGGCACTGGTCTAAACTTCTTGTCCTGAGGACTAGGGGCCTGGTCACTGACTTTGTGTGTTAGGCCTCAGGTGCTGGCAGCTGGAGGCTGTAGGGATCTGGTAGCTTACCTGGTGCTAACCTGAGTTGTGTTGGTGTCTGGTGTGTGCTGAGGTCAAGTGGGGTTTTTCTGTGTTTCCCTGGGGCTACCCTGAAGTATGTGAAGTATCTGGCAGATAGAGGACACCTGCCCACCCTGGGCTGAGTCGAAGCACATGGAAGTCTTGCCCCTGAAGGACACCTGTCCACCCAGGGCTAGTGTGGTACACAGGGAGATCTGGCACCTGGAGGATGCCTGCCTACCAGAACTGGACTGAAGCAAAGGGAGTTCCATTGCTGGGTTAGCAAGCACCGTAGCACACCTAGGATGGTCTGCTAGCAAAGGTTCTTTTATCTAGTTTGCTGAAGGAAAGACAACTTTTAAAGGGGTCAACAATCTTACTTTAATTACAGATAAGTGGGAAATCCAAGCAGAAAAATTAGCACAGAGATTCAATAGACAGGCTTCCTATTGTCTGAACAAAGTAATACAATCCACCTATTAGATATACATAATCCATCAGATCGGAAGAGCACTCTGAGTAGTCAGGGGGCTCTTAAATAACTACTCAAAGTTCCATTCAGGGAATCAAAAGGTTCTTCTCATAAGTGAACTCCCAAAGCAAAATGCTAACCTCTCAGAATATATACAAGACTTGGCCCCTGATTGACTCAAAGCCTGAAGGTAAGAAACCTACATAACTCAGCACAGATGTGAATTATCAGGGTTCAAAGGAGATAAATCCTTCAGATGTTTACAATCTAGCCTGAGCCTGGGAAACCGAACTCCAAAAAGAAAACAAAAATCCCACCTTCCTTGCACTTATATTTCAACCCTCCAGGATCCTGGCCTTTACAATCTAAGACTTAGCCCTTACAATCTACACAGGTGAACAAGGGATTGTTATGATCATAGATCCTGGAACAAATAGAGGCATTAACATCTCTTGAGAAATATATATCAGATTAACATAATTCCTATAACAATACAAAAGGAATAATCACAAAATAAACACATCACAAACTTCACTTTTGCAAAATGCATATCCACAAAACAACTTATTACTCGTGGCCACATGGATTTAAACAAACATAAAAGTATATAACATAACATATACTCCCCACCCTATACATTCTTTGAAGGTCAAAATCTGTGGGGACTGAGCAACCAGTTCCCCTCCCTCCATCCAAAACAAAATTGTCCAAGTAAAAGTCTTGTTGAGGGTGTGTCCTCTCCACACTGCCATTGCAAGCTGCCACCTGGCAGTCTCAGGTGAAGGCATGCTCTAATAAGCCAAGTCCCAGTCTTTTTTTTTTTTTGCTTTTTTTTTTTTTTTTTTTTGGAGGGCAATTGGGGTTAAGTAACTTGCCCAAGGTCACACGGCTAGGTTTTTTTGTTTGGGTGTGCGTTAAATGTCTGAGGTCGGATCCAAACTCAGGTCCTTCTGACTCCAGGGCCAACGCTCTACTCACTGCTCCACCTAGCTGCCCCCAAGTCCCAGTCTTAACACTGTTCCAGCTCCCGCTTCCAAGTCTTGAGGTGAAACTGGGTGACAAAACCAAGAGCATAGATTCTGGGGGTTCCAGTGCTTGCCCTCCCCAGAAAACTCTACCTCCTGGATTCAAAACCACCCCAGAGTGCTGCACCAGGAAAGCACACTCAATGTTCTTGCCTTGCTGCAAAGTTTTCATCTTGCCCCGGGGCTGATTTCTGAACTCCAGGGGCCTTCTGCAGGGGCCAATGGTTGCTAGCTCTTGCCTGAGTTCCAGTGTAGTCAGCTCTCCACTCCTGCTTCATGGCTCCACTCCAAACTCTCTCTGCTCCTGCCTGGGTCCAGGTACCACAGGTCCCAGCGACTCCTGCCTCCAGGCCTCTGTCTCTGCCCACACCACCCCATCTCTGAGGCAGCTTGTCCTCCCTCAGCCTTACATAGGAAGGGGCTGCTCTGGTCTGGGCACAGCATACTTCCAGAGCCTCCACCTCTCCAGCACGGTCTGGGGTGGGGCTATTCCCCTGGAGCTCTGCCTCTGACTCTGGCCATCCTCACCTCCTACAAGATTGTTTTCCTCCCACAGCTGCTGCTCTGACTTGTCTCCTCAGAAGTGCTAGTGGGGTAGGGAAGGGGACGGAAAAGTTATCTCACAGGGGCTTTGCTCTGGGCACCCAGAAAACTGTTCCTGCAACTGTTGCTTACTCGGTTTCTTTCAGTTTGCTGACAAAAAAACAACACAATAACTGGGCTGACATCTAGTCCAGTTTCACTACACCCCATACTTTCCTTTAGTTTATGCAGATCCTGCCAACTACACTAAATGTATCAGCAAGCACCCTAGCACATCCAGGATGGCCTGCTGGCACAGGTTCTTTGATCTGATTTTCAAAAGGAAAGACAACTTTTAAAGGGATCAACAATCTTACTTTTATTATAAATAAGTAGAAAATACAAGCAGAGAAATTAGCACAGAGATTCAATAGACAGGGCTCCTACTGTCTGAACAAAATAAAACAACTGCCTACATATACCACCAGAACATTAGAGCACAAACCTCCGAGTAGTTGAGGGACTCTTAGCAAATGGCTACTCAGAGGCCTGTCCAGGGAATCAAAAGGTCCTTCTCATAAACAAACCCCCAAAGTAAAATACCAACCTCCCAGTATATATCATTTTCAGAGTCAAAAGGCATAAGAACCCTCATGGCTCAGTACCTAATTAGCTTAGTACCAAAAGGTGTGAAAGCCTTCCTTTAAGCAAGCCTCCCCCTAAGCAAGCTCCTTCTTAGGCAAGTTCCTCCGCCAGTGTGCTCTATGTGACTTAGGATGTATACACATGTGGTCACATAGGCCTATTAGTAGACAGGGAGTATCTTCCTCTTCCAGTGCCCCTGCCTACCCAGGGCTGTTCTGGTGCATCTGGTGGTTCTCTGAGCTGGAGTCTGTTGGTTTGCTTGGTTATGATAAGGCATGTGGGAGATCTTGGTGTTGACACTTACCTGCTCCACCACCCTGGTGTTCAGGATCTCAGGTTTGATGAAGTGGGGCTTCTGGTTGGCTTGCTGGGCTGCCTCTCCTTTACCCATATAAGACAGGCCTTTCTTGTTGATCTTCCAAGTTTCCCAGGCTAAAAGGCTTCTCTACCTTGTCTTTCCATTGGCTCCACTGTACCAGGATTTTTACTGGGGTGCTTGTTATAGGAATATAAATTTTTAAGATCTTCCCTGCCCCTAGGCTTAAGTGCACCTGGAGCCTGTGATGGGAGGCTTCTTTCTCAGGAGATACTTGGTGATTAGGCAGTGGGTCAAGAAGCTTGTTACATTCTCTGACCCAGGAGAAGGCTATATAAGCCCTGATGGGAGGCTTTGCTTTGGGGCCCACTTTGGGAAGTTTTGTGTGATTTGACCAGATGAGACTCTGGGCAGCTGTTGAGAGTCCCCTGTCTTTGAAAACCCAGATGTTGATGATTCCCTCTCTGGTAACTGTGATTTGGTATGGATATAATGGTTGGACAGTTGGAGGCCTGTCTGCTTGAAATGTTTCTGTCTGTATACTCTGAAGTTTGGGTGCTGACCTTATTCCCCTGAATTAGGTAAATGATATGCTTGATTAAAACGAGATTGTTAACCCATTTTGAGTTTTCCTTTAGAAAAGCAGATCTAAGAACCTGTGTTGGCAGCCACCCTGGGGATGCTGGTGTGCTTGCTGCTACAATGCTGTTTTCTGGGTTTTTCAGAGGTCAGTAAGGGAAAGTGAGAGTGATTTACTGCTTACTCTGCCATCCTGGCTCTGGAAAGTCTCTCTGATCCTAGGACTTTAGGGCCATGCAGTCCAACCTCCTCATTTTGCAAATTAAAAAACTGGGACTTAGATAAGCTAAGAGACTTCCATGTTCATATAGGCAGTCATTGGCAGAGTCCCAGAATTCATTTTTAGATACTCAGAATCTAATCTCAGACACTGGACCTGAGATTTTAAAAAATCTATGTAAGGAATTGGTGTGAAAAATCCCTTAATTAATGAAAACTGGCAATTTATCTGCAACTTTTTACTATTTTAGAGAGTTGCCTATGCCACTGAAAGGTTAAGTGAATTTCTGTCCCATAGAACTTTGTTCTAGATTTCAAAAATTCATGCTTTCTATTATACATAGTTAAAACAAAATGGGAAGAAGAGATTTCACTTTACCCAGTAATAAGTTTGTCCTTCTAAAAGTAGGGTATTTTAGGGGCGGCTAGGTGGCACAGTGAGTAGAGCGCTGGAGTCAGAAGGACCTGAGTTCACATCTGGCCTCTGACACTTAACACATACAAACAAAAACCTAGCCGTGTGACCTCGGGCAAGTTACTTAACCCCAATTGCCCTCCAAAAAGGAAAAAAAATTAAAAAAAAAATAAAAAATAAAAGTAGGGTATGGTATTTTAAAAGTTGCTAGGTGGCACAGTGAACAGAGTATTGACCCTGGAGTTAGGAGGTCCTGACATTTAACACTTACTACCCATGTGACCTTGGGCAAGTCACACCCCGAATTTCCCTGCCTTCCCTCCAAAAAAAAATAGCTGTTGTGATCATTAACTTTTTTAATTACAGACTTGGTCATGACTAACCTTCTCACATCAGAAATACCTTTAAATTGAACCTTCTTTTTTATAGGAACATAGCATTCTCCCCCAAAGTAAAATTACATAAAAGTATCTTCTTCCACTCATTTAAATGGCTTGAAAGAATGAGGAAGCTCTTCAGAGGTCATCTTTTCTCTCACCTTTTTTTTTCCTATTGATTCGTTCTATTTTTAAATATTGCACCTCCAGAGGAAGGAGATACTGTAGCCTCATGTTATCAAACAGGATACAGTTTTTAAATGAACACTGTATTCTCATAGAGAAATGGAAATCAAAACAATGATGAGGTTTCACTTCACACCTTGCAAATGGACATATATGACAAAAGATGGGAGTAATGTTGGAGGGGTGTAGGGAGATATATATACTAGAACATTGTTGGTGGAGCTATGAATTAGTCCAACTATATTGGAAAGCAATTTGGAATTGGGCCAATAAAGTGACTAAAGTGTTTATTATTGGACTTCCACTCTAAGGAAGCTGTTGATAATAAGAAAATCCCTATATACACCAAAATATTGATAGCAGCACATTTTTGTGATAGACAAGAATTGGAAAGAAAGTAGATGAAAACAATTGGGGCAATGGCTAAACAAATAGTGGTGCATGAATATAATGTGATATCACTATGTTATTATAAGAAATGATGGATGTGATTAATACAGAGAAGAATATAAAGATTTGTAGGACAAATGTAGAGTGAAGTAAACAGAGCCAAGAAAACAATTTTCATAATGACCACAGTAATGGAAATGTGAAAAAAAATCACAAAAACAATAAGAAATTAATGTTGCAAAATTATGAATGTAGCCTGTGGCCACAGGGGCAGAGTTATCAGTTAAGAAAGTCTAATGAAAATGGGATTTGAACCATGGGTTACAAAGAACAAGCTTGATTGAACAGAAGAGCTATGAGGAGATATTCCTACTTCACCACTTGGCAGAGGTGGAAGGTTCACAAGAATTGAATATTGCACATATTTTTAGACTTTTTTATGTATTGAGCAGTCATGTTTATTTTTTCTGCTTTTTTTTCTTTTTTTTCTTTAAAAATACTTTTTTTTTGCCTTTTTTTTTTTTTTGGAGGGCAATTGGGGTTAAGTAACTTGCCCAAGGTCACACGGCTAGGTTTTTGTTTGTGTTAAGTGTCTGAGGCCGGATCCGAACTCAGGTCCTTCTGACTCCAGGGCCGACGTTCTACTCACTGCCACCTAGCCGCCCCTAAAAATACTTTTTATAATATATGTTGGCTCTCTGGGAGGGAGAGAGGAAGGGGAGTTTCACTGGGGGAAATTATGATGATTTAAAAAAATGTCTAAAAGGCAATAAAAACTTATTTAAAACAAAAAAAAAATGACTCGAAATTAGATTAAATTCAGTAGTTTGTAAGTTGATCTTGGCGAGATGCAACCACCTTTCTAAAATCTAGTATATTATGTACCTGACCTAATGTAATCATGTCATTTTGTAAAACTGTGAGAAAACCTTATTTTATTGCTTGAGCCTAGCCCTGTGTGGCTAAGAAAATTGAACTATTTGATTATACTGTTTGGACCTAGTCTTGAATGGATGGGGAACTGGACCTTTATATGTACCCTTGGTGTCAAATCATATGTTTTTGAGAACCCTGTCAAGTCTGAATGGCTCTACCAGCCTGTGCATATGAACTCTAGGCATCTGAAGATATGCCTCCTGAGCCAAAGGATCTGAAGAAGATGACACCAGATGCAGACAGCTTTCCTAAGAGTCCGGGTCTGGCCTTTACTAGGACTGTTTCTTTCCTGTAGACCCCGTTTTGGGAAGACAAGCCATCAAGCGAGAAGTTTTCATAGGATGAAGAGAACCCCCCTTGATTATGTGTGGGGGAAGTGAAAACTTCTAAGAACTTCCTTCCCCCTTCCCCCAGTCCTTCTTTCGCTGTTAATCAGCAGCAAGCCCTTTCAGGAGGCTTTCAGATCTCCCGCCTCTTTGGACCCCTCCTCCCTTTCCCTTGCTGTCAGTCAGCCCCCTTGGCAGGCTCCTCTGTTGTTTAGCATTGGGGAAGATGTTCTTGCTGAGACTTGAGCCTGCCCCAACTCCCCCACTGGGAGAAGGGACCCTATCAGGGTATAAATTCTTGTTCTGCCTTTTGTAAAGTGCCTCTTCCTCATCATCCGTCATGGGCAAGACCACCCTCCACCCAGGGAAGAGAATAAATTCCTGTTCCTATCCTAAGAGATCCCTGTGTTCTTGATTAAATTTTAGATGAGATTTTTTTTATCAAACACAGTACCATGAACAGAGTACTCAAGCCCTCTTAGATTGTGAGCTCCTTGAGGGCAGGGACTTTTTTTTGCATTTCTTTGTATTCCCAGAGCTTTGCACATTGCCTGGAACATAGTGGGTACTTAATGAATGTTTATTGACTGACCAAATCTGGAATTAGAGCATCTGGACTCAACTCCTAGCTCAGGTGCTTTTAATCTCTATGCCTTTAGGTAAATCATTTAACCTTTCCTGGAACTCAGAAGTCCATTCTAGCAGTGTCTAGAATTTCAAGCAAATTAAGAGTCATGATATAGCTGGTTTCTTAGGAATAGCTGTCATTTCAGAGTCTTTCTGTTTTCCATAAAGTCTCTTGTGTCCCCCAAATCTCTGGAACCAACTTAGTAAGTCCCTTATGCAGGTTCAGGAGCATCTAGGTGGTACAATGGATAGACTGTCAGGTCTGGAGTTAGGAAAACAGCTTCCTGAGTTCAAATTTGGCCTCAGAAACTTACTAGCTATGTGACCCTGGGCAAGTCACTAACCCTATTTGCCTCAGTTCCTTATCTGGATAATGAGCCAGAAAAGGAAATGGCAAATCACCCTAGTATCTTTGCCAAGAAAATCCCCAAATGGGGTCACAAATGATTGAACACAACTGACAGGACTGAATAACAACAAATAGGTAGGTCCACCAATCAGGAGCTATCTTTTCTCCACATATTGCACTCAGAACTAGGCTGCACCTTTCCTACCTTGCTTGGTGAGGAACTGTGTTACCCAGGGATTATTAGAAATTTTTCTTCTAATTTATCTCTTAGGATTTATCTCCTGGAGCTCAGAGGAAAACCACTGAGAGAGATCAAAGCACAAGCTATCATAGCTGTACTTTGTTCAGTGACCAAGGAAATAGGGGCTTTCATGCTTTCAGTCAGGGTTTAGTAATCAATGAGTTTTAAATTTCAGTTAAACACTCACACTCACACCCACACACACCCCAGTCACAGGTTAAAGGAAGAGTTTCTCTGGGTCAGTTATAAGGAGGAATTGTTTCTTCCAAAAGCTAAGGTTCTTAGCAGGAACATGGCCTGAAGCAATTTCTAATAGTTTCTATAAAAGTCTCACTTTTAAAAAAGTGATTTTATAATAGTTTTCAAAAAGAGCATTCAGGATTTCATTCCTAGTTGTAATACAATTTTCCTCTCATTGTGTGAGTGTTATGTATAGTCACAACAATAAGCTATTTTCTGCAAGGGCATAATACTGAACACCCAACTCTATTAACCATTCCTTTATCAATCATTTTAATTTGCCAGCTTTATTTGTACATATCAGTTTAGAACAGATCCTTCTTTTTTATATTTGTAGTTACACTTGTAATTATTTTAATGTGAGTTTTCAGCAAAGTAATATAAATACTTATCGAATGCATTTGGCAGCGAGTTACAGTGAAACAAATATCGGGTTTGGGGTCAGAGGACTGGGCTTCTAATCCCAGCCATTTATTCATTCTGTGACATTGGCCAAATCCATTTTATCTATTTCTTCCTGATTCTTTGAATCTCTCCAGCATTTAACACTGTCTGGGAGAAGTGAAAACTTCTCAGATGGTTTTGGATTGTTAATTTCCTTCTTCCAGTGCTGCCCTTTTGGGAGTCTTTTGACCCCCACCTTCAGTCCTTTGTCTGTTTTACCACCTCTGTAGGCCGCTCACTCCCCCAACCAATGGGACCAAGGGACAATGGGGGAAATATGACCCTGCTGCGTTAGGGTTTTAAAACTTTGTTTGCCACACCTTGTGGGCCTCTTCCTCATGATCATTCATGGGGAAAACTGCCCTCTTCTGCCAGGGAAGAGAATAAATTCCTGTTCTTATCCTAAGAGATCTCTCTCTTCTTGATTAAATTTTTGATGAGGTTTTTTTCATCCTAAACAACACTGTTTACTCTCTTCTTCGCCTATTCTCCTCTTTGTGTTTCCTTGACTCTTTTCACTCTTGGTTCCTCTCCTACTTGTCTAATGGCCTCTTTCTCCATCTATTTTGCTGTATTATATTCCATTCTCACCTTATTACTGTAGGTAAGTAGACTCTTGATTCTCTTATCTCTCCATACTCTCTTAATGACTCTTTAGGTTTAGTCTTAATGACTCCAAGGTTTCAAATATCATTTTTATATAAAGACTCAAAAACATATACATACATATACAAACATACACATATATGAGGCAAATGGTCACATGGTAAATGCTTTTATTATATTAGTTTACTGTGTGTAAGTATGGCTTTATATATGAATATATGTGTGTGTGCATATGGGTGCATGTGATGGGGTCCTTGGGATGTATATATGTTTGTAACATCAGTTTGTAATATCAATCTGTAACATCAGTTTGTAAATGGGGTGCTTTGGGATCTATGTCTGTAAAATCAATTTGTAAAAGCAGTCTGTAAAGTCACACTCCACCCCCCCCCAGTCTCAAAGCATTAACTCTGCCCCTTTGCCAGCACTTTGCCCAGCAACAGCTCATGAACTGTTTATCTCTGCTTGAAACAATAACAAGCTACCTATGAATCCTTCACTAAACTATCTATAAACATTTTTAGCTTAGACAAATGTTATCTCCCTTAGTTAGAGTGGCCAGGTGCACCATGAATTCTTCAGTACCCTATCTATAGGGTAACTCCTTAGCCAATTATACCCACACTGTGTCTCTGATGGCCTTGGTCCCCAACATCTATCTTGTCAAGCTTGGCATTGATGGGTGGCAGACTGGGCACTCCTTAGTAGCCATGACCGAGGATTGACTTTAGTGACTTGTCAGGCCTAAAACCACACCTCCAGGTAGCCCCGCCTTGGGCTATTTCCCAGTGAATCATGGGCAATACACCTGCGCAGTTGATATTAAAAGTGCATGGTCCTTTAAGCACTGACCACTCCTTAACTCCTCCCTGATCCCACCTTTACTCACCTAGTTAGCATAATTGGCACCTGATCTACTGTCTTGACTCCATATAACTATGCCTGTGACCCCTGGAAGTTTGCAGGTTCCATAAGAATCTAGCACATAAGAATCTGTCCTTGCACAGCGTACCAATAAACTTGACAATCTCGACTCCAAGTTTGCTCGAGCCTGGTGAATTCCTTCCAGACTGGATGCCAGGGTGGGTCCCTGGCAGAACCACTTACCCTTCCCTACCCTTGTCACCCTTGCCCTCTTCACATGCATGTATGTGTATGTGTAGAGACATACTTGAAAGATCTGTAATGCACAAAACAATAACCTACCAATACGGCACATTTTTATTCACACAAAGGGAAGCCCAAGGCCTAAAAAAAGACATCCAGGGGCAGGAAAATGGTAGCTATGGTACCATCTTGTTATACTCTCTTTTAATGCCAAGCATGTAATATTACTGAGTTACTCTAGAACAGGCTTAAAAGATTAAAGCATTTCTCCTCAGACCTTCTTGCCATTATTCTCTCTTTATAGTCTAAAGGTCAATCACCTAGTTCCTGACCTTTACAGTTGATCTTTACTTTCTTTTCTGTAGTCCAAAGTTAATTTCTTTCCTTGAACTTTTCATTGATCTTTGTAGGAGTAAAGTCCTTTCCTGTCTGGCCTCCAGGCTCATCCATTTTATGTTCTGATCAAAGTAAGAGGCAGCTGGGTGGTGCAGTGGATCAATCACCTGACTTAGAGTCTAGATATTCCTAGAGGAATGTCTGAGTTCAAATTCACCCTCAGATACTTATAAGCTGTGTGACTGTGGGCAAGTCACAAAACCTATCTTCTCATTTATAAAATGGGGACAATTACAGCTCCTACCTCTCAAGGTTATGAGAATAAAATGAGATAACATTTAAAAAGCAAACTTTGTAAACCTTGAAGTGCCTTATAAATGCTAGCTGTTGTGAGAAAAGAAGAAAGTACAGTAGTGAGAAAGTGGGAACAATCAGAAGAGAAAATTAAGGTTTTTTTTCCTTTCATCTTACATCAGGGAGATGGCATTGAAGGATCAACGGTTTCAGTTTTCAGTCCCCACTCTTATGTTTACTACTTCTTTGACCTTGGGGAAAGTTACTAACTTCCTTAGGCTTCAGTTTCCTCAGCTGTAAAATGCAATTACTGAGCTAGAACTACTTTACAAAGTGATTTACAAATATTATTTTATGTTAGACTCACAACAGCCCTGGGAGAAAGTTGATAGTGTTCTTACTCTTCATTTTACAGTTGGGGAAACTGGGTCAAACAGGTTAAGTGAGTTGCTCAGGATCATATAGCTAATGAGTGTCTGTAATCTGAGACTGGATTTGGATTCAGGTCTTCTTGACTCTAGGTCTAATGCTCCCCCCACTTCCCCACCTCTTTGTCTCAGTGAAAAAATTTGAACAGATAATAATTTTTCTTAGTGCACAATATTTGACTATAAGAACAGTATAGTATAGAGTTCCTTGAAGTATAGCATGGCATTGCAGCTTCCCTTGGGGGTCAGGGAATGCCAGGGTTCAAATCAGATTTTTTATACTTAGTAGCTGTGTGACTGTGATGAAGTCAGAGTTGTAAGAGCTGGTTCAGAATTTTTGAAATAATTCAGTCAGACCTCTTTAGTCAAAGGGAGCTTTATGACACAAAAGCATAGGGGCCTGAGACTTAGCAAAGAGCTAAACAAAGACGTTGATATAGGAAAAGAACCAGACCTATATACACAGAAAGTTATACAACCTGTAGGATGATGATGTAATTTTAGGGTTTCTAATGGGGGTTGGAGATTTAGGGACTGGATAAGTACAAACAAGGTGAGGAAGGTGGTTACTTGCAAGATAAGGAGAAATTGTCATGACACAGGATGGGGAAGGTGAATGACACAGGATGGGGAACACAGGACAAGTGGGACAAAATCAATTCTTTTGGTACAGGTTGCATGATATTTTGAGACATGGGGAAGGTGCATTAAGGCACCCTCAAGTTACAGGATGTGCTAAGAATAAGCCTCAAACTCCCTCAGGGGTTTTTACTATTAACCCTTAGGCCACCTTTGTATCCACATCAACTAGGCAAGCCATTTCAACTCTTAGTGACCCAGGAAATTCTCTAAGAGCATGTTACAGGCATGTCACCCATTGGTAGAGGAAGTTTCCTTGCTGGGAACTTCTGACTGATGAAACCATATATCTGAACCCAAAGAAAATGACAGAACTTAATCTCATTTTTTTGCACATTATAGTTTTTATTTCTGCATGTGGCTGATCTCTTTTATTAGATGGTATGCTCTTTGAACCCTAGAACAATCTGTCATTTTCAACTCATCCAGGGTTTTCCATCATACGTGGCACAAACCTTTTGCATGTAGCAAGATGAACAAATATATGTTGAATAAATGAATAAATTTATACAACGATTAAAATGTATCTCAAATAAAACATTTTTCAAGTTAGAGTCTGTGTTGTGATTACTGAGGTTTTCAAGCAATTAAGGGTTATTGACCAAAAGAAGAATTTACGAGCTGCCAAAATGGAAGCATAGCGCCTTGGGAATTCTGATGCAAAATGTGTAGCAGGTGCAAAAGAAATCAGAAGTTTGACTGCCAGCAGTAAATGGGATGAGTCTAATTTAAAATAGATTGAAGATGAAATTATAGGGTTGGTAACTGAAAAAGAAAATCCTCACAAATAATGAGTGAGGAAGAGGGGAATGCTTAATAATCAAAATAGAATGAGAGCCTTAACTTGCCTTTTTGGTTTTTAATGGATTGAATGGTAATTAACTATTCTTTTACATTGTTTTCAGCTTTATGAAGATCTGATTTATAAAGCATTCAGAATACTAGGCAGAGAAGTTGGGTGTATGTGATTATTTGCATTATAAAAGTGGGTTTTTTTACTTACTAAATGATTATTTCTTATCTTTCCATAAAACTATTTTAAAATACCTATTTTAAAATATTTTTAAATATATTAATATTTTTAAAATATTTTCTATACCAGTTTTAATTAAATCTTAATTTAATTTAATTTTATAAATTAGTATTTCTTTTCTCTCCCTCCCGTCTTTCCAGTTGACTGAAAAATAAAGAAATAAAAAACATTTGTAACAAATATACATAGTTAAAAACTTCCCACAAATTCCCTATTGGCCATGTCCAAACATGTGTCTCATTCTGAGTATTTGATTGCTAAAACATTTAAGCAACTTCAGAAGATTCAGGGGAAAGAACCCTAAAGGGGAAGAGAACTCAGGTTCACTCAATACATGTGCAGAGGGAGCAGCTGGGGTGACCACTGCATTGCCATTTCCACCTAGGGCTAATGTATCGCGGTTATTTTATGGAAACAGACAAATTGGATAACAGCTGGGGTGCTTTGGGACTTTATATCATGATGGATACATGATTTCTTTAATGTTCATGCTCTTTCCACCAATGCCAATAGCCAAAGCTCCATGCCTTCTCATTCTGTATAATTATTTGTCCCTATTTTGCCATAAAGCACTATAGAACCACAGCTCACATATAGCACATTAAGTTTTACAAAGCATTTTATGTCATCTTGTTTGATTTTTACAACTCTATTACTATATATACATCTTACAGAGAAGAAAGTTGAATTTCAGAGAAATTAAATGACTTACTCATGGTCACCATAGCTAGTAGTAATAATAGCTAGTATTTATATGGTGACTTAAAGTTCACAGAGCTATACATTTCTTCTTTCATTTGATCCTCATGACAAAAGTGCTACTATTATCTCTTTTACAGATGAGGAATATGAAGCTAAGGGAGTTTAAATGATTTGCATGGTCATACAGTTGTTACATGTCTGAGGAAGGTTTTGAACTCCAATCCTAGCACTCTATCTACTATACATATTATAAATGTCAAAAGTGGCATTTAATCCCAGGTCTTTTCTGATTCTAGGACCAGTACCTTTTTTTTTTCCTAGGAGGAAGCATAATAAAATTGAGAGATGATTAGAATTAGAATCAGAGGGCCTTGATTTGAATCTTAGCTTTGTTACTTTTAGTATCTTAGGGCAATTAACCTCACCTTTGTAGATCTTAATATCCTCATTTGTAAAATGAGAGAAATAGACTCAATGATCTCTGAATTACCTCCCAACTCTTCATCTATGGTCCAATATACCACACATGGCAGTGGACTGTATGAGACTTGCAACAACCTTGATTTCAGCTGAACTGGATTAAAATGTCAGTAAAAATACTCTAAAATATAGATAATGTTAATATGTAGTTTTCTAAGTTAACATGTAATCATGGGCATCCTTATATACTGTTTAGTGGCCTCCATTTCTATTTGGGTTTGAAACCATTATTATAGAAGATCTACTTACTATAACTCAGGCTTTTCTATTCATCTATCCATTCATCTATCTGTCTATCTATCTATCTATCTATCTATCTATCTATCTATCTATCTATCTATGTACCATTTGGGTTGTTCATTTGTTGGCTTTCATCCTTGCAACAAAGACCTTTTATTCGTGACATTTATCACATGGAAGTCATCATTGCTAAAATGTTGTAACTTTCATAAGACCATTAATGTTTTTTTTTAATTGCCCCTTGGATGGTTTGCGATTGTGATTGTAATATTGTGGTTTCATGTTATTCAGTCGTATCATATTAAGGGGAGAATATTGTTATTAAAGATATACCTTGTTGTAACTTGGATAAAACTTGTTTTTATGTTTTCTGGGGAGAGAGATTCTGTACAAAGATAAAGGGAGGGAAGGGAAAGGGGAGGCCTTGGGTGTGGTGGTTTAGCACCACAGAGGTGGTTAGCATCCTTGTGTATAGTCCTAATGTATTTTCATGTGCCTTGGTAATGGTGTCAGAGGAGTCCATCAGTTAAGCAATCCATTAATCAATGAGCATTTATTAAGTAGCTTCTATGTGCCAGGCACTGTGCTGTATAGAGATACAAAGAGAAAAATGAAAGCAATCCCCTCCCCCCCCACTCCCCTTCCCCCCTTCCTCAAGAGCTTAATTTCTACTTGGGGGTATGTGAAGACTGTGTATAAGAAAGATGGAGAGGTAGATAGGGAGCAGTCATCGGAGTTTCTTGAATTGGAGGGAAGAGTGTCATGTGGTTACACCAGTACTTTAGGAAAGTCATTTTGATAGCTGGGGAGAAAGGATGGATGCAAGAGATATTGGATAGGCAGAAATAAGATTTAGTAACTGATTGAATATGTGGGGGAATGAGAATGTGAAGCTGATATTACACAAAGATTGTGAACTTGAGTGCCTGGAAGGGTGGTCATGCTTTCAGTAGTAATAAGGAAGTTCTGAAGAGAGGGTTTTGGAGGAAAGATGCATATTATTTTGAATATATTGCATTTGATATATAAATGTGATATTCAGTTTGAAATGTCTAATAAGTAGTTGATAGATAATGTATGGGTAAACTACTTGAAGGCAGGAACTATCTTTTGCCTCTTTTTTATAATCAATGATTAGTATAGCACTTGGCACATACTAGGCACCTTAAAATGTTTATTGATTGATTGATTGACTAGAGCTTGGGAGATGTAATGGGAATGGATACATGGATCTGGGAGACATCTACAAAGAGATGATCATCAAAACCCTGGGAATAAAAACCTGGTGACTTGAAGTCACTAAGTGAGAGTATAGGGAGGAGAACAGACCTCAGAACAGAGTTACAGGTACACTAACAGTTTGGGTGTGGGATGTGGTTGAAGATACAGCAAAAGAGATTAAGAAGGAGCAGTCAATTAACAAATCATTAAAAATATATTACAGACCAGTGATAGGGGCCAGGCACTTTCCAATGTGCTGTGGATACAAAAAGAAGCAAAAGACAGTACCTGCCTTCAAGGAGTTTATAATTTAACGGTAGTCAGAGTTGTAGGAGTAGAACCAAGAGAGAAATGTTACAAAAACCCGGAAGAGGCGAGTAATGGAATGGATGGTTAAGAGTAACAGATGCTGTAGAGAGTGCAAGAAGTATAAGGATTGAGAAAATGACATCAGATGTAACAATTAAGAGATCATTGGTAACCTTGAAGAGAGCTATTTCAATTTGGTGATGAGACTAGAGAGATAGATTTCAAAGAATCTAGAAGAGAGTGATAGATGAAAAAGTAGGATTAAGGGACAAATATAAGAAGCTTTTTCTATGAGTTTTGTTGTGAAATGGAGGAGAGATATAAGAGATATATAAAATCATAACTTAGAGGGACGGTAGGATCAAGAGAAGGCTTTGTTTGTTTTCAGGATGCAAGGTATCTATATATTTTTGTAGGAGGGAAGGAGCCACTTGATAGAAATTGAAAGCTAAGAGGAGAAATGGAATGATCAAAGGGACAAAATCCCTGTACAAGAAAGACAAGAGGGGATGGGATCAAGGGCATAAGTAGAGGGGTTGGCCTTATCATGGAGAAGGACTATCTCTTTCTGACATTTGAGCAAAGGAGGAGAGAATAGGGAACAATTATGAGGGGATCTGAGAAACAGAATTGAGAAGATGGAATTCTACTAGACTGATGGTCTCAATTTTCTCAGTCAAATATGAGACAAAATCCACTGAGAAATAGTGGTATAGTAGTTACTAAAGGAGAGAAGTGTGGAATAAATGTGGGGAGTGTGATCGAGTCAAATCAGGGAGGATTAGGGTTGTTGTGGTGCAGTAAAAGCCCAGTTGAAATTAAATAACTTAAGTTTTTGGTGGAACACAGCATAGTTGTGTACTTTTCACCAGTGATGTTCAGGTGCATATGAGTATATATGGATAGGATGTGATATTCTTGCCACGAGCAGTTAGGTGGTACCCTAGTGCATAGCATGATGTAGTCAGGAAGACTAATCTTCCTGAGTTCAAATTTGACCTCATAAATATATTAGCTGTGTGACTTTGGTCAAGTCACTGGGCCTTACCTCAGTTTCCTCATCTATAAAATGATCTGGAGAAGGAAATGGCAAACTACTTCAGTATCTTTGCCAAAAACAATGAGGTCAGGAAGAGTTCAGACAGGAGTGAAACAACTGAACAATAGAGAATGTTCCTGGGTTAGGGCTTGGATAAGACCAACCACTTATTTGTGGCCATGGAAAATCATTTCATGTCTTTGGGCTTCAGTTTGCTTATCTTTAAAATAAAATGTTTGAATTAGTTTGTTCTGTAAGTGTATGGAATGAGTAAATCTAATGTGAGAATACTTAATGTCTCATTTCCCTGCACAGTCATGGATGCACTCTTGAGAAAAGAATGAGATATGAGAAAACAAATTTGTGGGGATTTGCATCTATGAGGACCCTCTGTATCAGGAGCACTTCCATGGTATGGCAAGAACAATAGACATTAACACTACCTTCTGTTTTAAATATGAGACAGTTAAGATTGGAAGTGAAACTTTTAATTTCTATCCACTAGGTGTCGCCTTTTCTCTTCCTTTCAGAGATAAAATTGTTTCACTGCTGAGCCTTGAGCATCCTGCCCTAATTCACCCTACTGAATTGCTTTCACAGTCATGCTTGGAACTGGCTCTTCCTTCAATAACTGATTGTTATCTTGGGAATTTGCCTGCTTGAGCCCTTGCCTTCTGTTCAAATTCAAAATGCTTTGATCCCCAGGTAACTGGTCAGATGGCTGCTTTACCCATCTCAGCTCTCTTCAATATTTCAATACTTCGTAGTTACTAGGATGATAAAAGGACCCCGGGGCCATCTAGTTCGACCCTTATTTTTTTGCAGTTAAGCATACTGAGGTCTAGGGAGGTTACATGACTTGTCCACAAATCACACAAGGACTGTTAGAGGGCAGATCTGAATACAAGTTCTCTGGTTCCAGAATGGATGAATCTATGTATGAACACGTGGTGCTCCTTTCAACAATCCAGATCATGCCCCATCCCTATCTTCTTATCCTGTGAAATTCTTAGCCACAGCCTCCCATAACTCCTCTAGAGACCCTGTACCCAAAAGGTACCACATGCCTTCCTCATCCTCCAAAAGTACTTAAAATATTTTTGTCCTCGAGAAATACCTTACCTAACCACTCCTTGAGTCATGTTGGGGTTAGGGAATCCCTCCTCAAAGTGTCTATTTATTCCTTTGTCCACAAATATGTCCTGCATAATACTGTTGTTTAAAGGCTTCTCCTGTTTCTGTAAATGGGGAGAATGTGTGAGGGAGGAGCTTCAGAGTTGCATCAAGGATTCTTTGGCCATTTGCATTCTGTTAATGATTACAGGAGGTGAACCCAGAATGGATGTAGTTACAAGGTATAACAGATGCTGATACCAGTAGGTAGCAGACACCAGTACACCTTACATATGAGAAATTATTAACTCTGTAGATCTAATAGTTTGGAGTCATTAGCTTCCTGCCAAATTCCCTTGTGTCATAGAAAGATCCCAAGGAATTTTTCTGGGTCACATATGCAGGTTTTACAGAGCTTCTCTCCCTTTAATACTATCCCTACACCTCCTTTCTAATTATCCCATTGTCCGTCCTTAATTACTTGGAATAATTTTCTGCTAGAGTCTTTTGTATGTGCTTTGATTATATGGTAGTTGGCTCATTCACAGTAATAATGGGGAAAGCCTCCCATACCTTTGTTTTGGTCTAATGTTCTGATTAATGCTCTCTTTTTTCTCCAAGTATCATCTTTTGAAGGCACCTTAGAAAGCTTTGCTTGGTACTTTAATTCTAGTGGAATGAACAACTGGCTAATGAGATGTCATGGACCTGGGACACACTGTTAGAGTATGTATTAACTGTTTGTTACCCAGAATAAATAAGTAGATTTTTGATTAAGTGGAAAATATTCTTGCTCTAAGTTTGCTAATAATTTCTTGGGTTTTAAAAAAGATTACTTCACATAGATACCTAAGAAAATTGACAGCTCCCAAAAGTGTTCTTTTTAGTTTTCAATAAATTATATTCTTTCTTTTAAATCTTTTCTTTTCCCTACTAGAAAATAACTTGTTTTCTTATTAGTATAGCAGGTGTTTGGGGGTCCCCCTGATTTGCTAACCTGGGATATCTTACATGAAGATCATCATTTATCCTTTGGTGAGGGATGTAATGTTTTGCTGGGATAAAATAGTCTTGATTGGTCCCCAGTGACAGGCTTTAATAAAAATAACTGGAGTTTGATAATCAAGATGAGAGTCTTGAGCTGTGAACTCTTCCACCCAGCATGCACTTTACATACCCCCTGCTTCCAGGTGCGGCACCAGCTCCTCTCTTCTCTTAAGGGTTTAAACTTGCTACTTCAAAGTTAACCACGGATAATGATATTGCTGCTCTTGTTGTTGACAATGGCTCTGGAATGTGCAAAGCTGCCCTTGCAGGAGACGATGCCCCTCGGGCTGTCTTCCCTTCCATTGTTGGGCGCCCCAGACGTCAGCGTGTGATGATAGGTATGGGCCAGAAAGACAGCTATGTGGGGGATGAGGCCCAGAGCAAGAGATGTATTCTAACCCTGAAGTACCCCATTGAACATGGTATTTTCACCAACTGGGATGACATGGAAAAGATCTGGCATCATACTTTCTACAACGAGCTCCGTGTGGCTCCTGTGCTGCTCACAGAAGCCCCCCTGAACCTCAAAGCCAACAGAGAAAAGATGACTCAGATTATGTTTGAGACCTTCAATACCCCAGCCATGTACATTGCCATGCAGGCTGTGCTGTCCCTGTATGCCTCTGGTTGTACCACTGGTATTGTGATGGACTCCAGTGATGGTGTGACCCACACTGTGCCCATCTATGAAGGTTATGCCCTTCCCCACTCCATCCTCCGTCTGGATCTGGCTGGCCGTGATCTGATGGGCTACCTCATGAAGATCCTGACCAAGAGAGGGTACAGTTTCACCACCACAGCTGAGAGGGAAACCGTGTGTGACATCAAGGAGAAGCTGTGTTATGTCGCCCTAGACTTTGAGCAGGAGATGGCTACTGCTGCATCCAGCTCCTCTCTGGAAAAGAGCTACGAGCTCCCTGATGGTCAGGTTATCACCATTGTCAAGGAAAGGTTCTGGTGCCCAGAAGATCTCTTCCAACCATCTTTCTTAGGTATGGAATCCTGTGGAATCCACGAAACTACCTTCAACTCAATCATGAAGTGTGATGTTGACATCTGTAAGGACCTGTATGCCAACACCGTATTGTCAGGTGCTACCACCATGTACCCAGGCATTGCTGACAGGATGCAACAGATTACAGCCCTAGCTCCCAGCACAATGAAAATCAAGATCATTGCCCCACCTGAACGCAAATACTCCGTCTGGATTGGAGGCTCCATCCTGACATCTCTTTCCACCTTCCAGCAGATGTGAATCAGCAAGCAGGAGTATGACGAATCTGGTCCCTCCATCGTCCACCGCAAATGCTTCTAAATGGACTGTTTGTGTTTATTTTTTATTTTTTTGTCAAAGGGTGTGACATGATGACATGATAATTGCCAAAAAAAAAGAGAGATGAGATTGGCATGGCTTTATTTGTTTCTGTGGGTTTTTTTTTTTTTTTGGCACTTGACTCAGGATTTAAAAACTGGAATTGTGAAGGTGATGAGCAGTCTAAGTATGTTGGAGGCAAACATCCCAAAGTTCTACAGTGTGTCTTCAGGACTCTGACTGTACATTTGATTTTTTTTTTTGTTTTTTTTTGTTTTTTGTTTTTTTTTTAGTAGTCATTCCAAATACCCAGTATAATGCATTGTTACAGCTACAAGCCTCTGTGAAGGCTGAGCTCAAAGGAGAGATGTAACAAAGATCCAGATGGGGAGGGGGGTGAGGGGAAGGTACTAGTATTGCTTTAAATGTAAATTATGTAATCCTTAAAAAAAATGAAAACTTTTTTGTATCTTCCGCCTTAATACTTGTTCCTTTTTAAAAATTTTTTTTAAATTGTCAGACATATGGAACGGCCCCCTAAATTTCCTCCCTGCCCCCAGCATAGATGTGAATGAGGACTTTTATAGTCTCCCTGTGAGTTTTGAGATTGGTGCCAGTACTTGGGGGAGGGGAGGAGCTTTACCTGTACACTGACTTAAGACCAGTTCAAATAAAAGTGCACACGTTAAAGAAAAAAAAAAGAGAGGAGAGTCTCTTTTCAGGCTAGGTCTGTCCTGTCTTTTCCTAGAAGGGTACAGGGAACGAATTTCTCTCCTTTACCCACTTGCCTGATGTACGCGGTAATATGAGACGTGGTTACCCTACACTTGTCTGAATCTTGGTCTACCATTTTCTGCTTTTCTGTTCCTTTCCTGAGCATGGGTTAGCAACTTCTATTAATCCTTAGAGTTTACTCTATGTATCTGAGACTTCTTGGGTGTAGGGTTTAAGTTATTAGCTGACAATCAGGAGATTTCCTTAACAGCATGATTCTTGGAAGTGCTTACCATTGCCAGGATTAGCTAAAGAAAGCCTATGCCCCATCTGGCCAGGAGATCTGGACCTTGTGAGATGCCTAGATATTGTAGATGTTAAGTTGAAAGTGAAAAATCAGTTCAGCAGTACTACAAAACAGTCTTTATTTTCTGGGGGAGGAATATAATGGGTTTAATTTTAAGTATTTTTTGTTTTCTGTATTTGTTCAGGTGCTCTGGTGATGTGTTGTGTTTGATGGTGGGGGGAAAAACCCACAACCAAAAACTATCTTATGACTGATACTCATATTATATATTGAAGAATTTTTGTAGAAGGTACACTGTTACCCACATTTTGGGGAGCTCCTAGATATGAGTCATACCTAAGCTTTGATTTAGAAATTTTCTTGAACTTACTACAAAGTAGGGACATTGTCAGATAAAGAAAAACACCATCCCATATTTTTGGTCTGGCCTCTTGGGACTGAACCTGAGTCTGTCTGTATGAGACCTGGGTGCACTGGAATGTGTGTGTGTAGGTGTGTGTGTGTGTGTGTGTGTGTGTGTGTGTGTGTGTGTGTGTGTGCGCGCGCGCGCGCGCGCGCCTGTGTGTATGTGTTGTGTTCTCTGGGCTGCAGGGCACAGTAGTAATTACTGATAATTTCTCTGTGTCAAATAATCTGATTCATATCTTGCCTCTGAACCTTATAGACTAGTGATAATGGGCAAGTCATTGTTTAACCTTAGTGCCCTCAGGCAATTCTCCCAAACTAATTCTAAATTGTAGATCAGATACTGATCAGTATTGGTAGAGAGAGACTCCTGGCAGGGAACTTCATATCATATTTTACCACATAATCATTGCAGATTTTGTACCAAACTTTATTTTGCAGAAAAGTGGGGTGCAAGTCATTATGTGAAGCTTTAAAAAATGTGCTGGTATTACTTAAAAAATCATGACTAAACTGTCTTTGGTGCAAGATTAGGATACATGGAATACTCATGAATATACATTAAAATTGAATACTGACAATGCCCTTGCACTGAGAATTCTAGGCTCACTCACAATGTGTGAGAGAGAAACGTATATCCATATGCCACTGGTGAATATATTGCCACTCTGTGGCATGACAAACAGAAATATACCGCATTACTGTTATGTGATGAAAGGTTATAAACCAATTTTTGACCTAAAAAAAAAAAAGCCAGGGTGAGATGATTATGCGGAGAAGCACAGTATTCATATAAAGTCACAGGCCCAGAGTACCCCTCTCTGTCACCCTCATATGCATGCAAATATGCATTTATGTATTCAATTCAATTAAATAAACATTTGTTAAGCACTTGTGAGGTTAAGGCACTGGAATTGGGTTACAAAGAAAGACAAAGAGGTGAAGTGGTTCCTGTCTTCAAGGAGCTTACTTTCTCCTAAGGGGATAGAATATGCATACAGGGGAGTAAATGCCAAGTACAAAATAATTTAAAACAAGCAAGAAGGAAGGAAACAAGAATTTATTAAGTGCCTACTGTGTACCAGGCATTGTGCTAAGCACTTTACAGATATTATTTCATATGATCTTTACAATAGCCCTGGGAGGTTCTATTTTTATCCCCATTTTACAATTGAGGAAATTATGGTAGGCAGAAGTTAAGAGACTTACTCAAGGTCACACAGCTAGGAAGTGTCTGAAAGTAGATTTGAACTTAAGGCCCAGTGCTCTGTTGGTGGACATAGTTGCCTCTAAGGCTAACAACTGTGGCGATCAGGAATGTTTCTGAGGTGTGCTTTGAAGAAAGTTGGAAATACTGAAAGATGTAGGGGAGAAAGGGTTACATTCCAGACATGGAGTGGGGTGAGGTTGGGGGAAATCTGTGAAAAGACACATAGGCAGGAAGTGGAATGCTGTGTCCACAACTAATAGACCACTTTGATGGGAATGGAGAGTATGCAAAGAGGAGTAATAGGAGATGAGAAGGGAAAGGAAGGTGGAAGCCATATTGTGCAGGGATTTAAATGATGGGTTGTGCATTTTGTATTTTATATGAGGCAAAAAAGATCTATTGAAGATTTTTCAGTTAGGAGAATGATGGGGTCAGTGTATTTTTTTTTTGCTTTTTGGAGGGCAATTGGGGTTTAGTGACTTGCCCAAAGTCACATGGCTAGTAAGTGTGTCAAGTGTCTGAGGCTGGATTTGAACTTAGGTCCTCCTGACTCCAGGGCTGGTGCTCTATTCACTGTGCCACCTAACTGCCCCCAAATAGCTATTTCAAGATAAGCATACAGGGGCAGCTAGGTGGCGAAGTGAATAGAGCACTGGCCCTGGAGTCAGGAGAACCTGAGTTCAAATCTGGCCTCTTGACATACTACCTGTGTGATCTTAGGAAAGTCACTTAACACCAATTGTCTTGCCTTCCCCCCTCCAAAAAAAAAAAAGGAATAGTAATTTGGCAGTTGTATGTAGGACAGGTGAGAGAGAGGACAGACATATTTACATACTTTGGTATTTTACATATATGTATACAATGTGTGTAGCTGTATGATAAATGATTCTTCTGGAAGTTTAATTCTTTTTCACTCCCCTAAACATCATTGCCTTCACTGTCATAACTGTTAGATCTCATCACTACTCTTCATTGAACTGGCTAGAGCAGTCATCTTTCAAACCAAATTTTTGTCTATTCTGTAGAAGCCCAAATTGGATGGAGCAAGGATCAATAATGTATCCAGCTAATACACTAAAATATAAATGAAATGAATCATAAGAAATGAAATTACTTTTTCTGACAAACCCCGAGACAAATGCCGTTGCAAGAAACCTCAGGCTGTCATTCAGAATTGATATTAGAGGGACATTCTAAGGTGCTGTATGAACTTTAGAGAATAAATCCTCCATTAATTTTGATCCCTATGGACACTATACACTTGTGTGTACATTTAAGAGCAGTCTGACTCATTCAGATCCAAGTGGCCATTTCATTTTTATAGTATGATGGATCTTGGTCTAGACAAGACATTAAGGACCACCTAACCCAAACATCTCATTTTACTGATGAGAAAACTGCCAAGGTGGCTTGTTGAATTGCCCAAGGTCACTGTGACAAAGTAAAAGGGAGAGAGGGGATTTGAACCCAGGCTAGCTAACCCCAAAGCCTGTGCCAACCTCGTATGCCAACTTGCTTCCATATCTCTTTTCTTGGTTCATAGAATGTTAGGGAAAAGAATGCTTATTTTGGAATTATTGCTTCTGAACATAAAACCTCCTTTGATTTTTTTACCTCCTTTTCCTTCTTGTCGAGAGGTTTCAAGATATGAGATAGAAATAGCAGTCAGAAGATGAAACAACTTCAACTGACCCTCTGAATCCCCTTTTCCAGAAATTGTATGACTGTGCCATCTTTGTTAGGAATTCACTCATAGTTCTCAGAGTGAGTTAACATTCTCTGAATGCCTCGACCAAAACCAGGACTTCAGGCTGCAGAAGAATGCTTGTAATGATGAAGTGCAGACATGAAAATGAAAATCCCTCAAGGAACAAAATCAGAAGTGAAAGTGAGAGGTCTGGAGAAATTCCACCTGAAACTGGAAGAGAGAAGTAGAGAAAAAAGATTTTGGATGTATTCAGAAGATAAACTGAGCTAAAGTGTACGATTAGAACTCAATACAAAAGTTGAGTGTTTCACATATAAACCTGAAAAATCTAACTTAAAGCATGTTCTGATGATCTGAACATTTGTAAGGAATCAGAGACAATGTGATGTAGTGGATAGAAGGCCAGCCTTGGAGTAAGGAAGACATTGGCATGTTCAAGTCTTGCCTGTAACTGGGGTGGTGGAAATTTGATTATAAGCTCCATGAGAGCAAAGGCTGTCTTTGCTTTTCTTTGTAACCCTAGCACCTAGCACAGTGCCTGGCACATAGTAGGTAAATAGTAAATACTTGCCTACTGACTGGAAATTGTACTGTCTGGGCAATCAGATGAGTGGGATTCTCACCTCTGATACTTAACTAGGGCTATGACTTTGAGCAACTTACTTAAACTTACTTGGTCTTTAGTTTCTTGATTTTTCATATCAAGGGGATGAGAATGAGAATGTTTGGGTCATATGGTCTCTGGATTCCTTTCTAGTTTTAAATATGTGATCCTATGATCATATTTCCACCTGCAAGTTACTTTACTCTCAGGTCTCCCAGGCAATTTTCTAACAGTCCCTGTTGCAGGTATGTTGCTTATTTGCATTAATGAAGGGATTTCTCATACCCCAACCTCCCTAGGAATGAAGAAATCATTCCTAAAATGATGATGATAATGATAGAAAGTAATAATGATAAATCAGCTCTGTGGAACCACAGATCTTTCTTTAAAGAGCCTGAAGGTGACATCCGGCCTTGAGTTTAAGTTGTAGGCTTACTTCATACCTTACCTCACATGCTAATGGGGTTACAAACTCTGAGGAAAGGAAGAATCTCAGGTTTAGATCCTTTCTTTATTCTTTTCTTTTTCAAACTGAGTTAACATGTTCAAAGACCAGGGAATCATTTGGGACAAGAATTTTTTGAGCCAATTTAAATTCAAAGATCAACCTCACAGTTTGGAAAGTATTTATATCAACTGAATGTTAATGCTAAAGCAGACATGTTTCATTGGTAACATGACATTCAGATGAGGCCAGTCATCTAGCCCTTGGCAAGACATTTCTTGGAATTTTTATGAATATGAATAAGCATGAAGAGAGAAGGAGTTTCATAGATTTTTTTTTTAAATAAGGGAAGGGAATACGCATTTATATAGCATTTGCTATGTGCCAGGCACTGAACTAAGCACTTTACAGAGTCTTATAACAATCCTGGGAGGTAGAAACTATTATTATCCCCATTTTATAATTAAAGAAATTAAGGAAAATACAGGTTTAATGACTTTCCCAGGGTAACACAGCTGGTAAGTGCTGAGGCTGGTTGTGAATTCAGGTCTTCCTGACTTAAGACTCACCCCTTTATTATACCACCCTGCTGCTCTGATGCCTCTTGATGATTAGAAAACCCACACAATTTTGTTAGTAATTACTAAACGTTGTACCTCAGTCTATTTTTTTTAACTACACATCATCTCATTTTTACTATTCTATCCAGAGACAGCTAGGGACAATAGCTCTTGTCTCCATGAATAAGAGTTCATCTCTCCACTCTCTTTGTCCTGATTCAATCATCCTTATTACTTTCCTTTACGATCATCCTGTCTCTAACCAACACCTTCTCTCACATAACAATGTAAAAATAACAGCAATCTATAGATATTTTCTTCACAGCATCCAGGGCTAAATGTAAGGAAGAAGGAGGAATCATACCATTCATAAAAAATGCACATATTTATTTTCATTTAAACTTAACAAATGCCAAATAAAATGGTCATTTCTATAATATGCCAAGGAATAGAAAAAGTGGATTGTACATGAAACTTTAGATACTAATTATGTGATTTTCTTTATAATTACATAATAAATACACCTTATAGATTTCACAGCTGTCTGTGCTTCTTTCTGACTTTCTGTCGTCTTCTGTGCATTAAAAAAAAGATGTCTTTATGACTGTGACCCATGATTGGCTCTGTCTCTCTTTCTCTCTGTCTCTCTCTCTCTCTGTCTCTCTCTCTCTTTCTACTTTCTCCATCATATAGAAAGTTCCTATGGTAACAAAGAAGATCAAAACACACACTCAGAAGAAAATAAAGTCAAAGCCCTACATCCAAAGCCTCCAAGAAAAATATTAATTGGCTTCAGTCCATGAAAGAGTCAAATTTGTAAAAATATAAATCATTCACCAATTGATAAGTGGTCAAAGGATATGAACAGACAGTTTTCAGAGGAAGAAATTAAAGTATCTATGATCATATGAAAAAAGTGCTCTAAATCACTATTGATTAGAGAAATCCAAATCAAAACAACTCTGGGTACTACATCTCACCTGTAAGATTGGCTACCATAACAAAACAGGACAATTAATTATAAGTGCTGGAGAAGATGTAGGAAAATTGGAACACTTAATGCAATTGGGAATGACTTATATTTTTATAAATTTGACTCAGTTCTCTGTATATTTTAGAAATGAGGCCTTTATCAGAGAGATACTGATTATAAAAATTCTTTCCTAATTTTCTGCTTTCCTCCTAATCTTGGTTGCATTGGCTTTGTCTGTACAAAAACTTTTCAATTTAATGTAATCAAAATGATATATTTTGCATTTCATAATGATCTTTATCTCTTGTTCGGTCATAAATCCTCCCCTTCTCCATAAATCTGACAGATAAACTACTCCTTGCTGTCCCAGATTGCTTATAGTATCAGCCTTATAGTATCTAGGCTCTGAACCCATTTTGACTTTATTTTGGTATAAAGCATACTTTAAAAAAAAAAACTTTATTTTTCTTGTGTTTTTTTCTGTTTTTTTTTCCCAACAAAACATTATGGATATGTTTTGCAGGAGTGTGCATGCATAAGCTATATTGAACTTCTTGCCTTCTCATTGAGGGGAGTGAGAAGGGAGGAAGGGAGAGAATTTGGAACTCAAAGTTTTTAAAACAAATGTTAAAAATTGATTTTACATTTAACTGGGGAAAATTTTAAAATATAAATAAATACTTAAAAAAATAAGGGAGTATATCAAAGAAAACAGTATAAAGCTTGTCATTGGTGAAAAATATCTGTTTTCTGCAATTTCAGACTCCTTTGGGGCATGTAAGTCACCTAATTTTCCTTTATCAGCTGTGTCAACTTCGCAGTGGGCTCATCCAGTTTAAGTGAATTGACTTGATACATTCTTACCAACTAATCCAATTGGCAATAAATACCTAGCCTGAGGATAAATAGGCTTAATGAACTGAATGGACATTGTTCCAAATTAATTAATTACCCAATGTTTAAAAAGAAATTTTCTATTTATAGAGGATAGGAAGGTATACACTAATCTTCCTAAAGCATAATAAAAATAATGTTTAATAATAATGGCTTGCATTTATAAAGTGATTTAAGGTTTGTAATGCCCTTCACAAATATTTCATTTTATCCTCACAAGAATCCTGGGTGGCAGTTACTATTATTACCTTCACTTACAGATGGGGAAACTGAGACAGAGATTAAGTGATTCACCCATAACTGGTTAATGGATGAGACTGAATTTGAACTCAAGTCTTCCTGATTCGAGGACTTTATCCATGCCCAAACATATCTGATAATGTCAGAAAAACTTCAGTGACTCCCTATTGCTTCTAGGCCACTCTTGTTTGGTATTAAAATCTTTCATAATCTAGTGTTAGCCTCTCTTTTCAGACCGATTGTTCATTATTCCCCTTCACTATACATTCTGGTTGAATTGTCCTAGTTACTCTTCCCTAATCTTGGCACTCTGTCAACTTTTTGTGTTTTCTCAGGAAGCATCTAATATCCAGAATGCATTCCCTCCTTACCTTTAAGCTCTTAGAAGCTCTAGTTTTCTTCAGGCCTTAACTTCTCCTAGACAAACTCTTCCCAATTTCCTTAGGATTAGAGTTAGTGTTTCACAAATGAGCAAATAAATACTTATCTATTTGTGTATTACATCCTTCCAGGATAATGTAAACTATTTTTGGTTTTATCTTTGTGTCTCCAGTGCTTAGCACAGTATCTTACAGATTGGAGGCCCTTTATAAACTCGTGTTGGATTGAATTGGATGGGCTTGTAGAGACCAAGGAAAATCTGGAATAGGACTGAAAAATCTAGAAAAGATCAAATGTAGAGGTTAATGCCAAAGTACTATATTTGGAGAAGTGTCAAGGAAAGATATGGCTGAGAACCTAGTTTTCAAGTTGAAATATTGAGAGATTTTTTTGAAGAGAATATGTATGACATTTGGCATGGGAATATAGGAAGAAGAAAGCCCCTGATGTTTAACAGTACATATTCTTGAGAAAACAGTAACAGATCTTGTTAAGATCTATATGTACAAAGGTGATGATTTGTAGATATAATTGGTCTTTTCCAAGTTAGAATTAAAAATTCTATATAAAAAAGCCCATCAGGACTTCTCTGACTTGAGCTAAGTAGAATATAGAGCCATCCAAATAAAAACTTGTTTTGTTCTCTTTCTTGCCCTTTCAACTTGTCAAAACAAACACCAAAGATCATGGCTCATCAGAATGGAATTTAATTTAATTCAATATTTATTCAATACCTACCACACATAAGATACTGTGCTAGATATTGCTGCTATAGAGATAAAGATGACATGATCCGAGTTCTTCAAGAACATACATTCTGAACATTTGTACACATTTTATGAAAAATAAGCTCTTTTTTTTCTTCAAATCTAACAGATCAAGTTAAAACTAAGCAGACTTTTTATTATATAGTCAACACTTATAATACAAGGGAGCCCCCTTTAAAAATGTAATCCTTGATTGGTTAGGAATAGCTTCAAATGATATAGCTGAAAATGAGAGTCAGTATGTTGTGATAGTAAGTGAATGTACCTGAGTGGCAAGAGACCAGATGTCTAATCCTGGTTCTGCAATTAATAACAGCTGAAGTTTATATAGTGTCTTATGATTTTACCAAATTCTTTATGTATATTTGGTCCTTAAAACAACCCTATAACATAGCATTATCATCTCCATTGTATAGATGAGGAAATTGAGGTCCATGGTTACGTGGTGAGCATCACAAACCAAATTCTCAGTGGAGTTTCTACATAACTCTTTCCTGTTAATTAGCTTTGTGACCATGAGCAAGTTATTTGAGTTCACTGTACCTTAATTGCCCTCATTTCTAAAATGCTAGGGTTGGTCTCTTCTACCTTTATGTTCTATTGTCTATAATTTTCTGCATTTGGGTAAGGCCCATTTGGTTATTGGCAGACAGGTCATAATGGCTAATGCAAATGGATAAGTTTCTGAACATGGGCCATAAGAGAAATATTGAGTTAGAAGAATAAATGAAATGTTAAGTATTTGCTACCATGGATTGTGAATGAACCACAAAACAAAACAAAAACCCCCCAACCAGATGCTGTTATATTAACCACAGCAGTATAACTCCAGGTTAAATGATTATCTTATCTCAGGAGCCATATTCCGTTTTGGAAAACAAAGAATGTGTCTGCCTACTTAGTATTTTAGTACTTGCTATCAACTTCCCACCAGGAAATTTGTGAACCAGAATATGACTTCTGAAATTTATGAGGTGATGTGTCTACAGATTGATAGTCGGCTATAAACCAACTCTTCCATCTCCTTTACAACTGACATGTGATCCCAGCACCAAGACCACCCAATTATTTGGGGGAATGACAGTTTATCGCCTTGACAGAGACTTTAACAACTGTTTTACACTGTAAATCTTTCCTTAAGAGTAGTACCACCACCTTTTGCCATTTGGACACTATTCAAAAGTAGCAGACTGATAAAAATCTGGTCTTTATTTGACAAGTCTTGGTGTGCTCAAAATGAAAATTTCAATTGATCTCATATTTTTTGGCCATCTACTATTCATTTCCACAATTTAGTTCAACAAACATTTAAGCACTGCAGAGTGGTGCTGTGGATAGAGCAAATGGGAGTCAGGAAGACTTACTTTTGAAGCTCTCCACAGATACTTACTAGCTGCATGATTTTGGGGCAAGTCCCTTAACTTCTGTGTCTCAATTTCTTCATGTGTAAAATTAGGGGATTGCTGAGGGCAGGACTTAGGAGGTCCATTTAATTTGCAAATTTATGATCTTATTTTATGCCTTCTATGTGTAAGGCATTGTGCTAAGGGTTTCAGGAAACACAAGGGAGAAAGAGAAGAGAAATAAGTATTTATATAGTACCCTACTATGGGCTGGGCGCTGTGCTAAGTACTTTACAAATATCTTATTATTTGATTCTCACTACTATCCTGCAAAGTAAAAGCTGTTATTATCCTCAATTTACTGGAGTTGAGGAAACTGTGGCAATCAGATTAAGTGATTTGTTCACCAGGGTCACACAGCTATTGTCTTGAGGCTGGATTTGAACTCAAGTCTTCCTGACTCCAGGTCCAGTGCTCCATCCTCTGAGAAGACATTTAAGGTTTAATAACAACTTATACTTATATAGCACATTATGATTTACTAAGTACTTTATATATATACATATATATACATATATATATATATAAAATGTCATTTAATCCTCTTAGCACTCCTATATAAAATAGTAACTGCAGGAATTATTATCTTCGTTTTATAAATAAGGAAACTAAGACTGAGAGACTCAGGTGATTAACTCAAGATCAAATAAAGAGTAAGACACAGAGTCAAGATTTTAACTAAAGTTTTATAATGGTGAATCTGTTGTCTTTTCCTTCCACTTTGCCATGGCTGCCTCTCCTTGTCTCACACACACACACACACACACACACACACACACACACACACACACACACAACATACAATTGGTGTTGGGGAAATGGAATTACCGTATAATGATACAAAAGGTCAAAGACCTAAGATATCAATATAATCCAACTTCCCACTTTAAAGATGAGAAAACTGAATCTTAGAGAGATTGGCCACAAAATCACATAGTAAGTGGATTTGAGGAGAAGTTCTCTGTCTCTAGAGCTGGTGTTCATTACACTGTCATCACATTGTGCCTGTCTCTCATAATTAAAAACCAAGTTCCTGGCCTCTTTAGAGTTTCCCCTATAATTGGGGAGGGTATCCTGCATGCGAAATGAAGGTATTTGACTAGATGATTTCTAAAGCCCATTCAAAATCTAAAATTCAGTGAATTATATTTATGCTGTTTAATGTTTAGTAAGGGACATACATAGAACAACAAGGTCTATGGCTATCCTATGGACAATCCAATTGAAAGGAAGCTTCTTGAGGGCAGAGTTGTTTTACTTGTATCTCTAGTACCTAAAGTGGGGCTTAGCACATAGTCGAAAGTAAAAAAAAAATATGTTTTGAATGAACAAAAGCAATTCCGCAGTTTTGTAACTCTGATCACAAAGTATGTTTACATTTCCAAGATGGCTCATATTTATTGGTTTCAGAAATCTGAAACTCTGATGGCAGTCAGGCATTATCTCACTTGCAATTATGTTGGTCATATTATTAAAAAAAAGAAACTTTTACTAATGATAGGCAACCCTGCCTTTTGAAGATACCCCTTGAGATTCCAAAGTCAGAGAAAGTATTCTCTCATGTAGGGTTCTACTATTCATAACACTTCCCTCTGTTGATTAGTTGCCTCCCTACTTCCAGTTAACTGAAGTTGCTTTCCCACAAACACCACCTTATGCTGGTGACTGATGATAGAGTGGTTTAATGTAGTCATGTCAAACTCAAATAGAAACAGGATCACCTGAGGATCCCTGCAGGCTGCATATTGACCTAGAAAAATCACATATATATTTTTTATTTATTTTATTAAATGTTTTCCAATTATATCTAAATCTGGCTAGGGAAGTAGTATTGCCTATATTTGATACTTCTGGTCTAATGATCCTGTATCTTCCCTAAATAAGACTCTGAGAACCCCCTTCTTGAAAGACAGAAAACTTCTGTGGAAGTACAGAAGCCTCAAAGTTGCCCATAACAGTAATTGATTACCCTTTGGGTGATAAGGCTATTCTCCTGATTCTGGGTGTTTGTAATGGAGGGTTTGAAGAGCAAAGTTTGAAAGTATGGAGGGAAGAAGAGTAGGTGTGTATTTTGGGGATTTTTGTGACAAATCCCTATCAGACATGGACGTCAAACTGACTTACACAATTTTGAGCCCCACTTTAGGGAGAGAGAGTATTTGGTCTGGCAAGAGTGGACCTTGAACCAGACCATGAGAAGGTGTGTATTTCTGTTGGGGTTCACGTCACAGTGACCATACAGGGCAGGAGCAATATCCTAAACCCTGCCTCCATCCCCAAGTTAGACTAATTTTCCTTAAAAGGTATTGACAATGTCCTTGAAACTTGATTGATATAGGAGACTAGAGGCTTAGGGTGTTGATGCAACTTCCTTGTTACCTGAGTACAAAATAGTCAGATTTAGGTCCTAATTAAAATCCCAGCTTCTACATGGAGCCTTTCCTAGTTCTCTTAATTCCAGTGCTTTCTTTCTTTCACTTTTTCCTACTTATCCTGTACATAGCTTCCTTTGTATTTGTTTCCATGTTGTCTCCCCCATTAAATTGTATGCTCATCAAGGGCAGGGACCAAGTTTTGCCTCTTTTTGTTTCCCCAATATCATAGGATAGCATCTAGCACAAAGTAGGTGCTCAATAAATGTTTATTGATTGATTCATGTGTGGTTGTTGGCCATGATGGGTAATTCATGCAAAGCAGCTTCACTTAACTGAGTCAACTTGGAGTGTCCTCAAAGCCTAAGCTTGTTAAATAGCTATCTCTTGCTATTTGGTAAATTGGTAAATTTCTCTTTGTTAACTTCTAAATGATCTGTAAGGGTCTTATTTCATTCCAATGAACAGAAACTATCAGTAAACTGCTCTGTCAGGTCCAGCCCATAAAACCAAGGTCAATTAATTAATCAACAAATATTTAGATTCTATGGGTATTAAACAGGTAGGGTTTCAATAACTCTTCTTGCTTAGCCAATGATTTACCCAGGAGAATGTAAGCTCCTTGAGGGTAAAGACTTTTTGTTTTTGTTTTTGTATCATCAGGATCAGGAGTTCTTAGCCCTTTTTGTGTGTCATAGACTCATTTGGTAGTCTGGTGAAACCTATGCAATCCTTGTAAGTATAACATTTTTAAGTGCAAATAATAAGTTATGGAAGATTGTATAAGAAACTAATTAAACCAGAATGTCAAATTATTATTTTTTAATTGTGGATCTTAGATCAAGATCCTGGGATCTAGAAACCATGTGATACTTCCTCTATTAATTCTGGTTTTGTTGAATATACTCAGAGCTCAGCACACTTGGGAGTGATGCCCACCAACCAACAGCCTGTGGGCACACTTTGTCTTGACTTGATAGGAAAAAGTCATTGTCCCTGACCATATATTCAAAGTCACATATGCCTTATTGTATCTTTGGTGTTCTACCCATTCTACTAGGTGGCACAGTGGATAGATTGCTGGTCCTGGAGTCAAGATAATCTGAGTTCAAATCCAGTCGCAGAAACACTTACTGGCTGAGTGACGTTGAGCAGTCACATAATTGCTATCTGTCTCGGTTTCCTCATCTATAAAATGGGGATTATAACACCTATGTCCCAGGGTTGTTGTGAAGATTAAATGATAAAATATTATGAAAATACTTTGCAAACCTTAGGGTTTTATTTTAAATGCTAGCTATTATTATTATTACCCCCTGGATAGGGGTGGGCAGATTCCCCTAATGGACCATATATAACCTTATTAAACCAGGATTACAAAGCTACCTTGGTCATTTTTGGCTTGCTGTTGAGAGGCACAGGGGAACATTATAGAGATGGAACAAAAATGAAAAATCTCAACTGCATATTGAATGACTAGTAGTAGAATTTCAACCTGAACTTGAAAGAATTTCATATATACTACATATGTGTATGTGGGTTTACATTGATCACTGTGTGATTTTTTTTGTTTCCTTGTCCTTATCTTTTATCTCCCCTTATGTCCTTTTAAAAATATTTTTTATTCTTCTCTTATTTTCTCCATTTTTCTTTTCATTTTCCCTCTTAAATTTTTAAAATTCAAACTCCCTGCTTAGCAAGAAGCGTCCTTTGTACTTAAAGATCTTCCAGTTCTTTTTTAAGGAAACTTCACATAGAATCCTGTCTGCCACTTGTGAGTCTTGCTCTCTGGTCATATGATTACATCATTTGGTCCCCATTCCAGGGACTCTGTGAGATCCAACATCCCAGTTTCCTAACCCTGATCTTCACCACTTACTTTCCAAGATTCCTCACCGTCCTGAATTGCCATGTTTGAATCTGATTATTTCACACATTGATTAATCAACAAGAGTTTATTAATTGCCTCCTATGTTCCAGGCCACTGTACTAGGTGCTGGAGATACAAATACAAAAGTAAGACTGGCTCTACCCTTGAGAATCTGATGTTCTGCTTGTTGTTCATGAAAGAGTAAAATACAGGGCATGTACAGCAGAGAGCTAATTTCTGATGGAATACTACTGTGCTATAAGAAATGATAAGCAGGTTGATTTTAGAAAAAATGAAATATATGTATTATATATGTATCTGAAATAATGCAGAGTGAAATGAGCCGATTCAAGAGAATGTTATATATAGTAACAGTAATGTTGTTTGAAGAGTGCTAATGACTAGGCTATTCTGAGTAATATGATCATTTAAATCAACTACAAAGGACCTATAAAGAAAATTGCTATTCACCTCCAGAGAAAGAATTGATATATGGAAGTACATATTGTATAGTTCCACATGTAATCTATATCTATATATCTACATATATGTATGTATAGATAGATAGATTGTGTATATATCTATATACACATACATATATATTCATACATATATACATGCACATGAACACACACATACATACATATGTATACCAAATATTGGCCTTCTCTAATATAGGGTTGGAATGAAGGGAGGGAGACAACTTGGAACTCAAAATGTAACAAAAATAATTAAAATAATTAAAAGATAAAATAAATTTCAAGTCAGGAAGGTATAGGGTGGGGAAGGGCCAAACTACTAGTGAAATCAAGGAGGAGGAGTTAACACTTGTAATGATAAGACTCCAAGGGATTTGGGGTTTTGTGAGGCAGAGGTGAGGATGGTGTGCAGTCCAAGCATGGGGACAACCAGGCTAAAGGGGGCAATAGGGGGGACAACAGAGATAGTGACTGGAATGTCATGTATGGAGAGCAACTTCAAAGCAGGTCAGTCTAGCTGAAGTATACAGTGGAGTGTGTAAGGAGATTAATGGGAAATCATCCTGGAAATAAGGTTCCAATAAAATTGTGAAGGATGTCAAACAGAGGAGTCTATATTTTATCCTACAAGAAAGAGATACCTACTAGAACAGCTTTATTAGGAGAGTATTAGATGAATAACATTAGTCTGAAAAGATTATCTTTTCCTTTTTTTAAGAGTCAAATTTAGCAATAATGGAAGATCGTATTGATTTATTAAAGAAGAACATTTCTCACATTAATATAATTATCTTATTGGTCATTCTCACCTACTTAAATTTAGCAGTGTTTTTATTATTGATAAAAAGCCTTTAAATTAATCAGTATTGATCACTATTTTGGACAGTATTTATGGATTAGATTAGAGTAACTATCAAAGAAATTCTGAATCTAAAACTGATGCCTAATTTTAAATTTAGATTGTAAAATGATTTATTTCTTCCTTTTTCAAATAACCTCTAAAGGTAAGATTCACATGTTAAATGAGACTTAAACTGTAGTTTATTAAATTTTTTTCTTTGTTATTTATAAAGCCATGCACGAGCAGCTTTCAAGGTTCTGATTACATAGTATAGTGAGCTCTCTATTTATTCAATAATAAATCAGAGCAAAACATTCCTAGAAAATCAAAATACAGCATTAACCATGTCACAACTCAATAACTTATCACTAAAATGGCCACATAGTTTTCACAAAAGTGGACACATGGTTTTAAACAGAGTATATTCATTTAGTCAATCACAAAATCCTTAATTCAATCACAAAGTACAAAAGTAAAAGTTCTCCACCCCTAGGTCACAGTGAATCATAATCTTCTCAGTCAGTACACAGTATCCAAGTAAAGTCTTCTTTTAGCTTGACTTGAGGCTGGCTCTCAGCTTCCATGGTTCCTCTTTCATGGTCCCAGCTCCAACTGTAACCTGGGTTCAAAGGCAGGCAGCTCCCAGTTCCTTGTCCAGATCCTTGTCCAGTTCTTCATCCAGTTCCCATTCCATATTGAAGTTCAGTGCCCAGTCCTTCACAGTTCCTGTTTCTGGGAAGACAAAGCTTGACTGAGCCACAATAATATTCATGCACATTTCTGGCACCATCATCAATGCACTATCTGCCTGTGAAATCAGCTCAGACCCACCAACAAGGTCTGAGAACTTAACACAAATCAACAACATAGAAATCAACACAGACCCACAAATAAAGTCCAAGAAGTCAGCGCAAATCATCAGTAAAGTCCAGGACCTCCAAAACCTTCCTCCAGGACTTCTGTAAACATACAACCAGAAAATCCTCTTTCAGAGCCGGCCCCCGACACTTAATCCACACAAACAAAAACCTAGCTGTGTAACCTTGGGCAAGTTACTTAAACCCAATTGCCCTAAAGGGGCGGCTAGGTGGCTGTAGCAGTAAACACCCCAATATCCCTAGGGTGACTGCCAACACAGGTTCTTAGATCTGCTTTTCAAAAGGAAAGCAACTCAAAATGGGTTAACAAGCTTACTTTAATCAAAAAAACACACATTACCTAGTTCAGGGGAAAAAGGTCAGCACCCCGAACTTCAAAGTTACAGAACTTACAGATCAAACAGACAGGCTTCCAAACTGTCCAACCATTATATCAATACCAAATCACAGTTACCAGAGAGGGAAGCATCAACATCTGGGTTTTCAAAGCCGGGGGGCTCTCAACAACGGCTTCCCAGAGTCTCATCTGGTCAAATCACACAACACTTCTCAAAGTGAGCCCCAAAGCAAAGCCCCTCATCAGAGTTTATATAGCCTTCTCCTGGCTCAAAGATTGTAACAACCTCCTTGACCCACTGCCCAATCATACAGCATCAAGGTGTGGTCATTCCTGAAAACCAAGCCTCCCACCACAGGCTCCATGTGACCACATTCAGCCTATTAGGAGGCAGAGCATATTTTCAAGTCAAGGAAGGTTTTCAGAGTCTCTTAAAGCCAATCTCTTAAGCCAATCAAAGGGCCTAGGGGCAGGGAAGATCTTTAAATCTGCATTTCCATTACAGTGGCGCAGTGAGTAAGAGAGTTGGCCTCGGAGTTGGGATGACCCGAGATCAGATCCAGCCTCAGAAAATGAGCACCCATGCATAAATAATAATGACTAGCCGTGTAACCTTGAGCAAGTTACTTAACCCCAATTGCTTATTAAAAAAAAAAAAAAAAGAAAATCCTCTTTCAGGGCTTCCAGTAAGGTCCCTGGACTTCTGTGCAAAGTATCACAAACAAACATCAACACAGACAGAGCAGACAAACAGAGTGCCGGGATACCACAAGTTTTCTCTTTCTTGACTGTCACCAGGAGAGTCCTCTTTTTAGTTCTGCTGTCTCTATAGCTTGGGCCTCTCCTTATATATGATCATTAGCTCCTCCCCTTCCTGTTGCAGGAGTTCATGAGTTCTAAGGTTCACAAGTTGTGGGGTTCACAAGTTCTGTTTCTTAACAGACTTGATACAAGGCTCAAAAGAAACTTGAACTGAAACTAGGTGTTAATTCAATAGCTGAAACAAGGTGTGAATTACTTCTGTGCTTGCCATTACATTATTTTAATTATTTATTTTGAACAACTTAGGCCAAGTAAAATAGGCATTTCCATATCATAGGCTAACATGAAATTGGGGAACTCCACTATAAATAGATTACTTTTAAAAAAAAGAGGAAATAATATCTACATGTAACTTTTAAAGCTGTCCTTCTTGTTAGTGATTCCAGAGTCTCTTCTGTGCATTAAAGAAAAGATACCTCAATGGTCAGCTCCTATTTCATTCTTTACTTTTTAAATTTTAGCTGCCCAGTTGCCAATTTTGCTATCATTCCCACCTATCTCAATCCTCTGCCTCCCCCAACATCCCTGCTTCTACTGGGAAAAAAAGAGAAAACAACAACAAAACTCAGTAATAAATATATAGAGTAGTGTGGTTTACTATATATATATATATATATATATATATATATATATATATATATATATATATATATATATATATATACACACATACGTATATATGTATATATAGCTTCCCTTTAATTCTATTTTTTTTTCTGTGTTCAGTTTCCTTTAATGACTGGCACCTCCCTGCAGAGGAAGAAGCAGGCAGCTAGATGGCAGCAGGGGAGGGTCTTCACTTGAAGATCTTGCCCTGATTGAAGGGTTTGCCCATGTGCTGGAAGGCCCCCTCCCAGGAGAAGTACTCTCGGACCATGGTCTGGGCCTCCTCACTGCCAGGATCCAGCTTACGCCATGTGTAGGATTCGTAGTCTACCTGCCAGTATGGACTCAGCAGGAAGGCAAGTTCCTGGCCCCGGAAAACCCAGACTCCAGAAATGGCACTGCTATTGTTGGTGCTAAAAAGGATGACACTGGCAAAGGCATTCTTCCTCAGCTTGTCCAGGCGTTGGAACATTCCAGTGATGAGGTTGCAGCTCATGAAGGTCTGGCTGAGCTCCTGGGGGAAGCGGTACTCAGTGTACCACAGGGACCAGCCATCCGGGTCGAAGTGCTCACAGAAGTACAGCAGAGCCACCGTCAGTGTGTCCTCGTTGGAGTACTTCCGCTTAAACTCATCCAACACAAACGTGCTCTTGGGCAGGTGGGCAAAGGGATCCTTGGCCTTGGGCTCTGCAGCCAGGGCCTGGTCACACTCATACATCCCCTCCTCAGGGCCAGGGCCGCAGCTGCCTTCTTCTCTTCCTTCCACTCTGCCTGGGCCTTGGGTTTCTCTTCTCTCTGTCCCTTCTCTTTTCTTGGGACCTCCTTCTTGGGCTGACTCTCAGCAAACTTTTTAGCATCAAACTGCGCCATCTTCTCATAGAGCTTCACCTCTCCCAGCACAGCCCGGAACTGGGGCTGGTGGATGCAGGTGAGGAACCAGTGGTTGGTGTTGGGGAAGGCTTGGAGGAACCATGGATGGCTCCAGGACCTGCTTAGGGTGCACACAACTGTGATGTCAGCCAGAGTCACGTGCTCCCCCACTAGGAAGGTGCGAATCATCAGGTGGGCATCAAATAGCCCCAGAACCTGCCTCACCTCCTCTTTTTCATTCTCTGTAGCCTGTTTGTTGTGGTGCATGATGCCGAGAAGGAAACACCCAGGTACTGGCTGGAGGGATGATGTCACTGTCAGCAGAGCTCACCCATTGGATCACCTGGGCAGCAGCCTCCGAGGTTGAGCCTCGAAGGTCATCATTGCTCACATAATGTGCAATGGCGTTGCTTTCAAACACACAGAACCCATCATCACCCTCAAATGCTGGAACCTTGCCTGCAGGAAATTTTCGGAGGAATTCAGGGGTGCGGTTGGTCTGACCAAAGTAGAAGTGGGAAGGTACGGACAGCGCGCGGATCTGGGCCCCACTGTACTGTGCAGCAATGAGGGCCTTGAAGGCCTGCCAGTTTTCAGGGTATGTGTACAGGGTCCCGGCCGCCATGGTGATTCCACAGACAAAGGGGTGCTTCCCTTTAATTCTTTCCTTGTTTCATCTTTTGTTTTTTACCTTTACATTTTGCTGGTGCTTGGCAATTACTTGCTGTGTTTAGATATGATGCTTTTGTCTTTTGTATTTGTATGGTAATATTTGTTGTGACATTTACTTTGTGAATTAGTGGAGGGATTACTTATATTCAAGCCAAATCCTGGGATGTTGCTGTGAATTTAAAGGAATTGTCCAGATTTTTTTATGGCCATGGGATTTTGTGGTCATGGATGGTTCCTGTCCCCATTTAAGAATGATCTCTAGTCAGTTAGTCTAGATTTTCTTAGTATGATAATAGCTGAAAGTTGGAAGAATTCTTATAAGGCTATTCATTCCATTCCCCTCATTTTATAGATGAGAAAACTGCATTTCATAAAGGTTAAGTGACCTTACCAGTGATGGAATCCTAATAAAGCTTCTTCTAGCCCTAATATTCTAACTTCCTTGTGGGCCTCACTGAACATCAGTCATGCCCTGATTTAACCACATAATCTGGCTTTAACCACACTACTGCTCCCAGAGGTCAATCACTGGCCTCACTGTCTGTCCCTGGCTAGTCACTGGCCCCAGACTAAATATAGCCACTTTACCTACCTAACCACTGTGCCCCACCCCCAGCTCAATATCTTAACTTCCTCATATGTGCCTCATTGCCTCACTAGAAGAGCAGGCCTGCCCATGTAATGGAATCCCAGGCATGCCTCTAGCTATCCACTGCCTCCAGATGTCATATTTGTCACAGAAACAGCAGGTTTATATATGCACTCAACCACAACCACATCCTCTAATCTCAGATAGGATGACAATAGTTAGCCAATCAGAAAGCAGTACCACCCGGATGCCCAAGCAGGATGTGGACCCCTAAACAATAGAAGGGACTTTCCCTAAGTTAGCACCTGTGTAGTCAGAATGGTAGAAGAGTTAGCAACTGTCCTTTAGGTGCATATGTTCTTCCCCTCCTACCCATGGGTTTTTCCATTTGCATTGTGGGTAATTGTATGCACAGTTTCACCAAGGCTGGGACACCTTCCCTATTATCTAATCCCTTGAAAACCCTTCCTGCCTTTTTAATATTCATAATTTGTGCTGTTTAATAAGCATCATTACACTATAAAATTGCTCCTCTTGTCTTATTAAACTGCTGGTCCCTCTTTGAAACCAGTCCACTTCTGAGAGATGTCACTTCCAATAAATGCCCTTGTTTGGATTAGAGATGTTCTGAATCTGAATTCTTTTGAGATGACCCCCACAACCCACCATGAAACAGCAACACTAGGATCACGTGGCAAGCAAATGCCAAAGGCAGGACTTGAAGTTTGATGTTGTGGCTCCAAGTCTAATATTTTATAGATAGTACCTCTCCAAATTAGGCTAGGTCTTATTTCGAAGACTGCATGTTGTTTTCAATGACCCTAAGCTGTTTTCTGCTTTAAAAAATCCCCCCTTTTATCCTGTTGGTACTATATGGGAAAGAACACTTTTTTGGAAGAATCAAAACCATGGGAGATGCAACAGGCCAAAGACACATGATGGATGCCAGCAGACGGCTGCATGTTACTATTGAAGACTTTGTTTCAGAAGTGATATAAAGGACATGTAGGCAGAAAGAGAAATAATAGATAATAATAGACAATAAGTAGCTAATTAATAATAGTAGTTAACATTTATGTAGACCTTTGAGTTCTATTTTGCAAAGTACTTTACATATATTAACTCATTTGATCTTCACAATGACCTTGAGATATAGGTACTACTGATATGCCTATTCTACAGATGCAGAAACTAAGGCACATAAAGGTTAAGTGACTTGTACAGGATCACATAGCCTGTCTGTAAGTGTCTGAGGTAGGATTTAGATTAAAGTTTTTCTGACTGGAAGTCCTGTGCTCTGTCCAACTAGTTCCCTAAATAAACAACAACCAGAGGGAGACATAGCATCTTATCTGGTTCCTTTATGGAAAAATATGCAAAGCAGAGGAGGAGAACATGTAGAATCATTTTGAATGGTAGAAGAGGGCATCGTCCACAGTGGTGAGATTATCAATCCATCCAAGAAGCCATAGTTGTTTTTTCCTCCCTGTAATGGAAATGCAAATTTAAAGATCTTCCCTGCCCCTAGCTTAAGTGCACCTGGAGCCTGTGGTGGGAAGAGGCTTGTTTTTCAGGGAAGCCCACACCTTGATACTTTGTGATTGGGCAGTGGGTCAAGGAGGTTGTTACAATCTCTGAGCTAGGAGAAGACTATATAAACCCTGAGGAGAGGCTTTGCTTTGGGGCTCACTTTGAGAAGTGTTGTGTGATTTGACCAGATGAGACTCTGGGAAGCCGTTGTTGAGAGCCCCCCGGCTTTGAAAACCCAGATGTTGATGCTTCCCTCTCTGGTAACTGTGATTTGGTATTGATATAATGGTAGGACAGTTTGGAAGCCTGTCTGTTTGATCTGTAAGTTCTGTAACTCTGAAGTTTGGGGTGCTGACCTTTTTCCCCTGAACTAGGCAATGTATGTTTGTTTGATTAAAGTAAGCTTGTTAACCCATTTTGAGTTGCTTTCCTTTTGAAAAGCAGATCTAAGAACCTGTGTTGGCAGTCACCCTGGGGATACTGGGGTGCTTGCCGCTACACTCCCTTAGAAGTCTTTTTGAGCAAGTTGGAATTTAGATCTTCTTCTTCTTCTTTTTTTTTTTTTTTTTTGCAATAGGGGTTAAGTGATTTGCCCAGGGTCACACAGCTAGTAAGTGTTTGAGACTGGATTTGAACACAGTTCCTCCTGTATCCTCCCCCAACCCCAAGATTTTTTTTTCTGGCAATGTTAAGACTGGTATTAAGATGAAACAGTCAACATTCTTTGAAATTTCCCTGTATGTAGGACAGGGTAAAGTATAAAACACATGGCATAGTGGAAACATCTTTTTCATTTGTGTTTCACAGGCCTGAGTTCTAGTCTTGCTTGTCACTTAGAAGGTGTGTATACTTGGATAAATCCCATCCTTTCTTTGTTCCACAGTTTCTTCATTTGAAAAATGAAGGGGTTATACTATGTGATATCTGTGGTCTCTTCCAGCTCTAAAAGCCTATAATGCTAAGTATAATTCCTATGAATATGAATATTTCATGGTATTCATGCAGTTTTGGGAGAATTGGAAGAAGGTTTCCAGGACATTGGGTTGAACACTCTGTGGTGACTTTATAGCAGGATATGGATAAGAGCAACATAGGATAGGCAGGCATGGAGGGGTCTTTATAACTGGAGGGATACCCACACTGATAAGATCACATGTGCACTGGATTATTGGAATGTATCTAAGGTAAAGAATGAGTGAAAATGAAGTTGTGTGTATGGGAGGCAGCATGGCGCAATGAAGAGAACATTAACTCTCTAGTCAGAGAACTTGGGTTCAAATCTCAGTCATTTACTACCCATGTGATCTTGGGGACAAGTCATGTGACTTCTCTAGGCCTTAGTTTCTTCATCTGAAAAATGTGGGGTGGGTTGTATTAGAAAGCTTCTGAGGTTCTTTCAAACTTTAAATTCTATGAACCTATGATTGTAAATTGGGCAAAAATGTCAGGAAATCATGAACTATACCAACGTAGATAAACAGATTACTAAAAGGAAGGTGCACTTTGTGCAACAGAAAGACCAACACAGCTCACAGAGAAGAGATAATGAAACATGCTTCCTCCTTCATGGCAGAGGGGTGTGTGTGTGTGTGTGTGTGTGTGTGTGTGTGTGTGTGTGTGTGTGTGTATTTGGTGGGGGGGGGTCTGGACAGAATATTTTATACTTTGTTAGATGTTGTCTGTATAGTGAATATTTTGCTTAATTGTTTTTCTCTGTCACTAGAGAGGCTTTAATATGGAGAGAGTAAGTAGGAAGTATCGTGATGTAAGTGGATAGAGTGCTGGGTCTGGAGTCAGGAAGACCTAGGTTCAAATCTGGCCTAAGACACTTCCTAGCTGTGTAACCTTGGGCAAGGCACTGAACCCTGTTTGCCTCAGTTTCCTCATCTCTAAAATTAGCTAGAGAAGGAAATGGCAAACCACTCCAATATCTTTGCCTAGAAGAGTCCAAATAGGGTCCCAAAGAGTCAGACACAACTAAAATGACTGAACAACAACAACAACAAAAGACATCAATAAAACATACTTTTTAAAAATGAAGAGAAAATGGAGGGAAATAATTTCCACTCATACTCTTGGGAGTTTTTTATGCACTGGCTTCCTTCATGATTATTTTTTTCCACCCCATTGAAGTGTCTTCATGCTCTTGACTAAACCAGATTATACAGTTTGCTCCTTAAACCCTTTCACTTTACCTTCTGGCAGGGAGGTCTGTGGATGGATGTGGATCATTAATCCCCCAAAGCAGGAACCCAAGTAGAAGACAATTTAGGTGACTATAAAGCTCCTCTTAGTGTCCCATAAAGGACTGAATTAGGAGCCAGAAAACCTCAGTTCATAGATCCATTCTGCCTTTTATTCTCTGTATGATATGGTCAAGATACTTAATCTCCTTGGGTCTCAGTTTCCTCACCTGTCAAATGATGGGGGAAGGACTAGTGGTCTCTGAGCTCCCTTTTAGCTCTAAATTTGTGATTCAATGAGCTAAGGAATGCACAATTCTTTTTAACTCCCCATGGAACCTTACCATTGCCTAGGAATTATGCAGCAAATGCTATTTTTAGTGGCCTGAGTCACAAGTATTGGAGAAGTCAATGGGCCAGCTCCTGGGAAGGTCTTGCCCTTTCCTTGGCCAGTAATTTGCCAACTGACTCCTGTGTGTTCGTGATAAATAGATTGCTGAATAATCCCTCTTGCAGACAAACCGTGTGAGATTCTTACAGTTTAGATGTGTCAGAATTTAATACACATGATCTGCCATTCCCTCCTGCCTACCAACTAAGCTGAGGGAAACTAAAAAAGATACATCAAAAACCAATTGGGCATTAATTTCCAAACTTTGAAATGCTTGAACTGTTCTTCATTGCTGATACTAACTTTTTGAGGTAGAAGAATGGAGAAATCCTAGGTCTTTGGATCAAAACCAGAGGAAATATATAGGAAGGTAATGAATTATGTTTGAAAGTAAAGGGCTGGGTATCCAGACATTAAACATAGCCAACATAAACAATTTTATTTTCTTGATTGTCGTAGATGCGTGGAACTCTTTGACTTTTAAGGATTCAATATGAAAATCAGTCAAGGAGGTAGAGTCCTATCTCTGAGAGGAAATTAGGTGACAACAGAGAGGATACCAGAATAGTTTTTTGATATCTCCAATATAACAATATAACAATCCAAAGGTCATGTATCTCATTAGAATTATCCAAGAACAACTCAGTCCTGGCAATACAATCACAATTTTTTGTTTTACAATTCTGGAACATGTCAGAAACTCTGGGAAAATGTTTAATTTTGAATCCCACATATAGGGGCAGCTAGGTAATGAAGTGACTAGGCAGCAAGGTCTGGAGTCAGGAAGACCTGAGTTCAAATTTAGCCTCAAATACTTACTAGTTATATGAACTGTGGTTTATATGTGTAATGGAAATGCAAATTTAAAGATCTTCCCTGCCCCTAGCTTAAGTGCACCTGGAGCCTTGGTGGGAGGCTTGTTTTTCAGGAAAGCCCACACCTTGATACTTTGTAATTGGGCAGTGGGTCAAGAAAGTTGTTACGTTCTCTGAGCCAGGAGAAGGCCATATAAACCCTGATGGGAGGCTTTGCTTTGGGGTTCATTTTGAGAAGTGTTGTGTGATTTAACCAGATGAGACTCTGGGCAGCCGTTGAGAACCCCTGGCTTTGAAAACCCAGATGTTGATGCTTCCCTCTCTGGTAACTATGATTTTGGTATTGATAATGGTTGGACAGTTTGGAAGCCTGTCTGTTTGATCTGTCTGTATACTCTGAAGTTCGGGGTGCTGACCTTTTCCCCCTGAACTAGGTAATACATGTTTGTTTGATTAAAGTTAGCTTGTTAACTGATTTTGAGTTGCTTTCCTTTTGAAAAGCAGATCTAAGAAACTGTGTTGGCAGCCACCCTGGGGATGTTGGGGTGCTTGTCACTACAAAATGGCGGCAAGGGATGGGATCTGCTGAGTAAAATGAAAGTATGGGGGCTGGGATAATTGTCTGTTTCCCAGTTGTGATAGCTGTGATTCTGTGGAGCCATGGAGCAGGAGAAAAGAACAGCCTGCATGCTGATTTCATTGAGCTGAGAGCAGGAATGGTGAGCTGCCTGCATGGAGACCTGTGGAGAAGCCTGGAGCTGCTGCCTTTTGCTGGAGGAGAAGGAACCCAGGAGTTCGGAGTTCAGCCACAGGACAAGATAAGGACTGTGTGGCAAAGCAGGGGCACTGAATGTGTTTCCTTGCTGCATCCCACAGTTTGGGACCCAGGGGGAGGATGGACTTGTGACTATGGTGGGTGGGGTGAAGTGCCATGGACCCCCAAGGACCCCACTTTTGGTTTTGTTGCTCAGCTCCCTCTCTGGACTTGGAAGCAGGGGCTGGAGCAGTGTTATGGAAAGGACACCCCCCTCGTCCCAAGAGAACTTTATGTGATAATGCTTTGTATTTTGTGTTTAAGGCCCAGTGGCCACTTTGGTAACTTTAGAGGTACCTTGAAAATATGACTTAAGAGATGGTTAGTGCTAATTGAAATGTAAATTGTCTATGCTATGGGCATACTTAGTAAGACTTTACTGAATAAGTTACTGATTGTACTTTGAGATATTGTTACTGATAAGAGACTAATTGAGTTAATCAAGACTTTGCCCCATGAGTGGAAGACTTTGACCAAGTACTTTGAAACTACTGATAAGTGACTAATTGAGTTAATCAAGACTTTGGCCCACTAGTGGAAGATTTGTACTTTGAAATTACTGATGTTACTGATTGAATTAACTTAAAAGTGACTATTTTTTTTTTTTTTATTTTACTGATAAGTGCCTGAGTTAACATTTCCCCATGAGTGGAAGACTTGGACTATTGTACTTTGAGATTATATTGTGATTTTATTATGTACCTGGATTTGAGTTGAACCCCAGTCTCCTTACTATGTAGGGGTGGCACTAAATGCCTCAGTCACCCCTATTTCCAACACAGAATTGTGATTGGGACCACCCAAGGCTCTCCCTTGGGGATGTACAGGGAACAGGTTTCTGCCTCATATCATCCAGCAACCCTTTATCCAGCTCTCAGTATAGCTCAATTTGTGGAAAAACCCACGTGATTCAGGCCTCTAGCTCAGACTACTTCCCTGCCCCTCTAGGAGCCTGGTGGGCATGCCACAATGGCCTTACCCAGTGTGTCTCTGTTACAGTGTTCCTCAGACTGAGGACACCCTGTGTATCCTAGCGGCCATAATTCCCCGAGTCACCTTTCTCCCAGGGCAACTGAGCCACCGCCAAAGATGGGTAGTACCACTCCTCATTCCCATCAAAGTGGGCTTGGTTGGGCCTTGTGGGTTCTGCAGCGACTGGGACGGCAGCCTTGATTAAGGGGGAGGTCAACTATCAGGCCTTAAGTACACAGGTAAATATTGACCTCTCCCACATAGAGCAGTCCATCTCAGCCTTGGAAAGACAGGTGGACTCTCTGGCAGAGGTGGTTCTTCAGAACCGCAGAGACCTTGAAACAGGGTGGCCTGTGTGCAGTTGGTGAGGCTTGTTGCTTCTGTGCAAACAACTCTGGAGTGGTGAGGGAGAGTCTGAAGTTGGTAAGCCAGAATATTGCTAATGGACAGAGGGAGCTGGAAAATTCTGAGAATGAGTCCCTGTTCCCCTGGAACATCCCCCTAACTCACTAAATTGGTATCAGCCTTGGTATTAGTATTAGCCTCTCCTCCTTCTGATCATAGCCCTAATTGTAAGACCCTATCTTATTGTTTTCTACAACTTGTCAAATCCAGTGTTAACTCCATTAATGTTAATTATCAGGGACCCCCACCATCCTTTAGGAACAGAATTGGGTAATCTAGATGTGACCCCTAGATGTGAACCCAGCTATGTCAAAGGTTTGACATACCCACAAGAAAGAGTAGGGAATGTTGGACCCAGCTCCACTCTGCCCTTCCCCCATTGATTTGTCACTTTGCCCTTCCTGAATGTCAGACACAAATCCACTCACCCTTTCCTTGTTGTAAAACAGGCAGCCCAACCTTTCCTTCATTTATTTGTAAAACAGAGAACTCCACCTTGCTTAATCTGTAAACAGGCAGAATCCCTACCCCTTGCTTACCCTTGATAAATCTGTGGGTGGGAGTCCCAGCCTAGGGTTTCTTGCCAGCTGGAGATTCAAATGTATACTAACCAATCACTAATTGTAGTTTCAAGTGTACACTGACCAATCACTGTAGTTTCAGCTTACATCACTGTAATTTCAGCTGATGTAACCTGGCTATGGAACCTCTATAAAACCAGCACACTGTGCTAAGGCACTGTCTGATTTGGGTGACCATGTACCCCAACAGTCCCACAGTGTTCCGCGGTAATAAAATCTACCTTTTAAATTTAATCTTGGGGATCTTCTGTCTCGCTTTTATTAAGGTACAACATTAATTGCTTTTTTCCCTTCCATTTTTTAGTATCTGATATATTCATGTGATTTTTGTAGAACAACTTATTGGCAGTTTTCATGGCCAGTCCTAAGGTAGTAAATTTAATATTTTGGTAGTAAGACACTTGTATAGAGAGTAAAAGAGTAAACCCACAACTCCTTGTTACTGGAAATTTTTTGAGTCTCTAGGTAGCTTTCTTTTGTAATATAAGGATTCATGCTCTTTGAAGCTGCTTCTTTGCTTGGGGTGCTATTGTTTTGTCCTCTGAATGTATTGTCTCCCATTGGTTCAGTCTGTCCAAAAACATGGTCAAATGTTGGAGGGAAAGTTCTAGAGAGAAATTCCCTTCTTACCCCTTGTTCTATCCTTCCCCCTTCAAATATTGATTTCCCTTAGGTACCTTTTGAAATCCTCCTAACTGAAATCCTCTACCATTGGATTTATCTGTCATTTGACTGAATTCTAGTGGGACAAATGCTCCAGGAGGGAATTATTTAGAATTGTTAACTAGATCTAGAGATAGACTTCAACTAGCTGACTAAGGGTAATCCTGTTATGCAGAGACCCCTATAAGTACACCTTAGTGATACACTTAGATCTTCAGGCAATTATAATGGGGCTCTCAAGTTGAGGTCATTATTTGGCTGAGCAGGTGTTGATAGCTCAGTTGACTGAGATCAGACTTTGGTTACTATTATAAATTGAAAGAGGTCCTATTTGTTTACTTCGTCTTTCCCTATAAAGTCTTCTGCAATTTCTTCAACTCAATAAATCATTATCCTCCTTAAATTCATCTATAGAATCTAAGCTAAGTCAATTATGAGAACCAGTGTGACTCAATAGAAAGTATGGCCCAGATTTTGGGAGCTGGTTATGACATTTATGAACTGTGGGACCATGGGAAAGTTATTTTTCATAATTCTGAGCCTCAATTTTCTCATCCATAAAACAGAGATAGCATCTACTTTATAGAAGGGGACAGTCTAGGCATGATTTTATCAGCACAAGGGATTCCCAGTGTGGAAACTTCTACTAAAGCATATTAGTAACACACCTGTGACTTACATGTAGGGAGGTATAACTGGTTAACTCAATTACCCAGGTTAATTGCCCAGAGTCATATTTAAAATGTGTCACAGGGAAGACTTGAACCCAATTCTTTCTGACTCCAAGACTGGGACAGTACCTTCTAGACAGTGATAAAATCTTAAGATGAAAAGTATAAGACTCCCTCAGTCAGTCATTAGTGCTCAATCCTGTTTTTCCGTAGTGTTGTATGATTTTTTTGAGTTATTTTTGCTAATTTAGCAAAGAATTATTGGCTAAGCTCTAGGAATAGGTTTATGCATAGCTTTTGGCTCCAAAGCTTTTCCTTCATATTTCTAAGAATTTTTCTCACCTGTGGCTCCGACAAGCTATGGCATGTGCAGTAGCTGTAGCCTACTTAAACCATCATTCATTGTATCCCTGGCCTTCTACAGTCATCCTGATTTTTGTTTTGCCACGGGACTTGGAGGATCCTGGAAGAGAGAGTGAGGCTGATGACTTTATACAACTCTGTCTCATTTAAATACAACTCAAAAATGATGTCCTTGTTCTTCTTCAAAAATGAAGGATGCCCTTTTCCTGATCTGCCCATCCTAGTGGCTAGTACTCTTCTTCCTAAATCATCTACTATTTGTTTTGTATATATTATGTCTGTAATTTATATGTACATGTTGCTGCCCCTGTTGGAATGTAAGCTCTTTCAGTAGAGAGACCATTTTATCTTTGTATCTATAGCATTTAACACAGGGTCTGGCACAGAGTGATACTTAATAAATGCTTGTTTGTTGATCAATTGTGTAGCCTACCTGGCATTTCTGCTTCAAGTTTCTTGCCTTTCCAAATTCATCCCCCATATAGCTTCGAAAGAGCTATTCCTAAGACATAGGCCTGACCACATTGCTTTCATTAAGAAGCTTTGGCAGCTCTCTATTGCCTTGAGGTTAGAAGAGAAATTTCTGTTTGTATATGAAATCCTTTACAGTATGGCTCCAGATCACTTTTAGACTTATTAAATATTATTCCCCTCATGTACACTACCATCTAGTCAAATTGGCCATTCCTTTCACCTACATTCCTCCTGTGCATAGACTCTGACTAAAAGAAGGAACTGATGGTGTCTGAATACAGATTGAAGCATACTTTTTAAACTTTATCTTTCTTGAGGTTTTTTGTCTGTTTTTTTTCCACAACATGACTAATATGGAAATGTGTTTTGCGTGACTATACATGCATATTCTATATTGAATTGCTTGCCTTCTCAGGGGTTGAGAGGGAAGAAAGGAGAGAATTTGGAACTGAGTTTTAAAAATGAATGTTAAAATTTGTTTTTACATGTAATTGGGGAAAAATAAAATATTAAACATACAAAAAAAGAATCTCTGGCTAAAGCTCAGTTTAAGGGCCACCTCCTATATGAGTCCTCTACTGATCCTAGCTAGTTTCTCCTCCTGCCCCCAGATCACTTTTTTATTTAAATATATTTTGTATTTCCTTATCTGTGCACATGTTTCTTCCTCGGCTGCCCCAGTAGAATATAATGTCCTTGAAGGCAGGGATTCAATCATTCATTCTTTTTTCTTTCATTAATTCACTCACTTATTCCTCTGTCTAGCTATCTATTTATCTAGTTATCCATCCATACCTATTTATCTATCATTTGCCTATCTATTGATCCTGTTAGGTGGTATAGTGCCTAGAGTTCTGGTCCTGGAGTCAGAAAGATCAGAGTTCAAATCTGCCTTCAGATTAATTTACTAGTTGTGTTAAGGTTAAGTCTCTTAACCTCTGTCTGCCTTAGTTTCCCCATCTGTAAAATGGAATAACAATAGTACCTTCCTCTCAGGGTTGTTGTAAGGGTCAAACAAGATAGTATGTGTAAAGCTCTTTGCAAACCTTAATGCACTATATAAATTCTCTCTCTCTTTTCCCTCTTTCTTTGTCTCTCTCCTATTGAATTCCTAGAAATTATCTACTAGCATAATGCTTGGTACATACTACATGCTTAACAAATACCTATTCATTGATTGAGCTGCAATTGAAGTCACATATTCTGACTATACCCAGAGCTTTTTCTATTACACTATGCTTATATGGTCAAAGAGATTATTAAAATATGAATTATATGTGATTTATAATTGATAAACACATGCAAATAAATCCTTAGCCTTTTCTTTCCACTTAATTAATTTCTTACATAATTAGGATTTTTGGATTATAGATTTAGAGGTCACCTAATACAACCTTTACTTTTTACAGATGAGAAAATTGAGGCTAAGAATTGATGGGGTCCTTGGAATGTATATATGTTTGTAACATCAATCCATGTAACATCAGTCTGTAATATCAATCTGTAACATCAGTTTGTAAATGGGGTGCTTTGGGATCTATGTCTGTAAAATCAATTTGTAAAAGCAGTCTGTAAAGTCACACTTCCCCCCACCAGTCTCAAAGTTTTAACTCTGCCCCTTCCCCCTGCCAGCACTCTGCCCAGCAACAACTCATGAACTGTTTATCTCTGCTTGAAACAATAACAAGCTACCTATGAATCCTTCACTAAACTATCTATAAACATTTTTAGCTTAGGCTAATGTTATCTCCCTTAGTTAGAGTGGCCAGGTGCACCATGAATTCTTCAGTACCCTATCTATAGGGTAACTCCTTAGCCAATTATACCCACACTGTGTCTCTGATGGCCTTGGTTCCCAACATCTGTCTTGTCAAGCTTGACATTGATGGGTGGCAGACTGGGCACTCCTTAGTGGCCGTGACTGAGGATTGGCTTTAGTGACATGTCAGGCCTAAAACCACACCTCCAGGTAGCTCCCCCTTGGGCTATTTCCCAGTGAATCATGGGCAATACACCTGCGCAATTGATATTAAAAGTGCATGGTCCTTTAACCACTGACCACTCCTTAACTCCTCCCTGATCCCACCCTTACTCACCTAGTTAGCATAATTGACACCTTAAAACTATGCCTGTGACCCCTGGAAGTTTGCAGGTTCCATAAGAATCTAGCCCACTGTCCTTGTGCAGCGTAACAATAAACTTTACAATTTCGGCTTCAAAGTTTGCTTGAGCCTGGCGAATTCCTTCCAGACTGGATGCCAGGGTGGGTCCCTGGCAGAACCTCTTACCTGCCCCCGCTCCTTATCACCTTTCCCTCTTCAGAATGATTGCCTAAGGTCACACAAGTAAATGCCAGAACCAGGATTTAAACTCATATCTAACCCAATCCAAACCAATAAATAAAATTTAAGTGCCTACTATGTGTCAGGCACTATGCTAAGCACCGGGAATAAGATTAATAAAAACAAAGACATTCCTTGCCCTCAAAGAACTTGCGATCTAGAGGGGGTAAACACAGAAAAGGAGGTATGAAATTGTGTGTGGGGGGTACACCAGAGAGTACCTGATGCAAGGGCATTTTGTTCCATAGAGTTGAAATCAAGTGGAAAAGTAGATACAAAGTGTAGTGAGGACCCAAGAGTCCAGTTTCTTGTCCTCTATAAAGGAAAGCATTGGGAAGAGTTTAGTATTCTATTCTCTAGCCCTCCAATCAAAGGGATGAGGAGGTTGAAGGAAGTAGTATCAATCAATGTTTGAGTGAGCAGCATGGTGGCAAGTTTAGAAGTGATGAACTTAGCCTGGGAGAGGCATCTTATTTCTGTGGAGTTGAAACTAGTCAGGGCAGCAGATGCAAAGTGGAGTACTCTTTACATTGTATTACAAGTTACACACCTTATCCCCCAATGGACTGTCAGCTCTTTTACATTACAGACTATATCGATCTTCAGTACTGTTTGTGTTCCTAGTCTTTAGCATTGACTCTTGTGTATAGTTGGTACTTAGTAATGTGTGTTGATTTGATGTTAATAAAACATCATGACACTGCTTTGTTGTATATCACAGACTGGTTATATTGTGGATGAAGGAATATCATCCTAGAACATCTTGATATAAAAAGCATATAATATGTTTTCAATATAAGGGACAAAATCCATAATACATGTTAGTATCACTCCTCCAGTGAGTACATCTACTCTGTGCCCAGCACACCCAGGCTTTATCTGAACTTCAAGAGCACTTTTAATCCTAAGAACCTGAATAATTTCTCAATGGGTAGCTCAGTTCAGTTTCTAACAACTGTAAATAGGCACATAAATACAAATGTCAATAGAGAAGGTCGTATGCCTCCTCCCAGATGGGCTTGGATAGATTACTAAAGGACAGCCTTGTGACCCTGTGTTGTAAAGGGAGACAGGAACCCTGATTGTGATTGGTAAAGTAACCTCAAAAAGGAGAGAGAGAGAGAGAGAGAGAGAGAGAGAGAGAGAGAGAGAGAGAGAGAGAGAGATACAGAGACAGAGAAAGGAGAGACAGAGATAGAGACACACAGAGACAGAGATGGAGACAAAAAAGCAGTCAGACAGTAAGAGAGATGGTAAGAGACAGAGACAGAGAGACAGAGAAAGAGAGACACACAGAGAGATGAACTGAGAGAGAGGGAAAGAAGGGGTGAGAGAGAGGGAAAAAAAGAGAGAAGTTGAGAGAGAAGAGGGAGAAATACAAAGAAGAGGCAAGATATACAGACTTTGAATAGCACTCAGAAGACTTCCTTAGAATTGCAGATGTGGTAAAACACATATTTTCCTTGATTCTTGGCTCTTGTAACCTCAGAAACTGCTAAGATTAGAGTTATTGAGTGATACCATTCTCTCCTTGGCTGAGCTGAGATTTCATCTTGCTCCTGAGTCACAGTGTCTAATTACTCTAGTTCACTCTGTCATCTAAGCTGTATAGCTTCTCTGATTACTACTTTACCACTTGTTTTGATAAAACTATCCATAATTGTCTTTTATGTAATTAGCATATAGTGTTAGCAGAAAATAAGCTGGCCAACGTAAAGTTAAATGCTACCTTCCCAGTCTGGGGTAGGACTACTTCCTACCTAGAATGTAACAGGCAAAATGACTTTTATCCTGAAATATCTCCCACCTCCAAACAAGGCATCTTAACTTTAAACTACAAATATGTGATGCATAGCAGATAGTTATAATTCCAGTCCAAGATTCATCATGAAAAACAGGAGAGTAAATGCTTAGCTGTAGCCCTTCTTCAACTCTACAAAGATGAAAAATGAAAACTGAAATCTCCCTAGAGACAGAATAGGACAGATCCCAGGTCATATCTCTTCGTCTAAACAATTTCCTACAATATGAACCACCAAAACCAAATATGCATCCCCATAGTACTCTTTGATGAGTGCTCACTCAGCAGTGCTATTTTACCTGGTCTTCACATATTGCCTGGTTCATATGTGAAATGGGTACACAGCATTAACATGCTACAAAAGCCTAGTGGACCTGTTGGCATGGTTTAACATGTTAGAAAGCATAAAGGGAAAAAAAGTCAAACAATCTCATGAAAAAGTAGTTTCTTGGTAGAATGGACAAACGTTTTTTAAAACTAGTGCTTCATTGAATGACAACCAAAAAGGAAGCTACCAACAGGAGCTTTAATTCTAATTCTCTGAAACCCTGATCTTTTTTGTTGTACATTTGGCACTTTGGGTTATAAGGGTCCTGGTGGAGACAGACATGAATGCTCAGTTCAGAATCAGACATTTGGGATTTTAAGATTGAAAGCATATGTTCTGATGTACCTTTTCATAGCCATGATGCTCATGTGAAATAGGAATCCTGTTTCTTAATGACAATTTGTGTCAAACCCGGATTTTTCAGAACTCAGCTGTAGGATGATGATGATGACAATGATGATGGTTTTGATGAAGAAGAAAATAATAGGGGCAGTTAGGTGGTTCAGTGGATATATTATTGTGATTAGAGTCAGGAAGACCTGAGTTCAGATCTGGCCCCAGACATTCACTATGTGACCCTGGGCAAGTCACTTAACCTGTTTGTCTTAATGCAGTGGAGATGGAAAGAGGAAACTGCTCTTTGACAAGAAAACCCCATATGAAGTTATGAAAAGTCAGATACAACTGAATGACTGAACAACAAGGTGGTAAAGTGGATAGAGCTTTGGACCTCAAGTCAGGAAGACCTGAGTTCAAATCCAACTTCAGATACTTACTAGCTGTGTGACCCTGGATGAGTCACTTTAATTTCTGTTTGTCTCATTTTCCTTATCCATACAATGGGGATAATAATAGTGCCAATCCTAGGGTTGTTGTGAGGATCAAATGAGATAATAATTGTAAAGCACCTGGAGCTTACTGGGCATTACATAAAAGTTAGTTATTGTTATTATTAATGATGTATAATAGGCTCAAAAATACAGATTAAGTACACACTCACCCATAATTTGTTCATTTGTAACTTTTAGTTAACTATTTGAAGGGTTTTTTTGTGTGTGTGTGTCTGTGTGTGTGTGTATGTGTGACACACTGACAGAGAGAAAAAGTGAGAGAGATAGAGGAATAGATAAAGATACAGAGAAACAAAGAGAGAGAGAGAGAGAGAGAGAGAGAGAGAGAGAGAGAGAGAGAGAGAGAGAGAGAGAGAGAGAGATGCAGAGAGACAGAGACAGAAAGAAATGTAGAGAGAATTTTCTGTTGAACTCTAAAACCTGAGGCTTCTTTCTCTTTATGAGTCTATTTATATTAATAACCTGTTCTAAGCTTGGCAGCAGTAGATGATAGAATAGAAGCTTCTATAGCTTCTAAGATTTCACAAAAATGAGATCTTCTCCCCAAAGTTGGGTGCTTCCCTCACTTAGCCCTACTCTGCTCCTTTTGTTTTTAGGTGTTGCTGGCACGAGTTAATTGCAGATTTTAGAGTCAAAGAATCCCAGCTCCCTTTCCACTCCCCTGGTAGAAAATTTGCCAACCAGGTAGGAAAAAATAAACCAAAACCACATAAACTGTCATATAAATAGAGATAATTTATGGTGATATTTTTGAGGGTGATTACATTTTATATTTCTTATATGTTTAGCCTTTATTGAAGTGATTTCTTGATGTAATTGGTAAAGAGGGCATTTTACACAGCTGGAGAAACCTCTTTGCTAGATATATAGGACAGCATTAATATAACCAGAATAGCAGAGAGAGCTTCTGAAATCTGTTTCAGAATGAAAAGTCACATACCAGAGGGAATGAACCAAGAACAATCTGGAGTGTATCATGCAAACAGTCACTCAGATTTAATTACAGTGTTTCAAATGTATGCATATAATAATTACATTAGCTTGATATATAGTTTAAAAAGGAGTTCATAAAATTAATTCAAAGGCAAGCTGACTGCTATTGCCAATATTATTTCTTCACAGTTTAAAAGATGCTTAGAAAGGAAAGAACACAATTGCTGCATAATATTTAGTAAAAATAGATTAATAGCACAAAGAAGGCATAAAATAGAACAGACTAGTATTCAGTTAGTTTATGCAATGTCATGTATAACATATTTTTCCTGCTGGATTTTAGCCAGTTGGTTTGAGAAAAATAAACCGATCAAGATATTAAACTTCCTCAGCCAGATTTCAGTATGCTCAGGCTGCTCTAGATGGCAGTGAGGTTACAGAACATTTTGCTTTCATCCTCATAGTAAGGGAGTTCTGTGGTTTAAAGATCAGTTTTACAATGCATCTGGGGAGTTTTCTTTGTTATCGCTTGCAAATAATGGTGATGAGTGTGTTAAATTCTGATAACTGGCTTTACTGGCATACCTGAGATATGGTGAGATAAATAAAGTGAATGATGTATCATGACTCAATGCTATATGGGACAAGGAGGTAAAGAAAAGGCACCACAGATAAAAAAGGATCTATGGTTATCAATGGAAATGAACACTTAGAGACTAAATTTGAATCCTCTTTTCTGTGTAGTTGGGTGCTCCATTTTTCTGTATTGAATTCTTATATCTGCAAACCAAGGACCAAGTTGGCTTGTATAAAGGAAGTTAAGTATCTGGAGGTCTATGAATAAAAATATAAAGGTTAGAGAGAATCTATCAATACTGCACAATATATCTCTCAGTTTTTGTAAACAAAAAGTATTCTCTCTCTCTCTCCCTCTCTGAGTGGGGAGTTTCTTAGAAAATACTATTGGTTTTACAGAGGTCTAGTGCAATATATTCATTCTGATGATGAATGATCCCAGACAAAATATGAAAAAAATTTTTATTGGTATGCCTTGTTAGTAGAATTAACCAATCAACTAGTTGCACAGTTTAGAACAGAGGTAGAACTCCAGCTAGGTAGCACTTTTTTACATGGTTGATAATGATCTGTAGCTTTTGAGCATATCCTTCACCTTTAACTTGTCCAAATTTCTGGTAAGGGAAATAACATGCTAGAAACTTGTTCATTCAATTATAAGACCATAGATTTAGAGCTGGAAGGGTTGGGCTAGTCCAACCTCTTTACTTTATAGATGAGGAAACTGAGGTCCTGAATTTTGCAATGACTTGGCCAGGGTAACATAGCTAGTAAGTGGTAGAGATGGGTTTCACACCAACATTCTTTGATTATGAGTCTAGTGTTTTACCAATGGACTTTACTGTCCTTCCTCCCCTCCCCCTGCCACTGTCATTCCTTCTTCTAGGCCTATGGGATATTGGCAAGATTTCCTTATCAATACCGCCCCCCTCCCAATACACTATTTATTGACTACAAGAATTCAGATGAATGTCACAATGGCTCCCTACAGTCAAAAGAGTGGGATCCCTGGCTCAGAGTTTTCTCTGTGGCTGTAGAGAACTGCTGTATATAACTAAAGATTAATATAACATAAATGATTTGACACGGAAGGGTAGGCGAAGAGGAGATGCCAGTACTAAAGCTAAAGTTAACAACAACGAAGTAGGAGCAAGAAATTAACACTTTTAATCAGCTAATTGTCATAGATTGAAATTTTACTGGCAGAGGATTTTTGTTTCTATTTTGACATTTCTCTTAGATCATACATAGGCTTCATTCACATTATTATTGCATCTATTGCCCATCCTTTTCACTGGTGAACTGGGACATAAGAAGACCCTTCTGCTAGGAGTCTGAGGATATGAATAAGACCCTGCTGTTAGTAGAGTTATGATTAAACACCATAGTGACTGGGAGATGGGGGCCATGTGGTCAGAGCAAGATCAGCATTAAGGCCGACTTAATGCTGTGTCAAAGAACTAGATGGAAAGGATCAACTCTTTTGTTGGTTTGTTTCCCTGCCTCTATGTCCTTCAATTCTATTTATCTAAATTTAGGCAATTGGACTGGATGAGCTTGAGGATGTTCTCCAAATCTAAATCTGGAATCCTATGATCCATTTAATCTTGGCGGCACCACTAATAGATGTAGCCTCAACACTACCTTTTCACTGGGACCAATGACAGCCCTTGACAATGAAGACATGAGATGCTGGACTAGAGTAGTTTGGGGGTTCAGCATTGAGTCAGTCTCTGCTACTTCTGTTCTGACCATGGTGAAACTAGCCACCAACCAAGGTTTAGGTCTTGCCCTTGATCCTTATTCTTCTAGGGGAAAATTGCAGAATCTCAGACTCTCAGACCTGCAATAGATATATACCCTAAGCCATACCTGAAATAACATTTCTTTGCCACATTCCCCAAAATGGTTATCCAGCCTGTGTTTGGAGACCTACAGTGAAGGGAAGCTCATAACCTCCTGAGATAGGCCCATTATACTTTTGGATACCTCTTCTATCAGGAATTCTTAATCTTTTTGGTGTTTGTCATAGACCTCTTTAGTGAATCCTATAAACCCCTTCTACGATTAATGCTTTCATATGCATAAAATAAAATATATAAGAATGTAAGGGAAAGTATTGAAATGCAATTATCAAAATATTTTTAAAAAGTCTAGTCTAACATTTTCCAGATATAAATCTAGTTTCTCATTTTACAGACAAGGAAGCTGAGGTTCAGAGTGACTTGTCCAAGGTCATACAGGGAACAAATATCAGAGCCAGTACTCTTTGATTCTACATCCAGAACTATTTCCATTCCAACATGCTGCTTCTCTCTCTGTTTGAATGCCCAGATCATATATATTGCTTCGTAGCTCTTTCAATCTTAAAAACCCTGGTTCAGTGTGTGCACTAGCCTGTTATTTTCTCCTCCTTTCTCAAAGTAGATAATTGTTATCATTGACATGAATCAGAGGGTAGGTCCATCAGTTACCTTGGATTCCAGAGTACAGACATGAGCCTTTATACTTCTTTGTTGAATACTTCATTTTATACTTGTCTTCTCTGCTCTGGATTCCTGGCTGTGTTTTTTTATTAGAATTCCACACAAGACTATTATGTTGTGGTTCCTTTTAAGTGGTCAATCCATGTCCATAACTTTCTTTCTTGATGTCACTGTACAGAGGGGGGGCTCTCTATGTCCAGATGTTTCACTTACATTCTTTTCCCAAAGGGGCGTGTTACCTACTGATTCACTGAAAAGGAAGGACATTTTAAAGTTTACTTTACATTGGTAATATTTTCTCCATCACTTTCTTAAGTCTAGACAACCAACAAAACAGTAAATCAATTCCCTGATTTGTTGCATTTACTGATTTCCAAGGCCTACATGTTTACACTGAAAATTTAACAATTGGCTGTTCCACATCCTCCTTGTTCTACATGTTTTATGATTGGGACAAATGTTTTATCTCAG